>BSBK01006999.1:0-147500 GCA_027943335.1 Chamaecyparis obtusa
TCATTTTCTAATCCACTGATTGGCCTTCATTATCATCTACATCTCTGATCTTCTCAGAACTCTATTCAAACAATCACCTCAACTTTGTTCAGCTCTTCTCAGACTTCTGCTTAGGTTCACCAATCAACTGAATGAACCTCACCTATAGCATAACCCAAAATTAGGTCATCCTTATACATCCTTGATTAGGTAGCTTAATCTTTTGCTGCTTAATCTCTTCCATAGATCTTAGGTTTATGTCAGATTCATCGAATCCTTCCAACATTTTGTTCTCCTTATCCTTCTAGATACTTCTTAAAAATTCTCCTTTAATCTATAAGAAAATGGTTTACCATGCATTAAATTCTCCAAGTCATTCACCCTTATCTTCAACACATATTACATATCCCAAGAATTCAACTATGTTGGATGGGAATCTCTCTTCTTCCATAAACTATAAAATACTAACACTTGATCAATACCGTGTTCTTCTATTCTGTCTTCACTAGATAGCTCAGTCATTACTAAAATTGTTCTTCTTAATAATCACTGTATTCTCTTGGTTAATTCTCTAATACTCAGTAATTAATGATGCTTCATTGACACTAAATTTACTCATCTTATACTGGCGCTTGGTCAACACTAGCATCACTCATCTTACACTAAAGTTTCTTAATCTTCTGCTCTTTTTCTTGGTTAAGCCTTAGCTTTCAGACTTTCTTTCCTTATTTTATATTCTTCCAAACAACTAACTTATTCACTTAGTGTCATAGGTAAACAACACATTACCTTTCCAATGTTCCAACTAATCAAGTACCCATTGTAGTTTCTTATAACTCAATCTTTCACTATGCCTCTTGTTATCTAATCTTTTCAAATCCTCTTCATCAATCAAAAGATATGGTACTTTAATAGATAGAAATTGTCTCACTAGTTAAGGTTTAAAATTAAGGAAACTACACCAATTTTTTCAATTGTAGTTTCCAACAATCTCATCGAGACCTCTTATCCTGTAGCTACTGGTCTCTCATGACTATGGTAATCAATGCCTACTATAACTCTGCCTCCAACACTGTGACTCTTTGTGCTAGCCCATCACCAGAAAGTGCCCTCTTCTCTGGTCATGTGACAGGTCTATCCTGTGCCCTGATCCCTTGGTCTCCCTATGGCCTCCTCACTAAGTTCTCCTTAGGCTTGTTAATATCCATAGCGACTGCCACACCTAGGACTTGTACCTATATGGTTGGCTACTAGAAGGGGCATCACCCCTAGATCCACTAGCATTGACTCCTCCTGCTCTCATGCCTCTCCCTCCTCCATCACCACCCTCATGACCTCCACCCCCTTTTCCTTTGAATCTCAGATCTATAGGAGATGAAAAACCTAGGGTACATGTGATCCCAAATCCATTTCCTATAATCTGAGGTAGTCCCCTCATTTGTGATCCTGGGAGAAGCTCACATACTATCCTTTGTAACTATTGTGTATCATGAATAAAAAGGTCAGACCTTGGTATGAGACCCCATCCAAGGTCCTCCTCATCTCTGTACCTGGAATAGTTAGAGGTCTTAGTATTGACACCTTGTTCCCTACCAAATTGGCACCACACTCTATCGATAACAAACTACTCAACTATTCTTGAGTACCTGCCCAATAGAGGTCTATTATAAAACATGTAGGCCAGCTCATATCTGGCCTCAGCTCACTTCTTGTAATCAATATATGGATGCCATACAAAGGAATGAAAATCATCTAAATGCCACCACTAGTATGGAGTGTCCCCTACATGGGTCTATTGTGTGAACCTTGAGTACCTGTAAATATAGGGTAACCCCCTCTCTCTGGATTGTACCCTCAGGTGGATCACAATGATGTGCTCTCAGGCCCATACCAATGTCAAGATGGCTCCTTGTAACCAAATATTCCCCTCCTTGTACACAATATCATGAAGCTCATGATAAATATCTTCTAGGAGAGAGGGTCCTCGTGCCATCCATCTCGGGTGAGATACCAAGTCCATAACCAACCTACCCCAACCATACTAGAATCCCCTCTAACTCATGTCTACACCCAAGATGTGCCCAATAAAAGAACAAAGAATACATGTCACAGGATACTCATCACTATATATATCCATCATCTGATCATAAAGGATGAGATAGTTAAGGATGGTGAAGTCTCCGAACATGACTTACATAGTATCAATCCCATCTATAGGTGACTGATCAAAATATATCTACAAGATCTAATTTCAACATCAGTATCAACATCAATGATAGTGAATATAACATATGACTAAATTAAGAATCTACAATCATCAAGGATACTTAATGGCTCTCCATGGGACGGGATGTGAAGAATGTAGTACACGTCTGTGACCTCTCCAGTGGATAGATGAAAAGTATTATGATCTAAATGAAATCATTCAGAAAGCATGGTCAATAGCCCATGGTTTTCTTGAATATGGAGCATCTACAAAATCTAACCAAGGCCCATAGACTCTAAGGTACCCCTCTCATCAGCAAATAACCAAGGAACTAGGCGAAGGCCTACTGGATGAGGATCCTTTATGGCCAAATTTGGATATTGATGTTGCATCACAAAAAAAAGTAGAAACACATCAGAATACATCACAGATATGCCATAAAGTGAATAAAACCATCAAAAAAAGATATAAGTACTCCTAAACAAGTCGCCAAGCAGTTAAAAACTCAAAAAAAAGGAAAATGATATTTCACAATTTAGTTTTTTTCATACATATCCTAATATACTGGTGTGACACTTTAGAACGGTACAATATTTCTCACTGTATTGCATGATCAATGAGTCAACCTAGTATGATACATCATAAAAAAGAAATAGAGCACTATAGAATTGTGTGAAATATCATACAACATTTCTCAATAAAGTGGTGTGATACTTCAAATTTTCGTATAAAAGTTTCCAAAAAAATACTAACAATGGGCAAAAAATGCAAAAAATGAAGCAAACAATGAAATTTTTTTGGGTACTTACCACTTGGGGATACCCTCAAGGTTGTTTGTGCAACTAGCTGAGCTTGAATCAGTGCTTCTCTATAGGAACTCATCTATCTTCCATCAAGAAGCTCTATTTCACTCTGGATTTGCTTGAAGATAAAAATGCACAAATGATTTGAAAATGGTCCTTTGGGCCTTTTATATAATATTTTGACCTAATTTTTCAAAGTCTCATATTATTGTAAAAATTGTACCCTTACCTAATTTTGACATTTTGGATCGATTTTCAAGATTGAAATTGAAATTCGGCTTACTCTTGATTGTCAAAATTATTTTTTAAAATTACTCCCTCATATGCGTAATTGACTGACCCTTCGAGGCTAATCTCTTTGATCTCTTGAGGAAATCATCATTTCTCTCTTGAACCATCCTCATTTCATTATCTTTTCTTCTAGCTTTGACCTAATTCCAATGATATACCTTCCCGGTCAATCCTTTTTAAATTGGGGTAAAATTTACATCACTTGGTGGTCAAACTTGGTCTTATGTGCTTAATCAATCATCTGGAACCTTATGTTATCTTGATTTTGATCAAATCTATCTCATTTCTACATCTCCTCTACCTTATTTTGATTTTGATCCCAAGGGGGCTGGAATAATATATCTCTTAAAGCTATAAATTGATTATGTTATCTTATCAACCTTTTCTAGTTCTCATTCAATCAAGTTCAAGATTAGCTACCTTTTTGTGCTTCGTTAGATCAAGTTCGGAGTTAGATCTATCTTATCAACCTTTTCTATTTCTCGTTCGATCAAGTATGAGATTTGTTATTTCTCTATACTTCATTTGATGAAGTCCAGAGTCAGATCTCTATGAGTTACCTTGACATCATTATTCTTTGACCCAATATGTTCCCAAATCACTCACACATTAGTCAAAGAGGGGAAAATGTAATCACTCAAAAATAGTCTAGTAAACCTTAAGCTCTACTCTAACATTAATATTTAAAATACTACATTTTATCTTGATTTAATTTCCTATATATTGATCAAATCATCACTTTAATTATTTATTTGATAATATCTTAAAGTTTGACCACTTTATCCTAAGTTTTATTTGATTAAAATAACATGTCCTCTTTTAATTAAATAAAATCCACTATATCCTATGTGTGCACATGAAAAAGGAATTTTTTAATTTAAAAAAACAAGATTTAAAAAGACAAAAGTGGAATCTCTTTTTCCTCTTCTATTGGACTACAACTGATTTGGAATCTGATTGAAGAATCTATGATTATAAGATCACTGAGGAGTTTTTGATTAGATATGTAATATGATTAAATCAGTATTATGTTGTCATTGATGTCAACTAGCTTGACAATACTTATCTTGTAAGTTACTATACCGATACATCTGAAGAAAGGTGAAAGAGATGAAGAATAGAGAAATCCACATGAGGAAGATGTACATGTCAGATGAAGCTAAGGAACACATTGAGTAACTTGTTGATGAGTCTATGACATGATGATATTGACTTTATTATGTTGCATTCATCTATGATGGAGAATAGAGCTAAAAGACACAAAGCAATGTTGTGGGTAAATGAAGCATTTTGCAGTATACACCGACAGAGTGTAGTGTATACCAAGTGTAGTATTAACCGAGCAGTGTTCACCGACACATTTCTTTGTTAATCGAGCAAAACAAAATGAATTAAATGATCAGTTTAGCCGATAAGATTGATGAGCTGGAAAGTGTATGAAATTGAGATAACAAATAAAGTTTTTTATGAAGATCAACGGCTAACATAATTAAAGGAAGATCTAATGGAAGAAATTGAAATGAATTACTGACACATCAGTTGAGGAAGATTGAAGTAGAAAAATCAATGAAGATGATTAAGAGGCTAAATCTAATGGACAGAAAGAAAATGATTTACTCATCTATATAAGAGACTAGAGTTTCATTATGAAACTAATGCCAAAAGAAGAAGATACTACAGGATTATCACGTGAACAAGCTTTCATGCATTTTGATCATACTAGTTAGTAAGAACCAAGCTGCAAAATAGTTACTGAGCTATAGAGAGTTATTACCGACGGATAGTAAGTTGATATAGTGTTGAATCTGAAGTGAAATATTGATCAGAAGGATTTGTATGGACTAAATATTGATCTGTAATCTACAATTGAAGTTGTATTAAAGAAGATCATTTACTATTACATATTTAACCATTGTACATAGTCAAAATATCTTAACCGACTAGACTCTGAAAGTCTTATGATGTATCATTCATAGAATGAACATTGTTATCTTGTCAACCCCATAGTGAATGCTGGTTGGATGATAACTTCTAGTCTAAAATCCTCTAACAAGGTCACACCTGAAAATGTGTTTGTAATCTTTAATAGGGTTGGGTCTTACCCGACCTCACTTTAGAAGAGTGAACAATTTTTGGGTTGCCGGTCCCAGGTGGTTTTTCCCTTTACAGGGTTTCCACGTTAAATCTCTTGTGTTATGTGTTGATTTTGATATTTATTTGTTATCATACTTTGCATATTACATGTTAGATTTGATCGATAACAGTTATAAGTATTAGACTGGTAATCGGTAGAAGCACAGACAGTGGAAGTAATTATTGTTTACCGAGGAGTAGAAATTGAAGAAGTTGTTTTGAATTATATATTTTGTTTTGGGACACTGGATAACTGATTCACCCCCCTCTCAGTTATTCTAAAAATGAGTATCAGAGTTGTGGTTGCTTAGAATAGAGTTTTAAGAACTTAAGCACAAAGGTCTCAAGATGTATAAGAGGGAAGTACTAAAACCGAACAAAGAGAACTTTGTAGTATGGCAAAGTCGGATGAAGCTGCACATATCTGGAATTGGGAATTTTGCACTAGATCTAATGTTGAATGGCTACATTGAATCGACCCCTGGTCCCTTAACTCTTGATCAACTGAGAGATAGGCTTGAACACAATATTACAATGATGGAACTTGTTGCTACCTGTACCAATGCTGAATTTGAAGACATTAAGGGATGTACTATTGCCAAAGACATGTGGGATAAGTTAAATCTGATATACAGTGGAGATCTGAATGTCAAAAGAGCCCGAGCTAAAAGTCTAAGGGGCAGACTAAATGATATCAGGATGAAAGAAGGTGAGAACATTGTGCAGTACTGAAACAGACTAAAAGAGGCAGTACATGCTATTAGAGCATCAGATGGAGTCATAGATGATGAAACAGTGATAAGCAAGATTCTCAGAACTTTGCTACCAATTTATGCAATCAAGATCTCTGCAATTCATGAAACAAGAGCTACATCCAGCCTTACTCTTGACACACTAATTGGAAAACTCAAAACCTTTGAATTGAATAACTTTGATAATAGCATTGTTCCCCCTATTGAATCCACTTTCATGTCTTCTTTGAAGATTGGTAAGTCTAGTAGGAATAATAAGAATAATGACAGTGATGGCAATACCGATGATGGACTTGATGAGCTAGAAGCTCTTATGGCCAAAAGATTGCCCAAAGGAAAAGGAAGGTATAGAGGTAAGCTACCTTTGGCATGCTTTAATTGTAAGGAATTTGGTCACATTGCTGCTAGATGTCCTTAGAAGAAAGATGATAGATCCAAAGACCGATCTGAAGGGAGCTATGGAAGAAGAGTTAACAGAGGCTACCGACACAACAACAAAGACAACCAAGAAGATAAAAGCAAAAAGGAATGTTACATAGCCAAAGATGTAGAAACTGAATCTGATTCTGATGATGATATAGAAGTTGTATTTGTGGCTATGAAAGATGATTCAGAAGAAGAAGAAGAGAAAAATGAAGAGACAACATTGATTTCTAAAGCGAGCAGAAATGATACATGGATCATAGATAGTGGTTGTACACATCATATGACTGGTGATGTAGAAAAGTTTGATCAGCTTATAGAATACAATGGAGGATCTATGAGAATGGGAAATGATGCACCTTGTATGGTAAGAGGTAAAGGTTCACTTATTATCAATAATAGAATAAAATGTGAAAATGTATACTGGGTAGATGGACTAAACTATAATCTGTTAAGTGTGGCTCAGCTGAACAATTCAGACCACCAACTAGCTTTTGAGAGCAAAAAGGTGAAGATTTATGATGAAGAAGGAAGACTTGTCAGAACTGGTACATAATCCAAAGGTAATCTATTTTATCTTGATATGGATCAGTCTTCTTGTTTGTTAATAAAGGATGAAGATGCTTGGTTGTGGCACAAAAGGTTATGCCATGTGAACTTTGACAACATGATCAAAATTAGTAAAATGAAAAGAGTTAGAGGATTGCCTAACTTGTCTAAACCTGATCATGCCATGTGCCATGAATGTCAGAAAGGTAAGATGACTAAGTCTAGTTTCAAAAGCAAAGACTACTCAACAAAGAAGATACTTGAGTTGGTTCATACCAACCTACGCAGTCCTATGAGAACTCAGAGTTGTTATGGTGATAGATACTTTATTCTTTTTGTTGATGATTATACTAGACTAATGACTATTATGTTCTTGAAAGAGAAATCTGAAGCCTTTAAAATGTTTAAATGGTATAAAGCTAAGGTAGAGAAAGAGACTAGAAAAGAAATAAAATGCTTAAGATCTGATAGAGGAGGTGAATTTATCTCTGATGAATTTACTAATTTCTGTAATGAGCATGGTATTAAAAGATAGGTCTCTGCACTGAGGACACCTCAACAAAACAGCATTGCTAAAAGAAGGAATAGGTCGATAATTGACTGTGCTAGAACATTGATGATACAAAAGAATGTTGCTGAGACATATTGGAGGGAAGCTGTCAGTACAACTGTATATGTCCTTAACCAAGTACAATTGAAGAAGGACACCAATCGAACACCTTATGAGCTATGGTTTGGACACAAACCTACTGTAAGTTATTTCACAATTTTTGGAAGTAAATGCTTTATTTTGAAAGATGAAAGAAAAGGCAAATTTGACTCAAAAGGAGATGAAGGGATATTTTTGGGATATTCCTCTACAAGTAAAGCATATAAATGTCTGAATAAGGTCACAAATAAGATAATTGAAAGTATTAATGTTTGTATTGATGAGTTTGATGACAAGAACATAGAGAAAAGTACAAAGGAACTAGAAGACTACAGTAAATTCACTTACATTGAACATCCAGAGTATTTACTAACGCTGTAGTCTGTGTTAACCGGTCAGCGGGGAAACAATGCAGGACAATAGGCAACACAAACTGATGAACAAGATGGAGCTACTGAGCAAGGAAATGAACCTAAATAGGATGAACAAGAAAGAAGAAACTGAGTTGTGGCTAGCTTTGTCAGAAGACATCATCCTGAGACACAAATCATTGGAGACAGACATGCTAGAATGCAAACTAGAAGCAAAACAAGGCAAGGTACATGTCTAGTTTGTGAATTTGAACCGAAAACTATGAAAATTGCATTAGAAAATGAAGAATGGGTTAATGCAATGAAGGAAGAAATAGAGAAAATAGAGAAGAACAAAACTTGGTCCTTAGTACCCCGAACAAAAGATATGAATGTTATCGGTACTGAGTGGATATTTAGGAATAAACTGAATGAAAATGGTGAAGTCACAAGAAACAAAGCTAGATTGGTATGCAAGGGATATGCATAGGAAGAAGGCATTAACTATGGTGAAACATTTGCACCTATTTCTAGATTGGAAGGAGTCAGAATGCTACTTGCATATGCTGCACATAAGAAATTCAAAGTCTATCAAATGGATGTGAAGTCAAATTTTCTGAATGGTATACTTGAAGAAGTCTACATTGAACAACCTGAAGGATTTGTTGATCCAGACAACAAAGATATGGTATGTAGATTACATAAATCATTGTATGGTTTGAAGCAAGCACCGAGAGCTTGGTATGAAAGGCTGCATACTTACTTGTTAAGTATTGGATTTGTTAGAACAAGTGAAAACAATAATCTGTATATGAAAGGAGACACTGATGATACTATTATCATTGCTGAAATATTTGTAGATGATATTATTTTTGGAGGTTCAAATCTTGTGTGTAAATCATTTGTTGATGAAATGCAAAAGGAGTTTGAAATGTCTATGTTTGGAGAGATTAAATTCTTTCTAGGACTACAAGTGATTCAAAAAAGTGATGGCATATTCATCACACAATCTAAATACATAAAGGAAGTATTGAAGACATTTGGCATGGAAGATGCTAAACCTGTGGGAACACTGATGGCTGCTGGATGAAAATTGACAAAGGTGGATGAAACTACAGAGGTAAATTAGACACTTTATTGATCCATGATTGGTAAGCTAATGTATGTAGTTCATAGTAGACCAGATATAGCACATGTTGTGGGAATTATTGCTAGATTTTCTGCTAATCCTAGAGAATCACACATGAGTGCTACTAAAAGAATCTTAAGATACCTAAAGAAAATAGAGAATTATGGATTATGGTATCCTAAAGAAGGAAAGTTTGAACTAAAGGTATACACCGATGCTGATTGGGCTAGAAATGTGGATGACAGAAAAAGCACCACCGGAGGAGCATTTTTCTTTGGTGAAAGACTTGTAACCTGGACAAGTAAAAAGAAGGCTTGTATTTCTTAGTCTATAGCTGAAGCAGAGTATGTTGCTGCTGCTACTAATTGTTCAAACATTGCCTACATTAAGCAAGCGTTGGAAGGGATGAATGAGGTAATCATTGATCTGGTGATTATATATTGTGACAACACTAGTGCTATTAATATTTCAAAGAATCCTGTGATGCACTCTAAGACAAATCATATATCTATTAAGCATCATTACTTAAGAGAAGAAGTGCAAGAGAAGCAAGTGAAATTGGAATTTGTCATATCTAAAGAACAACTTGCAGATATTTTTACAAAGCCTCTACCGAAGGATACTTTTGAATACTTGAGGACTAGACTTGGGGTCTGTCCCCTGTCTATGGGTCACTAAGGTGATCTGGATGTTGCATCAACCTATTTTTATCAGAATATCACACATGTTGATGCAACACAGTTCACACTTTGAATAATGTTCAAGGTTCTGATTAAGTTTGAAGAACAAGAACTGATTGGGATATCAGTATACAGAGATATAGAGGATGACAAAACTATTTGTTTACTTGTTTCTTTGGCATTGCTATCAAAGGGAGAGATAAATAATATGAAAAGGGAGAGACAACATCTAAGGGAGAGACAATCTAAATGAAATAGAGTATTGAAGATTAGTTACAAAGAACAGAAGCAGGAAAATTGAGCATATCTGATGACTGACATTACAACATTATAAATGTTCAGTAATGTAGTGACTAAACATATTAAGCTAAGGAGAGCTTGTATGAGCATTTGTTTACAAGAGTTTTAGAATATATGTTTGGTATGTGTATGGTATATTTCATATTACTTGAGTTGCCATCAATGCCAAAGGGAGAGATTGTTGGACTACAACTGATTTGGAATCTGATTGAAGAATCTATGATTATAAGATCACTAAAGAGTTTTTGATTAGATATGTAATATGATTAAATTAGTATTATGTTTTCATTGATGTCAACTAGCTTGATGTAGTACTTATCTTGTAAGTTACTATACCGATACATCTGAAGAAAGGTGAAAGAGATGAAGAACTGAGAAATCCACATGAGGAAGATGTACATGTCAGATGAAGATAAGGAACACATTGAGTAACTTGTTGATGAGTCTATGACCTGATGATATTGACTTTATTATGTTGCATTCATCTATGATGGATAATAGAGCTAAAAGACACAAAGCAGTGTTGTTGGTAAATGAAGCATTTTCCAGTTTACACCGACAGAGTGTAGTGTATACCGAGCGTAGTATTAACCTAGCAGTGTTCACCAACACATTTCTTTGATAACCAAGCAAAATAGAATGAATTAAATGATCAGTTTAGCCAATAAGATTGATGAGCTGGAAAGTGTATGAAATCGAGATAATAGATAAAGTTTGTTATGAAGATCGATGGCTAACATAATTAAAGGAAGATCTAATGGAATAGATTGAAACAAGTTATTAACACATCAACCGAGGAAGCTTGAAGCAGCAAAATCAATGAAGATGATTAAGCGGCTAAATCTGATGGACATAAAGAAAATGATTTACTCGTCTATATAAGAGACTAGAGTTTCATTATGAAACTAATGCCGAAAGAAGAAGATGCTATAGGATTATCGCATGAACAAGCTTCCATGCATTCTGATCATATGGGTTAGTAAGAACCGAGCTGCAAAATAGTTACTGAGCTACAAAGAGTTATTACCGACGGAAAGTAAGTTGATACAGTGTTGAATCTGAAGTGAAATATTGATCAAAAGGATTTGTATGGACTAAATATTGATCTGTAATCTACAATTGAAGTTGTATTAAAGTAGATCATTTACTGTTACATATTTAACCATTGTACATAGTCAAAATCTCATAATCAAGTAGACTCTGAAAGTCTTATGATGTATCACTCATAGAATGAACATTGTTATCCTGTCAACCCCATAGTGAATGCTAGTTGGACAATAACTTCTAGTCTAAAATCCTCTAACAAGGTCACACTTGACAGTGTGTTTGTAACCTTTAATAGGGTTGGGTCTTAACCGATCTCACTTCAGAAGAGTGAACAATTTTTGGGTTGCCAGTCCCGAGTGGTTTTTCCCTTTACAGGGTTTCCACGTTAAATCTATTGTGTTATGTGTTGATTGTGATATTTGTTTTTTATCATACTTTTCATGTTACATGTTAGATTTGATTGGTAACAGTTATAAGTATTAGACTAGTAATCGGTAAAAGCATAGATAGTGGAGGTAATTATTGTTTACCGAGGAGCAGAAATTGAACAAGTTGTTTTGAATTATACATTTTTTTTTGGGACACTGGATAATTGATTCACCCCGCTCTTAGTTATTCTAACATCTTAATCCTCACCACTCATTTCTACCTAATCATCCTTGTCCATTGATTTTGCCTCTTGAGAATCTTGTTGCCTAAAGTCAAAATAGAGATTATTCTCCACCCTTAGATTTTGTCTCTTAATCTTGACCACCACTCATTTCTAAATTCTCTAAAATGAGTCTCCCTCCTCACTCTTGCATTCCTTACGCTAGATCTTATACTTATGCTATCACTTTGTTTATGTGCATTCTTAAGAAGATTCTAGTTTTACTTGCATTCTTAGCTTACCATTTTCTTATTACATTTATCTTAAATCACATAACTTAATTAGGAGGTATTGTAATCTTGTTAGATTAGCTTTCCTTTCATGTTCTTGTGTTTGCATTCTAGCTTAGATCTTTCATTTCATTTAGATCTCTCATTCTTGCATTATTATTTTGAATCTTTCATTCTATGGTGCACCTTGCAAGGGTTTCATTTTGAGGTTCATTTGAGAGTCACTATGCATAATGCTTAAATTCTAGCACATCATAGATAGGAAGCTATAATACACTTCTTAAGATATCCCTCTTCATGTATTCTCTCAAGTGTAATGGTTTATAGAAGCATGTCACATTTTAATCACACAGAGGGAAGCACCATTTACAAAAGGCTCTAGGATGTTCCAATTGGGCAAAAAACTATCCTACATGAAGATGAATATCAAGCAATGGAATACTATAATTTTTAAGAATATTTTTCAACAAAAGAAGAGATACATATCATCTCTAAGAATTTTTATGAATACATATCATCTCTAGTTGAATCACACTGGATATGTTTGAAAGTACAAAAAATGTCATCCTTGAGCTTGATGAGGTGTTAGCCAAATAAGAAGTGTACTAGGGACAGAGATCAAGAGAATTTTGGATAAAATAAGGGGATAAAAATATGAAATTATTAGACACCTCAACAAAAATTAAGAGCCACAAAAATGCAATTTTTCAAATTAAAAATGCAAGGAGGGTGGTTATTAAGGAGGAGAAAAACATTTAGAATTGGTGACATTCTTCTCAAACATACTAACAGATCATAACGAAGCAACTAAAGTGGAGAGTGTTGAATTGTTGTCAAGAATTCCTTGATTGGTTATAGAGGAGAATAACCAATTTCTCATATAAGGCCTTGGGCCCCGATGGTTTCACTCCACTTTTTTTTCATAAGTTCTGGGAATTTGTAGGGAAGGATGTGTTGCAGGCCTTGGAGGAGTAAAGGAGAAATGCATTCATGATGAAATAGTCTAATACCACCCTTATCACACTATTCCAAAATGTTCACAATCGAATACCTTTGGAGAATATAGGCTGATATCTTTGTGTAATATAATATACAAGATCTTGACAGAATTCATTTCATTGAGGCTTGCTAAGATTATACCATCGATCATCTCTTTGCAACAAGGAGGTTTCATCCTTGGAAAAGATACGGTAGAAGGGGAATTAGTAGACCATGAATTACTCCATTCAATTAAAATAGAGAGTTGACATAGAGGGCATCTTGGTGTTGATAAAATATGCATAGGCTTCATCATCTCTTTCTTTTAACAAGAGATTAGAGGCTCATAATGTTTCAACACTCCAAAAATAATAATAACAATATCAACTTCCGTTATTATCATTGAATCAAACTCACCGAATGATAAATTCACGTGCACCGGCTACATACCTCACGACTTCCCTAGACTGAGATAATACTCCATCATCTGTCGTCGGTTCCAACTCGAACATGCATTTATCCACCATGCGTTCGCCACCCTTTTCAAATCAGTCACTAATTCTCTCTTGGGTCACCGACCAACAAGAGAGAATCTTTCTCTACTTACCTTGCAAATGGGATCAGCTATGTCGTACTCCCCACAATACCAACCGAGGTCTCATGATTTCTTCATGACAGCACAGGCACCACCTTTTCTCCCACTCGAACATACACGTATATATAATACGTTTGCCACCATTTCCTTATCAAAAGGCCGAGTACTAAGTATGAAGATCTTCGACGGTCATTGGGGATGGTTTTCAATAGCCTTGGGCTTCTTCAACTCCAAATAACTCTGCCACCATCTTCGAAAGGTTAGGCTTAAAGCCAACGAAGAAGTAAACTGGCAGACAAAACTGATTCCAAATCAGGACTATTACCAACTGATAGAAACTAAAACATACTGTCCTTCACCACCTTTTCGATAGTAAAGACCAATAGCAAATGGGCCACACTGATCATTATCAGTGATAACGGTTTCTTGAAACTGTTTCAATACATTTGAGACTTAGCATTTGATTTTTGAATCTATCAAATCAACTGACTACCATCGTCCCAAATCGAGACTAACACGGAACCCGATTCTAATCACTGTCAAATTCTCCAAAACCCAATACCATTCATTCGGGACTGTCATAAACCAACATACAAATCAGAAAGGTCTATTATTACTACTGTCATGAAACCCGATATCATTCACTATTATATTATTCATAAAATATATCAAAAGCCAATATATAAAACTCAATAACGAATTTTTGAAAATGAACTTTCACCCAAACATAACTTCGATCTCTAAAATTAAACTGCAGGAGATCTACATAAAATGATACTACAAGAATATGAAATGCAATTGACCAACTATATTAGAAATACATTTCATTAAATTTCAAGTACACAATTTCGATGGCTCTCTGGCTGCAGGCCAGAGAGCCCAAATCTTTTCTCAATCCTTAATCGATCTCCCGTAACCAAATCTATGTGTCTCCTTGTCTCTTACAATCATGTTTATTTAAAAGACATCTCTTGACAGTTACAAACTGTTCATATTCCTATTCGGTATTTTGGGTGATAATCCATTTGTGAATACATAATAAATCAACCATTTCTTAATATGGTTCCAAGAACTTATAAAATGACTTAATAAATAAATCATTATGAGATGACTTAACCAATATAAAATTTTGTAGATGGAGGTGCCCTTGCACCAAGAGTATTCCAACTATGGTTTTAAAATTAGATATGATGAAGGTGTATGCTAGGGTTTCATGGAGCTTCCTACACAAGGTATTAATTAAAAAATGGGTTTGGAAGTAAATGGTGTAAGTGGATTATGTCTTGCATTAAGTGTGCAAAGTTTTCAGTCCTAGTTAATGGAAGCCAGCATGGTTTTTTTTCCTCTACTCAAGGTGTGTGTTAGGGAGACTTGCTATCCCATTTCTTATTTATAATTTTGGAAAAAGGGTTGAGCAAGCTAATTACTCTTAAGAAATCTCAAGGCTTGTGGAAAGGTGTCACAATAGAAAATTTAGATGTTCACATTATGTACATAACCTCTTAGCAGATAACACATTATTGTTTCGGAAAGAAAATATGGAGAAAGCAAGAATAACGGTATGTGCAGGATCATGGTATGTCAAACTAGGCCCTTAAGTGGCAATGAAAAAATAGAAAATCAGGTTTAGGCAAGTTGACATAAAAATTTGAACAAGTTATAAATATTATATCAAACATATGTAAGAAGGGAATCTTTAGAAAATTGAATTTAGTTTCTAAGATACTAGGCCTTTTTTAAAAAATAATTATTCTATATGTTGAAAATTTCAAATTTTAATGTAGTGGTACGAAAATTTTAGGGAAAAAAAAAACGTAGGTGTATGTCTGACCACGTTAAACTCAATCAAATGATAATTTTTTTTTACAAGATTCAAAATATAAGTAGTAGACTCATGTTCGGATGTTACAACACTTTTTTTTGTAATTTTTTTCCAAGTAAATAATTAATTATGATTTTTCTTGTACAACTTTTTCAAAATACAAAAACTCTCATGTCTGACCACGTTAACTTAGTCCAAACTTTATCAAATTGAAAACTTTTTTTATTTTTCTTGTAGTAGGAAAAGAATAGAATGTGACACATGTTTTGAATTTCAAAAATGTTATACAATTTGAAAGTTATAGCTATTTTTCAATAAGTCCATCAATCAAGACTAGAAAGATAACAACTAGGTGTATGTCTGACCGCATTAAACAAAATGAAATGATAATATTTTTTTATAAGATTATAGCTAAAAGTAGTAGACTCATGTATAGATGTGATGCATATTTTTGTTTTCTTTTTCCAAGTAAATAATTAATTATCATTTTTCTACTACAATTTTTTCTGAATATAAAAACTCTTGTGTCTGACCACCTTAACTTAGTCTAAACTTCATCAAATTGAAAGAATTTTTCATTATTATTGTATTAGGTAAAGCATAGAATGTGTTGTGTATTTTAGATTTCAAAAATGTTATATTGTTTGAAATTTATAGCTATTTTTCAAAGAGTCTATCAATTGGGACTTCTTTTTCACATCGCCAGTTTTTAGCATACCATGATCCTGCACATACCCATAAGAAAGTTCACAATTAGAACTTACTACACTAAATCCGGTCAGAAGTTGAAAGCTACAAAATCAAAGGTATTTATGTTCAACACTCCTAGGGTGATTGCATCAACACTTCAAAGATAGGCTTTTCAAAAGAATCAATACTGTACAAATACATAGGGATACCTTTCTTAAATGGATTAAGCAAGGTATCATATTGGACATGCATTATATATTCAATTAAGGATAGATACCCTAGGAAGGCTAGGTGGCTATCACTAGAAGGGTAAATTAAACTAATTAACCTAGTTCTTAGCATCATACCTAATAATGTGCTATCAGTCCTACAAGCTCCAAAAATTCTCATGGACACTCTTAAAAATAACATGAGATATTTCCTATGGAAAGGTAATAGGGATGATAAGAAGAAGATTGCACTAATATCATTGGATAATATCTGCAATTCTAAGTTGGAGGGAAGTGTTGTTATTCATAGTCTTCAAGAGAGGAATTTAAGCCCAGGTGATAAATTGGTATAGAAAATATATGAGAAACCAAATTCTCCATGGGCCCAGATTATTAAGGCAAAGAATGTAACTGAGGGTACTAAGGAAATACTATTTACCATTTAAAGTACTCCAAAGGGATCTCCAATGTGGAATTTTATCATAAAGTGTAGGTACGTTATCATACCTCATCTATCATGGGTGATAAGCAGGGAATGTAGTAAGGTTTTGGAAAGATTCTTGGAATGGGAACCCAACACTAATATACAATAGACAACTTAATAAAGTGAGAGTGGTCATATAGTAGGAGTGGTGAGTAAAATTGAGAGATCATTTCCAATTAACAATGATAGATGGTCATTATAGTTGTAAATGGAAAGATTTTTCAGTGTTAAATATTCCAACTAATCAAAAAAGATAGTTAATGCATATATTTTGTTAGAGATGCATCTTTCCAAATAACACAAAGGATCATATGGTTTGGTAAAAAATTAGAGATGAAAGATACAATGTGAAGAAAGGATACCATGTGCTCAAGGAAAATAATAGAAGAAAGGTTAGTAGAGAGTACTCTTTTTGTTGGCATGAGGCAATATTACCCAAAGATGGAACCTTTACATGGTTGGTGGTAGAAAATAGAATCCTTATAAGTGAAAGGTTAGCTAAATTGGGCATTGTGGGTGAATTCAAGTTTATTTTATGTCAAGGGGAGAATGAATCAATAGATCAATTATTTTCTAGGTGTCTAATCACTCAAAATTGTTGGTTTTGGATTTTGAATAAACTTAAGTAGGTTGGGATATTACCTAAAACATTCAAGGAACTCTTGGAAAGATAGCCTATATTGCATAATGAATCCTTCTTTGAAATCATTTGGGCTATGGTGTAGATATTATGGTATGGAATATTTAGTGGCAGATAAATAAAATAATCTTTAGAAAATAGTAGTTAGATTGCCCAGATAAGGTCTATAACTTGATTTAGAAAGCAATATCTAAAAATGTCATATCATATACTTTTAGGACTAAATCCACTTCATCTATCTTCTCATCAACTGACTCACAAATTCTATATGAGTGGTCATTCATATGTATCCCATTCAATGTTGTTATGGTTGGTAAGCCAACAAAGGCTTCCATTAGAGCTAAGGCCAAATAGGTTCCTCCATAGGGTGAGTTTTCTAAACCAAACTTTGATGGAGCATCAAAAGAAAACCTGGGTACATCAGGAGAAAGATGCATTATTATAGATTTCCATGGAAAGGTTATATGGGCCCTTGTAAAAAATATCCCAATTGGTACAAACAACATTATAAAGGAGAATGTACTATTAGGAGTTAACTAGCTCTAAATTGTAAGGTAAGGAAAGTACATATCAAAGGTGACTCAAATTTTGATATCGGCCCTAATGTCAAATAGATATGTAGCTATAAAATTAACTATGTGCTACTAGAAGTACAAAAATTACTACCCATATTTGAGGAATTCAAGGTCAATCATTTCTTTAGGGAAGAAAATAGATGGGTGGATTGGCTGGAAAATCATATGGTCAAGCTATAGGAAGAGTCACATGAATTTAATCCTGAGGAGATGCTACAAATCTTGGTTGATGACAATTTGATGGAAGACAAGATTCTCATGACTTGGTGTAATTAGAATTGGTAAAGGGGTGTTCAAATATAGCTAGAAGATGAGATATAAATATTAAAATATGGAGTAATATATCTTGGAGGAAGGGTGTATCAGGTATGTTGATTAAGTTGGTCACTTAGGATGGTGAATGATGTAGGATTGGTAGACTCTTTCATAGTTCAGAATGATCTTTCATAGTGGAATTGGCTATGAGTCTAAATTCTGGGGAGAGCTTCTCACACAAGGGAAGATTTTAATTGTATAATTTCATTAATCAGATTTCCCTCACATAAGTGAATCTCTCAGAGTGATGAAAATTTGATCTATCTGATGGTGATGTTAGTATACAAGAGAGTTGGATGTCCAAAAAACCATGATATGGAATCTTGGGCCGAATTTTGGATTTCGATCTCATATGAAGTAGAATGTCAATTGCATTTATCAAGGAATAATCATAGCTGAAGGTGCAGAGAGTAAAGGGTTTGAGGGATAATCTACAAAGGTATCAATTACATATGTTTCTAAGGTACATGTAGAATTTGAGAAATGATGGGTAAAGGGTTCTAGCTTGGATGGTTGGTATTGGCATGTATTTGTTCTAGGCACTCATATACTTAATCATTGTCATGAATATGACATGGAAGTTAGTAGGGATGGTAAGGGAAAATGTATTGTAGTTGTAGAAGAGGCTGAGTCCTCAAGTGTATTTAGTAATGGCGAGTAGTGAATTAGAGTCAATTGTGTAGTTTTTGAGTCAAATTCATTGACCCATGTTTCATGAGTAGTAGTTCAAAAGAACCCATCTATCATTAGAATGAATGAAACACATACAACTCATTGGATCTAGGTGATGCTCACAAAGGTGAAGCACCAATACTTTTGAGTAGTACTGGGATGCATGACCTCTTGAGAAGTCCTAATGCTTCACCTCTATGAGCATCACCTAGATCCAATGAGTGTTAAGTGTTCCATTCATTCTCATGAGAGATTGGTTCATGTGAACCACTACTCATGAAATATGGTTCATTAAGTTTGACTAAAAACCTACACAGTTGAATCGTGATAGGAATATCACAATTTGACTTTCTATGGAAAATATCTCCTACTTATCAAGAGATTGTGTTCAAATATAGAGTTCAAACAAGGTACAATGATAATTTATAGTGACAGTAATAGTGCAATATCCATAGAGAAGAACCCGATATTCCATGCAAGGACCAAGAAAATAAATGTACACTATCATTTTGTCATATATATTGTTAATGATGGCAAGGCAAAGCTAGGAAAGGTAGAAACTTTGGTGAATGTTGCTTATTTATTGACTAAATCTATAAGCATAGAGAAGTTTAGATGGTGTTTAGAGTCTATGGGCCTCTCTCCCCCTAGCTATTAAGTCTTTGATAGTATAAATCCATTGAATCTTGCAAATTATTTGACAAGTGGGAGAATGTTGAGAAACAATGTGTCTCAACCTTGTAATTTTTCCAAATAGTTCCAAAAATATAGTTGGGATTTTTCTACATGTTGGTGCCTTGGAAAAAGTTATATTAGTTGTCAAAAGATTACTTGTCCATAGTATAATATAGGAGGGCCATTTTTTGAGATTATATAACACATTTCATGACAACTATAAGGGTCAGAAATAAGGGAGAATACTTTGGATGTCAAAGACTATTTTTAACCTAGTTCATGCCTATCTTGGGAAACATGTGTCAAGGATAGGAAACACTTGTCAAGGAGGCTTTACACAAGGTTTTGTAAACCATAAGTGGTGTCCAGGTTTTGAGAAGCCTATAAAATGAGGGATTGAGGAGGAGTCAGTGCATTGATTTTTGTTTGCAATATTGGGTGCTAGAAGAATGCTATTAAATTTTATCCAAGCTTGAGTTGAGGTGATATTCTTGTAAGAACTTGCATTGCAAGTGTGTCGTAATATTTTGTTGATTTGATAATACATTATGCAGGTTTTAGAATGTGGATTTTTTTCTCTTGTAAGGGTTTTCCCCATAGAAATCACTATATTATGTGTTTACTATTATTTTCTTTATGCTCTTACATATTTCTTGAATTCCCTACAATACTTATGTTGAAATTTTCATAATCATCCTCTCAAGATTAGTGTAGGAAGTGTTTCTACAAACCTTTTCTTCCTTACATGCTTGTATTTGCATCATTTTTGGAGCAAGTTTGAATTATTAGCTAGGTAACCTAACTATTTTGTATGATCTTATCATATTATGCATATCATAATTAATTATTTGTAATAAAATAAATTCAAGCTTTGACATCCTTATTCATTCTTATTCTAATGGATTTTTAAGAGTCCTAGAAGCAAAATAACAATTATTATTTAAAAATGATAACCTAATTCAATAGTTTACTTTTCCTACCTATACTCTAATGCATCTTTCTTTTCTTTCTTTTACACCAGGTGTTCTTTTCAAGGCCCCAATAAAATGGCTGGGAATGTGGATTAAGATAGCCTCTATTAAAGTGGAAACTATTTGAGGTCCTTACACCAGTTGTTTCTATAAGAAGATAGCAAAAATCATAGTACATGATGCCCCTCTAACTAAAAAAATAAATTCTAACAAGTTCGTGTTTCTTGTAGATAGTGTGGAAAGTGGTGTCATTACTTAGCGTTTCTATTGATTTTCCACAAAGCATACATGTAGAGGTTAGGTAGTCAGTAGATAAAGGAAGAGGTTGGGATTGAGTTGGAATTTGAAAGGAAATATTTATGCTCGATAATAAACATCTCAAATAAATCTTCAAATTATACTATTTTTTGGCCCAATGAATCACCATTTCATTTTTTGGATAAGAGGAGAGAGTGTACGAAGAGCATTTAGGATAGTACATAAGTTATTGATTTAAAGTCAAGGTTGATGCAAAGTAATAGGGTTTAGAGGATAGGTGGTGGCATTCCAGGCCTAAGATTGTTATTGATCTTGATCTAATTTATAAATGGCACACTTTGAGAAGTATGATTTTCACTAAGTCGTGGATTCAATAGATTATTGAAATTTTGAACAAGCGGGCATAGAGGCTCAAAGAACCTATAACTTTGTTACTAGAGGAGTATCACTTTTATATGATCGATAACTTAGACATGACACATAAGGGTCAAATCTTCACTTGGTTCACAAACTATAAAATGTGTTTACTAAATTTAGAAGACAAACAAACAATAGACTAAGGAAGGGTTGAGTGATTAGGTGGTTCAAGAATTGGAAAACTTATTGATGGGGTTTATAAGACAAAAAAGGACCAACTAAGGAAGGATTAGGTGATTGGGTGGTTCAAGAAATGGAAAAAATTTAGAAACCCAAAGGACAAACAAAAGGCCAATTGTTATTAGGCATTTTTTGATATGCTTAATGTCACCAACTGCATATTTTTTTCTAGTCATATTATAGAGCTATCTCCGCTATGCTTAAACTCTTCGATATTCTATTTCTAGAATTAGTAGCTGATTTTTTTAAGTCTGGGCTACTATCTATCTATAGTCTCTATGCTTCATGTTAGTTTATTTTATGATATTGTTGACTTTCTCAAACTATAATCTTTTATCTTATCAATACTATATTCAGTCTTCTCACCTTTTACGAAAAAAACAATAATTCAAAAAAAACATATCTTATACAATGTTATGGTGGAAAAGTCAGAGGTTGTGTGAGATTCCATCTCAATGACCTTGATTTAGGATGGAATTGGAAATATTTTCTGCACTACCCCTCCCTCAAGAGGAAATTGCTTAGCATTTGGAGTTTATTTTAGAAAGAAGGTTGGTGTTCTATTGGTATTAAGGTGTCTCAACCTTAGAGACCTAACATGTTGAATCATTTAATTAATTTATTTATCCTAATTTTTTAAATTTCTAATTGGTCATTCACTTTTGTGGGACCTCTTGCTGAGGTGGCATCCTACACAGTTGGTGCTGATATAGCATATTTCTTATTTTCTAGGAAGTTGGCACCCACTTGGAAGATGCTAATTTTTTGGAATATATTGTCATATATTTCCAATCTTGAAGTGGAAATTGATTTGGAAACCTCCTATGTTGACTAAAGAGTCTTGGTTAACAATTTATATTATGCATTGGAGTTGTATTTTAGCTTTTGGCATTTATGGTGGAGTTAACTTTTGACAAGTTGTTTAGTGTAAGGAGGGAGCCTATTCTTGGTCATGGTAACTTCTCTATTATACTTGCATGGTATCTAGTAAGATAACCAAAATGGATGAGATAGGTGTTATTTCCTTGGGAGTTTCTAAGAGCAACATGTCATAGAGTTACCAAATTGTTTACATTATGACACAACCTACCTCTTATATGTTGAAGATGGTTTTGGAAACCATGGCCACTTGCCTCTTTGTGTTGAGCTCTATATGTTGATGCCTTAGTTGATTTATTGAAGAGAAGATAGTTTATTTCACATGGTTATGTTGTTAGATATTCTCTAGGATGGAACAAATGTAATCTCCATATAAAGGCTTACAGCTTGAAAACATGTTGTAACTTGTTGCTAAATAATATATTGTATTGATGTTTTAGAATGTAGGGTTTTTTATCTGAAAGGGTATTCCCCACGTATATTTGTGTTTTTATCTTTTGTCTCATTCTTATAGTTTCATGATTCTAAAGTATTAAATCTATATGTTACAATACTACTAAAATTTCTTACATCTATAAATTGCAATCACGTTCCTTTAGTGTTTCTATTGTGGGAATCAACTATGTACATATTTCCACTTTTATGGCATAGTAGTATGTGCTTGTATTAGTTTATTGGTTCTATTGAAGAAATTATTAGATAATATTTGTGTGTACTAATCTCATATGGAATTGTAGGATACCCTCATTTCCCTTCCTATTCAAAGTTGTGGTTCAAATATATTGATTTGGGTGGGCTCTAAGAATAGTCTATTTAATGCAAAATATGGATATAGAGTTATTGCTAAATTTGAAACCCAATCAATATTAAACATCCTTACTCATTTAAATGTTGGATTAAGTATTATGTGTCATGTCTAGTGGTGTTTTCATGGGCTTCTATACAAAAAAGAATCTTGATTATAGAAAAAATCAAATGGATGGGATTCAAAGGGCCCTCTAGATATGTTTTATGCAAAGTGGTGGAGGAAAATATAGATCACCTTCTACTTGGTTTCCATTTATCTCAAGACTGTTGGTTTTGGTTGTGAGCCAAAATGGATGGGGTCATTTTTTCTCCAAATGGCATTCTAAGCCTTTTTAAAGTGTGTCCAAGTAGAGAAATGTCTAGATTCCTTGGTAGTATGGATCACATGCCCTTCCCTCTTAGTTTGGAAAATCTAGAATGAAAGAGATTGGAAAATATTTGAAGAGAAGGAGATGCCATTAATAAATTTTAGAAACAAGGAACAGGTGTTGGTAATGGAAGTGGTCAACAATAGAATTACCCCTAGCACAAGCCTAAGGTGTCAACTCATTGAGTGGGATGGTCATATGAGGTTCTAGTAGAATAGACTATGTACCTATCCATACATTGCCCAATTGGGGAAAAATACTCCAATATGGAAAAAAAATAGGAAAAATTGAAAACACCTAACTATAGTTACAAATTGAATTTTTATGGAACATCTACGACTGATCTAGGTCTTTCAATCATATGATGCATCATTAGAACATTTGTTTAATGAATAGATCATAGGTAGATTGCTTATTCCTTTAGAGATGGATACCAAAAATGTCACGATAGAGCTCAATGTGCCCACTCAAGGGATACTCATTTGCAAAGGCCTTGAGATGGATAAAGTAGAGATTGAAGAAGAATCTACCGTAGTGATTAATGTGGTAAGTTCAAGCTCAATGGATAACCAGAAGCTCAAGGTCATGTTGGATAAAAAACCTCAATTTTTTTGATAAATTTACTATCAACCATGTGTATAGGAATACAAATAAAGATGGTAATGAAATGGTTAATTATGTAATAGATGTGAATAATTTAAAGCACTTGGGCCACCCAACATAATGAAGTGAGTAGAAGGATGAATCATTTATTGAAATTTTAGGCACTATATATCGATGGCCTTTATATTTACATCTCAACTTGGGAATATCACAATTGCATAAAACTCCCATGTGAAAGATTGGATGAGATAAGGGACCATTTAGAAATTGTCATGCTAATTATGGAATGTTAATATTGCATTTCCTAGTAGCTCATTTTGTTTTATCTTTGCCAAGAAAGTAGACTAGGTGGCATCTATGCATGATGTTAGAGTAGGGAGAATCCCTAATCCTTAAACAAGTTTCAAGTGATGTAAGTTGGAAATATATCAAAGATCGTGCCTATATCTCATCACCAAGCTCTCTGCAATTGTGTTTTCGCTTCCCAAATGTGCATATTAATTATGCTATCAAGCCACCAGATAGCACAGACTTTGGTGGGATGGTCACTTTATTATGTAAATTATATCTTCCAACTATCATTTGTATTTTTATTTTGGAATTCAAAGCAATGCATTTAGTAGCATCTTCCTATTGGTTCTTTGTCTCTTTGT
This sequence comes from Chamaecyparis obtusa, assembly GCA_027943335.1. Lineage (NCBI taxonomy): Eukaryota > Viridiplantae > Streptophyta > Pinopsida > Cupressales > Cupressaceae > Chamaecyparis > Chamaecyparis obtusa. The sequence goes on from BSBK01006999.1 coordinate 24,962, forward strand.
TCCTTTATGTTTTTTAGGATGAAAACCCATATTTTTCTCTATAGTGAGAAAAGTAAAATGACCTTTCTAGGTTTAATCTTGAACCTTCAAATCCACTTTGTCAGCAAAATCCTTAGTCTAATTATCAATTAAACCATTCATATGGATTTTGGAAGGGAATTCATTACTTCTAGGTTAGTAGATATAGGTTTAATTTAAATATTACCTCACATTTTCTAGCCTCATTATTGGATCTTGACGGGACCAAAGTGGACATGTTTCTCCATCTCTGAGAAGTTTTCAAGATGGACTTCTTGGTAGATGATATTGATGTCTTGGTATTGGTGGAATCATGCATAGGTATTCCATGGCTTGGTGATATCTTGAATCTTTGGCAGGCGAGTACTACGGTGAAGTAACAATTGTTTCTCCTTAACATGGATGAGCACTGCTTGAATCATCACCTATGATGGGTAGGTGTCGGAAGGAACATTTTTAGAAAGTGGGTGGAGATTGATGCCTAGGAAAACCTTTAGTGGCTAGATAATTTTGTGGACCTAGTCTATGGTGATGGTTTCTATGAGAAAAAATAAAGCACCCAAATAGAACACAATTTTGTGTTTTTAAATTTTCCACCATATTGGCTCATGATACAATGACTTTTGCATCTGATGGTAGTCTATGTCCTTATTTGCATATGGTAGTGCCTCAGAGATATGTTATGTGTGTAGTATAGGGAAAACTTTGACATTTTTGGCATCTTGTGATATCCTATGTTTAATGTCAATTTCCATCTACAAACTAGGTTTTCATTGGTTCTTGGGTGATTGAACTGACAACATGATAGTTGGGCTCTGATATAGGCTCTAGTTTTAAATGTGATGCCATCAATTTTTCTTGGTCTGTAGTTTGCAATGTGGAAACAACATATGGTTTCTTTTCATCCAGGTCATATTAGATTTAGTACCTTTGTCCAACATCATTTTGTTGTTCTATGTAAATCTACATATTTAGTATCCTTAAAATGTAAGTATTTATATATATTAATGAAATCTCCATGATCTAGGTTGCATTATACAAAGAAAAAAAATAGTGATCAAATAAATTATTAAATGTCCTACTTATGCTAATATTTTGGATACAATATTGTTGTGAAACTTGAGAATAGTTCCAATAAGAGAGAAGAGAGATTCACAATATTTCTATTAGGATTTGATTGTGTAGTTTTTGAGTCAAATTCATTGACCCATGGTTCATGGGTAGTGGTTCAAAAGAACCCATCACTCATTAGAATGAATGGACCACTTTTCTCTCATTTCATATAGGTGATGGTCATAGATGTGAAGCACCAAGACTTTCTAGGACGTCACCCATCCTAGTACTACTCCAGCTCAAATGAGGTTAACTACAAAGTTTCCTCCATGGCCAAGATAACTTTTCTTGCAACTCAATTTGTGAAATCTTGAGCAAGTATTGTGCCTTATGAACCATTCAATACAATGCAAATGAACTAAACTAAGAACACATAAATCATGAATATATTTGTATTTTGAAAGAAATTTTGCAATTTTTTTGTATTTTTGAAATCTAATTAGCATGCAAGATTTAACATAAAAGAGAAATCTAATACCAACAAGATAAAAGGAAATCTAACACCATAAAACACAATAGGGCATCAAATTCCACAAAAGAAAGGAGAGTAAGCTACTCGAGTTCACCAAAATGAATAGGATAGAATAGGGAGCATGTCAAAATGAGTGGGGGAAATATGAGATCTACTTCTAAATCCAAATTCCTAAAGGAAAGATCCAAGTTGATCAACCAAAAGGTTAATACACAAAAGAATCAATCTATAGAGAATATGAAGAAGGAAGAAAACCATATATTTCCCTATAAAGAAAATGTGCTTGAAATCTGAAATAATTGAAAGACAAATACTAACCTCAAAATAGGGTAGATCTGGAAAATGCTAATTTATGATGTCTGTGTGCAGTTTCGGGCAATTCTGCAACCTATTTCAGACTGAAAATGTCGAGATGAAGAAAACCCAAAAAAATTTTATCTTTCTAACATAAGGTAGTCTTTAATCCCAATAAAAGGTCAAAGACTACTTTGATATTTTGAAGGTCATCCTTGACTTTGTTCGCAGATCTCAGAAGTTCACCGAAAAGGGTATCCAAATCCAAGCTAAGATCCATAATTCTGCACCTGTACCTGCAAGAAAAAGAGGGTTTTTGTTGTTTGGATAGGGGGTTTTCCTTGGTCAAACCCCAATTTAAGAATTAACCTTGAAATTGAATTGAAATTATAATGTGCATAAACAAAGTAAATGAAACAATTCACCTTGCTTATGTTGAAGTCCTTGTAGAGGATTCGAATCCTCAAATCCACAAGTAGGGATGCTCCAATGGATGTAGAATAAATGTAGCATATCTCAAATCAATGGCATTTGATCTTCAACACCAATCTTGAATGGATCTTTGCATATCAGGAGGCTTGGATAAATGTAGATGGAGAAATCTTCAAGGGGGTTCCAAAGAGATTGAATCCTTCAATAGCTAACAATGGATCTCCTTGATGAATGCTCTAATGCTTGAATGGATGCTTAGGCTTGAAGATGAATGAGTGCTTGCTTGCTTTCCTTCTCCTTCTTTCTTTCTTGATTGCACTTGAGAGCTTGAGAGATTGTGAGATGAGATGTGAATAATGGATGAGAAAATGAGAGAGGAAGGCTTCCTTTTATAGTGATCTAGGGAACAAACCTCTAGAGAAGGCCGACATTGGAGAATTAAATCTTAATTAACCTTAAATCCTAGAAATGGACCCAAATTAAATTTAATTTAAAGATTTACCATTTTGAAACCCAAAATGGCCAACCCGAAAGCGGGAAAACAAATATTTCTGAAACCCGACATTCAAAAATCATGGGAACTTGAAATTTGAACCATGGGTCAAGAATGAGGTAGACCCCTCCTTGGGTCAGGGTCAAGGTTGTCATTGACCCTCAAGGTCATCTTTGACCTTGAGGTCAAAAACCTCAGGACCTCAATCTAGAGTACTAGGAAATGTAGAAATAAAGTGAAGAACAGATGCAGAGAGAAGAAGAATGAGGGAGAAAGCCAGATACATGCAAAGAATTGATCAAGGTGCTTAACATGACCTCAGACCACTTACTCGGAGGGCTAAATGCTCTTATCATGGAAGTGCTTCCATTTTAAGATGATACAATACTGAGCAGGACAGAGAGTAAGATTCTACACATCAAGGTGAATTCTACATGGTATTCCATAGATTTGATTTAGATAAGTTCAAGTTGTCATTTACAGATATTTTCTATTATCAATTTAACCATTATAGGAGGATTATAAATCTCTTAAAAGAGTAGACTTAACCATCTGTTGTAAATTTCTTAACCGAGTGCACACTTTTTTGGTGTTGCTAAAATCCTTTCATAAGGTAGATCTAATCGATCTTATATTACTCCTAACAAGGTAAGATCATCAGAAGTGATCACAATTGTAGCCTTAACTGACATCACTTTATTTACTACAGTAGTGAGGAATTTATGGGTGTCATGCCCACCACAATTTTTACCTTCTAAGAAGGGTTTCTACGTAACCAAAATACTTGATTCATGTGTTACATTTTATGAATGTTTTATTGTGTATTTTCATGCACTTTACATTTACAAGCTATTTGAATGTATGTTGCAAACAATGGAATCAGTCGGTTAGATAAGCACTACTATTGAAGATTGTTAATTCAATAAAAGTTTTTGAAGGTACTGATTCACCCCTCCCCTCTCAATACTATATCTTTCCTATCCCAACAAAGGATAATAGAAGGTTTTGTAGTAGATGGTAGGTTTCTTGGGCTCCTATAACACAGTCAACAAGATTTTCAAGAAGCATTCTTTGAAGTGCAGCTGGTGCGGGCATGCTAGAATTGAAAGTTGATGAAATTCTACATAATATTGCATGATATATTTCTAATTTTGTTTCTACTTTTTCTGCATATTTTTCTATGTATTTGATAACTGCATCAATTGAAAGAACAGGTTGGAAATCTATATTTCCTCTCCAAATGGAAAATATTTGGATGTTATGTAAGTTTAGTCGATCATCATTGTGAGTTTCTATATGTTTAGGTTCTTCATTATCTATATGTATTAGTTGTGAGGTTTCTTGTATGGTCCATGTAGATTTATAATGGCATGCAAGAGCACCACCTTTCCTTCTTAAACATGCATGCAGAGAACATTTTTTGTGGCGTTGAACACGATTGACCAATTCACAATAATCAACAAATGCATTTGTTGCATAAATTATTTTATTATCTAATAGACAAGGATCTTGAAGAGAATTGCAGTGGATGCCTTGATTTCTTTGGTGTACGCTTTGCAGATTCCATGCAGATATATATTGGTCTATGTAATATAATGCATTCCACACTAAAAGATCATTATTCCATTGTAAATTTTGAATATCTAGTGATTGTGGTAATCAGATGAAGCCATAAATATGTGGAGAACCTCTATGTTTCCATTCATACCTGATAGATATCATAGTTAATAAATATATGAAGAAATTACATACAAATAAATAATAGTGGAAGTACTTTGTTTACCTATACCAATAGTCAATTGCACCGAGTAGTTTTTGTAAAACTTCTTCTCAAAATGCAGTGATTCTATGATGCATATAGATAGCTGTCAGATGAAGATTTTGGATAATATTTTGTATTTTCCATCTAGTGGCCATAGTTGTATTTTTCAGTCTACTGGACGACATGACATTATGTAAATCAGGCTATTTTTTATTTGTAACATTGAAAAAGTGTAGGACAACCAAATTGAATGACCATGTCTATTAGTTCTGCTCGTTACTGATTCTAGAAAGATTTAGTTCCATGTACAAAAGATCCAATTATCATTAGCTGATCTGCTAGTTTATCATCAGGCAAATCTTGTAATATTTGATGAAGATCTGTAATTGATACAGGTAAAGAGCCATCCAATTGTTTGTGAACAAAAAAAGTTGTTATGGCCTGGCTTCGGTGGCACATTATAATACTCAATATAAATTACCATAATCTTGGATGTTGCCCAAATCCATTATCATAGTATCATAGAAGGGAAGAGCATAATCATGTAGCTTTATTTCTTTGATACGTTGTTGTTTAAATGCACACATTCCTTTGGGAAACAAAGTTGGCAATGTCATCACAAATAATCCTTTAGTGGTGTATTCATTTATAGGAGATGGTGAGATGGTGGGCCATGATATAGTTTGTGTTGTTTGACCTTCACCTAAATGTAGTAAAGACCACACTTCTTCCATTTCTCTACATGGTGCAGGTAGATTACATACAAATGAACTGTTTATTTTTACAATATCATGACATGCATCTTCTTCTATTACTTCTAACATAGAAGAGTTTGTTGGATATTGATAATGCATGGGGAGGTGATTGAGACATTTAATATGTTCAATCACTACATTACTGAATGGCTACTCATAATGTTGTCATCTATGTTTTGTCACTGATGTCAACATATGTTTTTGTGAAGAAAATAGGCTGGTTATCACAGTGTATGGACACTATATGGATGTTTCAGATGTTCCAAAGTTAGATGAGAGTTCAGGAGGATGTTGTGATCTTATATCCAAGATCGCATTATGGAATGTTGCATATTGGATGAGGTACAGATGTTTTGGTGAAGACTAGTCATTGGAGTGTAAAAGTGAGAAATGACTGAGTTAGTCTCTGTATTTTATGTATAGCTTACAGGTGATATGGAATCAGTGCATGTGAACTTGAGAGATGAGAGAAAGAGTATTGAAGAATGATCTATGAATTGCACAAGGTACGAAAGGTAGGATGATGTTAGCTGTGGTGTGTGTTCTGGAAAGTGATCCTTTTGGAAACTGACTACAGAGATGTAGCGTGTATGATGAATAGCGATCTTGAATTAAGGATGTCGATCCTTAATTTTTGTAATGTAATTATTGTATACTTGTACTAGATACTATGTGTATCTTAGAAAGGGTTTATCTAATTATTTGTAATTAGGAAAGCCTTATGGGCCAACCTATTCATGAGAATTGTAATAAGGTATAAATGAAAGGTATTTTCTTTGGAAAAGATATGGATGAAGAGTAGATGATAAAGAGAGGTTGTGAAAGCTGTGAGATTGTGTCTGATGTATGTAGAGTAGAGGTTTGTTGGTGGACTTCATTGGAATTGATCAAGAAAAGATAGTTTCTGCTATACGGTTCAAAATATTGTGTATTTCTTCATATACACTTGTGTTGCGAACAGTGAGTTGTGAAGGTGGACTTAACCTTCTTTGGGTAGTGGGCCCTCCTTTTTGTTCTTGACTCCTAGCAGGGTCTGTCCTCTAACAAGGACTATGTACTGTAATGTTTCAATAAGCTCCTAACAAGGCTATATCTTCTAACAACATAACTATACTCTCAGTACATCATTTGTGGGTGCTAATTCCCACTGGATTTTTTTACCTTTAACAGGGTTTCCCCGAGACCAAAATGTTATGTTATTGTGTCGTCATTCATTATGTTCATTGGATCTGATATTGCTGCTACTTAAAATTTAAAGTTTAATAATCTGTCATATAACTGATTCACCCCCCCCCTCTCAGTTGTATTGTGGACTGTTATTCCTAACAATTGGTATTAGAGCAAGTGGTCCTCAGAGATAAAGCTTAACAACTTGAGGTGATTCTAGAGATGGCATTCTATAGGATGAAAATAAGATATTTTCACTTAACATGATTGCAAGAGAAGCATTGATATATATATATATATATATATATATATATATATATATATATATATATATATATATATATATATATATATATATATATATATATATATATATATATATATATATATATATATATATATATATATATATATATATATATATATATATATATATATATATATATATCGATCATATTTATCATAGTTGACTGAGAATTATCGAGGCTCATATTATATTATATATATTATGCAGTCACTGTTAAGATCGACTTAGTCAATTTCTTGATCACATGATAACCAGTAATTAATGGTTATCGTAAAACATTGTTAATGTGTTACGATAACAAATAACTAGTGGTTATTCATATCACTGTGTAAGATAATGAAACGATGCTAGTCAACCAATAATGAAATGATGTCGGTCGTGTCTATTCATATTGGATGTCATATAATTGATAGGAAATAATCAATGATACCCTAGCTTGTATAAATGGATGCCCTAGCTCGTGGGTAATCAATGATACTCCAAGAAAGTAATAATAGTGGTAATATGAAGAGCACAATCCAAGGGCATATGCCATGTAAAACAATGGTAACAGAAAATAAACATTACATGATACCCTAGCTCATAATAAAATAGTGAGAATCTAGTAAATGCCATAATCAAATCATGCAAAGAAATGAACTCAATGCCATGGACACAACAGAGCATGGAGTAATGATCATAGTAAGATGTGCCTCAAAATACATGATGGTATTCAATCAAGTGATCAAATGCAATGTATTCTATCAAAATATAGGGGAGATAATGACACAATCCCTACCTCAATGAGCTTCCATTCGATAAGGAGAGGAAAAGCCAAGTTTCCAAAACCAAGCTCGAAGATCAAAGGCCGAAGTCTAGATAACAACTGCAACCCCTATACACAGTGTTGAATCCGCCCTACCTGATGAGGTTTTGCACGTTGCAACCCTTGAAAAAATTCACCGTGGTAATAATGAAATGAGAAATGAAATCTTTTTTTTTTAAGTTATACCCATGCTCGTCAAAATTTCAACGTACACCATAGTGGTCAAACTTTCGACTAACATAGGCATGGATTAAAAAAAATGAAAGTTTTCCTTCTATAATCTAACCAACCAAAAGCTTTTTATTTCATGGTCAAAAATTTTGGTAGAAAAATTAGGGTAAATGTACTAGTGTTTCTAATGGTTATAAATTTGATAAATTTTGAGTTGATTATGTACATATTTTTTTTGCATCAATCAAATGTAGGTTTCTTACCAAAAAAGTAAAAAAGAGAAAAAAAATAGTTAAAAATAACAATGCCCCTGGTTTTGAAGTCTTCTTTCAATTAAAAAATTTGAAATTGGGCAATTACATGACAAGTTACACGTAAAGGAAACAACGTATGTCAAAATTATGGTTTAGTCAACTTCAAACATTAATAAAATGCGAAATACTAGTGATAAAGTCATAAAACCAATTCCAGGCTCTAGATATGGATGTTACAAAATGAAATTCGAAAGAACCACATTGATATCGATTTTAGAAAAAAAGTTATACTTTACAAAAACAATGTAACTCTTTGAAAATGATGTTTTCAGCAATATGCCACTTTTCGTGGGAGAGAGAAAAATTGATTCAAATCAATTCCAAAAAAAATTTAAAAATATATTTAGAATCTAAATAGAAAAACCTAAAAGACTCTAATTTTATTCATTTTTTTATTTGTAAAGGTTTAGCGATAATAAGCATCAGAAAGTGAAAGGTTTTTTTCAAAATGTAGAGTTTAGTGTCTGTTCAGGCAAAAAAGTGTAACCCACTATTGTGGATTCACTCCATTGAAAGGTAGTCTCTCTACCAATATCCATAGGTCATTTAAAATTTTATGTCACCTACTGGTGAGGTAGATCCATCAATAGATAATAATGACCTTGATTCAAATAAGAGTGAGTAGATCAATGAGGCTCCTAAAGACAACTTTGTTTTGGATGGTAATCCTAAAGTTGTTCAGGAGAATTTCACTCCAAGTAAGAGCACACCAATTAATGGGTTGACCTTAAAACCCGGGGCTTGTTGATTAGTTAGATAGATGCATGAAATCCCAATACATACAATCATTTAGAGGAATTTTTATTCAACATAAGAAATTTTGTAGGTTCTCCTTCTCCTCCTCATAATAATAAACTGACAATAGTTAAAAGTAGAATGAGAGAAAAAATAGGGAATAAAAAGAAGGTATGTGATTAGAAACTAAACAATGAAGACCCTCACCAATGGAGACTAGGCATAGGGAGGTAGCTACAAAAATAACCATTGGAAAATAATGTAACCTTGATAGTGCTTTACGGGTAAAGAAAAATAGAAAATGAAGATAATATATTGGAATATTAGAGGGATGCACATACCTCACAAGAAATACATTGAGAAATGTTTGATTTTTCACAATAAGATTGGCATATTGTTGTTTCAATAAATTATGATGTAAAATAATTTAGGAAAAATTATTGAGAAAATTTGGTTCAATGCTATATAAAGGTGCATCTATAGGAATTTTTGCCATTTGGAACACCTTAACTATCAAAGGGAGTATGATTGAACACTACAAGAACAACATCACTGTCACTTTCTAACTTAGTTTTCGCCTAGGCCTAGTGGAACCTATCCAATGTGTATGCTCCAAAATTTCAAGCTTTTAGGAAGATCCTAAGATATAATAGCACTCTTAGAGAACTCTCGTGTTGAATACCATTGGATGATGGGGAAATATTTCAACACTTCTCTTTTTTGCTCAAAAAAATTGGGTGGGTTGGATGACTTTTCTAATAACATGTTGGATCTTTTAGATATTTTAAACAATGCTAGGATAATAGATGTTGACCTTAAGGAAACATTTTTTACCTAGTCTAATAGAAGACTCGGTGCTGATCTTATTTAGGTAAAACTGGACAAGTTTTCCATTTCAAATGGGTGGAATATTCTACAACATCTTTCTCCATAGGCCCTCCTTAGGACTATTTCAAGCCACAACACACTCCTACTATGTTGGGAGATCTATCTTAATAGTGGTCCCTTTCCTTTTTAGTTTGAGATTATGTGGATATTACATTCTAACTTTAAGGATTTTATTGAGGCTTGGTGGAATAGTCTTGTCATACATAATTGCATATTTAGAGTAGCCTCTAAACTCAAAATTGTAAGGAATAAGGTCAACAAAAGAAATATCTTTTAAGAAAAATAAATAGTTGATGTTTGAGCTTAAAGCTATCAACAAAATCATAGCTATAAGACATACCAAGTAAGATACTTCGGTAAGAGTGAGCTATCTTACAGATTAATGGCATAATATTTCACTAAAAAAGAGGTATCTTAGATATTCATTGACTAAACTAAAATCAAACCGAATCCAGAAACAAAGCATTATACTAAAATCAAATCGAATCTAGAAACAAAGCAATATACATTGATATTTTATTCTATATATATATATATATATATATATATATATATATTCAAAACAAAAATTTATAATAAATAAATTTTTCATTTCTATATCTATATATTTATTAACTGAACTAAAAATATTAAATACATTAACATTCCTATCTATCAACAATAATAAAGATATTACACATCACACTAACTAATCCTATGTAAATGGCAATGTTAAAAAACATAATTGTATATTTTGTACAAATACTTGCATCCGTAAGTATTGTAAACTAACAAGAAGGTTACAATAGCAACAATAAGCCACAGAAAGATTGATCTTATGCAATGACACCGCCAAAAACAAAGTTTGACTTAGAAATGGAAGCATCTGTGATGCGCCTGTAATAATGAAGAGAGTTCCAAGTACTACTGGGTGAACCTAGTTGTGAGGATTGGAACAAATTATCCCTAGTTTCATCATATAATGTTCAGGATAGATTTGAGTAAACCAAGTTTACAAAATGGTGCAAATTTACCTTTTAGCATATAGAAAAGTTTTCATTGCTTCTGCGTGATGTCCCTTGTCACGCCTCTAGCATAATATAAGAAAGCTCTCTGCTTTTCCGAATAAGAAGATAATGCAGAAATAAAAGCAAAAACGAAAGATTCATGTATTGTGGTGGTGTCCACGTGTTTAAAGGAAGACATGAACTTGAGTACAATAAGTTAAAGCCGACATTTGGAGTAAAAGATAAGAAAGGTTTCAACAGAGCTAGAGTTTGAAAAAAAGGTTGAGTACCGTGTTAGTAATTATCGCTTACGTAATTTAGTGATTTTTTTTCAATATTAATAGGTATTAGATACTTTATTTAATATAAATGAAATATTTATTATAAGTATTTGATAAAAAATGTTAATATAGTGTAAGAGCAATTTTAATTGTAGGGGTGAGTCTAATAAGGGTTAGGAAGATTAACATTTGTACAATAATTGTAGGGATGAACTTAAAAAAAATTAAAAGAGTACACAAAATTTAAAAGCAAGAGTTAGGAAGACTAAAGTTTATACATTAATTTTAGGGTGGAGCTTCTTCCATTTTTCATTATAAAATTCACTTCGCTTCCCATTTTTTCTTCCCTTTTTAAATTTATGGAGTTTCTCTCTTTTGCCCTCCAAATGGAAATGTTTCTAAGTAAAAACTTAGCATCTATTAAACTAAAAAGCTAGAAACGAAAAAAATGAAAGGGTAAACAAATGCAAGGACCCCTTTCCATACCTACACAAGGCAAAGAAATAGAAAACAATCGTCAAAATCCTTTAATGTGAGAGTGACATTTGGCATCTTCACATTCCATCTTTCTAAGCATTTTTATATTCTTAATGAGTCTCCCTCTCAAGAAACTTTCATGTGTCCTCCAAAATGGGTAAATCATGGGACAAGGTTATTCATCCAAACCAACCTACAAAGATAACTACACGTGTATATGACATATTCTTAATCATATCTACAAAAGAGACTTGCACCATGATTCTTGCAATCTATACATTTCTAAACGATTCTGAATACATCAAGATCTTCAACAAAACTTGACAACAATAGCATAATCGAAGTACCAAAAAATATGTCACTAATACTTCATCCTTCCAAACTGTGAAAAATAATTCATCCTTACTTCATCCTTTTAAAATGTTTGACATTAAAAATAACTAAAGTACCATATTTGCAATACTCTCCTCCTTAGTCATTAATAGAAACACTTGTGAACCACAACACAAACCTTTGCCCCTCTGACATCAAGGACAAAGGGTAACCCAAAATGTGTTGTCAAAACCATGTTTTATGCTCTCGATTACTGTTATATCTCCTTCAAAGGTATGTACAAAGATTTTAATGTAATGATTTAGAAATAAAAATCAAGTAATTGGCATATTAGGCCATTTTTACTGAACTACTTCTTTAAACCAACAAGAGTAGTATTCCAAGAACACATGGTAGTAGAAAGAATCCTACTATTACATTTACATTGAACCAAGCAATCTTCTTCAAAATTCACATTTTGTACTCTTAACAAATTGTTCTACATAATTATGCATCTTTATCAAAATAGACTGCCAAAACTCCAAGACATCTTTGAAATCACAAAATAATTTCCCATATATATCCTTTTGACCATGCCAAATGATTATATTAGAGCACAACTCATATTTTTTGTTCCTTGCATCTACATTTTCATCATTTTAAATATCAAAAGATTGGAAAACCTCTACAATTTGAGACTTTGAGGAGTGTATATTTTTTTTGAGCTCCATTATGAGAGTAGGCCAAAAAAACAATACTTGGATAATTCAACTACATTATCAATGACTTTTTTTCAATTCCTAATTGCATGGCTTACCTTCTCCTATGCTAATTTATATTTTACTATCATGAATATATTTTCCACCACCAATTCTTTCTTCTTTAGTACATCATCTTACTATATATATATATATATATATATATATATATATATATATATATATATATATATATATATATATATATATATATATATATATATATATATATATATATAGGATTAGACAATTCTTTCTACACATCAACATCACTTTTCACAGTTACAATATCACTATTCTTTTCCCCTTTTGGACACAAAAAATTGATCTTTTATTTCCTAGCAAAGGAGGTATCTACAACCACAGATGGTAAACCTCTTGATTTCTTCATTTTCACAGTAGATATCCGACTCTTAACAATTTCTTCAAATGTTCTAGATTTCTTCACTCTCACATCCTTGGACAACTTTAGTAACACTTCAAAGTACTATGGGGGAGTTTTGGACATGTTGGTGGAGTTCCTTAGCTAATGGTCCTGCAAATTAGTTTTTGGAGTCATTTTAAAACCCAAGTGGAAGGTTTGGGGAGCCTTTCAAAACCCCATGGTCCTCTTCTTTGTTTGGGTGGCCCCACAATAGTGGGTTACACTATTTTAGACATGTTGATTTTTGCTAAAATAACACATTTTTAATAAAATATGATGATTTAAGCCTTGAGAGGCTCCATTTGAAAGAATTAATTACAAACGGTTAGCTCAAAGCCTCTTTGATAAAAAACATTGATATAACATCTATACTCCTCATTCATACCTACAATGGAGTCTCCTTTGCACCTATTAAAATGTAGACAAAAAATCACTTTGGCTTTATCTTTTGGCAGATCAAATGAATCCATTTGACAAACCAATCTATGTAGTAAGGTACTGCTGAGAAAAATATTTCCAATGATTGTTATGTTAATATATATTAAGTTTATTATGACTTTGTATTTTTAGTTTTACTAAACATAGATATTTCACTGTATGAAACCTCTATGTTTAACGCTTATGGAAAAATAGTAAAAGAGAGAAAATTTTTTCTAAAAAATATCTATGCCCTAGGTATTGAAGTTATCTTTCTATAAAAAACAAACAAACATTTGGACAAATATATGACAAGTTATAAGCTATGTAGTCAAGGTATGTCAAAACTATAGTTTAGTCAACTTCAAACGTTAATAAAATATGAAATAATCATGATAATTTTATCAAACAAATTGTATGCCCTTCATATGGATGTTACAAAACTAAATTCGAAAGAATCACATTGATATCTATTTTAGAAAAAAAAGTTATGCTCTATGAAAACAATGTAACTCTTTGAAAATAATGTTTTCAGCAACATATCAGTTTTTGTGGGAGAAAGAAAAACTCATTAAAATAAATTCAAAAATAAAAATTAAAAATATATTTAGAATCTAGACAGGAAATCCTAAAAGACTCTAATTTACTTCAACTTCTGATTTCAAACAGTTTAACGACAATATGCATTCGAATTTGAAATTTTTTCTCAAAATGTAGAGTTCAGTGTCTGTTTAGGCAAAAAGGTGTAACCCACTATTGTGAATTCACTAGTTTGGGAGATTTTTTTTTGCCGAGTAAGAATTATTTGTTATATCTTTTTGTTGGTGGAAGTTAAGGTTACAAAAGACTTATTAAAAGCCATTGCTCAAGTTAAGGGATCTTGGAAAAACCCTTGGATCATGTTTGAGGTTAAGGGGCTCTTTTAAGACCTCATTTTTTCAATGGTGAGGCTTTGGCCTATCGTAGTTACAACTTGTGCTATGTATATTTTTCCTTTCTAGGTCATAACTCCACCTCAATATGAGTAGCGGAGGATGAGACAATTTTTAGGAAAGCCAAAACCCAATTCAATCCCACACTCAAGTGGCCACAATATAGAGAAGACCACATAGAACTTAATAAAAAACCACTTTCCAAAAGTGATTATCCACTTCCATAGGATATACCACCACCTTAATAAGATACATGAAAGGGGAAAACAAAAGCAAGATGAACCACACCCATGATGAAGCCACAAGAATAAACTCCACCTCTATAGGGGAAAACTTCACCTCAATAGATCTTAGGGGAATAACCCAATCAAGAACAAGAACAACCTTCTTAAGAGAAAATTTCAGAGAACATCGGGCCTCGCCAAGGACAAACATAGCTCCAACAAAACAAATCTCTAACCAAAAAGAAATCATGGCTAGGCCTAGCCCCTAAAAATTACTAGGAACTACTTGACCACTAAAAAGAGTGGATCCTCCAAAACCCTCAATAATAGTAAGACAAAACTCAATGGACAAGACATGTAAACCATTGTAGTAGAACCAAGAAAGTTCCACAAGGAAGGGAAAAAGAAAAAACCCATAAATGGGTTCACAAAAACAAGCCTTTAGGAGACCACAACACCACCAAAACCCATCCGACCCCTAAAGGTCTTCTTTCCCAAACTAGAGAAAGCTTGGAACCACCAAGAGAGAAGAACACAAAACAAAGCTTCAAGAGCCAACAACACCAACAAGGGAAAAATAAAGAAACCCCCAATAAACAAAGAACAACACAACAGGAAGAATCAAGTCAAGAAGAGCATAGAAGTCCACTCCAAAAATAATCCCAACAATCTCCAATGCTATGAAACCAATTGCAAATCCATGACAATGTCACCCAAGAACACCAAAATAGGCTCAATAAGGGAAACACAAAGTACACATGCATAACAAAGGAAAAAAGGGCAAAGCCCTTGCAATGACACATGCAATTCTTGTTGGAAATGAGCCAACCACACATGTAGGCATGGGAGGAAAAAGAACATGCCAATAATTGGGCCAAGGGTAATGGAGAAGGTAACTGAAGGAGTGAAATAGGGGACCCACACTAAATGCACTTTAATTGTTACTCTATTGTGGTATTGTTATCAGGATTCAACTGTGTAGTTTTTTGAGTCAAACTCATTAACCCATGTTTCATGAGTAGTGGTTTACACGAACCCATCTCTCATGATAATGAATGGAACACTTAGCACTCATTGGATCTAGGTGATGCTCACAAAGGTGAAGCACTAGGACTTCCCGAGAGGTCACCCATCCCAATACTACTCTAGCTCGAGCGCGCTTAAAACTGTTTTTAAATCTACATGTTTAATGGCTAAATACATAAAATAATTTAAAGTATCTAAAATTAAAATTTGATTCAATGAATTAAATGCATTGAGCATATGATTTAATAAATGATAAAGAGAATCTTTGTTTTTATACCAGAAGTGTTTTCAACTTGAGTAAATAATATTTTTATAATTATTTAAAATAAAAAAATTAATATAAAATTATATTCAACTTTTTACTCATTTTTAAAATTTTGTATAATCATTGACTAAAATCAAATCAAATTGAATGCATTGATATTCTTTAATGACCAACTAAAAAGATAGAAAGGACGACACATACTGAATTGGAATCGACCATTAAGGGAGATGGCATTGGACTGCACTGAAGCATTCCCATACAATTCGAGGGTCGACACATACTGAATTGGAATCGACCATTAAGGGAGATGGCATTGGACTGCACTGAAGCATTCCCATACAATTCGAGGGTCGACACATTGAATCGCTTGAAGATAAAATTTGTGTGGGCTTGGACAATAAGCGAGGTGGGGAGGAGGAAAAGTAGAACCACGCCCAAGCCTTCCACTGTCATGCTCCAAGTTGACTTCGGTATCCTGTTCGAACATAATGACCAACAATTTACCAAAATCCGAGAGAAATAGTTCTTTCCATAGGAGCCAAAACTGAATGAGAAATACACCTGAGAACGGGAAAATAAATTTGAGTAAACCAAGCTTACAAAATGGTGCAGATTTTCCCTTTAGCGTATAGCAAAGTTTACATTGCTTCTGCGTGATGGCCCTTGTCACGCCTCTAGCATGATATAAGAAAGCTCTCCGTTTTTCTGATTAAGAAGATAATGCAGAAATAAAAGCAAAAAATGAAAGATTCATGTATTGTGGTGGTGTCCACGCGTTCCAAGGTAAACCCGAGCCCATGTACAATGAGTTAAAGGCGGCCTTTCGAGGAAAAGATAAGAAAGGTTTCAACGGTGCGAGATTTTGAAAATAAAGTTAAGTACCGAATTAGTAATTATTGATTAATTATTAATTTTTTTAATATTTGTTTCAATATTAATATACAATAGATGTTTTATTTAATAAAAAAAATATTTATTAAAAACTATTTGATAAAAAATTTTGAAGTATTAATATAATGTAGGAGTAATTTTAATTGTAGGGTGAGTCTAATAAGAATTTTGAAGACCAACCTTTCTATATTAATTGTAGGGGTGAGCTTCAAAAATTCAAAAGAGTAAACAAGAAACTAAAAGACTAAATGGAGTTAGAAAGACTAACATTTCTACATTAATTGTAGGGAGGAGTCGCCTCCATTTTTTGATGTAAAATTTCACTTGACTTCTCATCGCTTCTTCCCCTTTCAAATCCATAGAATTTCACCCTTTTGCCCTACAAATGAATTTTTTCTAAATAAAAAATAGCATCTATTAAAGTAAAAAGATAGAAAGAAAAAAAATAAAAGAGTAAACAAATGCAAGAACCCCTTTTCATACTTACACAAGGAGAGGAAATAGTAAACAACCCCTAAAATCCTTTAATGTGATGGTGACATTTGTCAACTTCACATTCCATCTTTTCTAAGCATTCTTATCTTCTTAATGAGTCTCCCTCAAGAAACTTTCACGTGTCCACCCAAATGGGTAAATCATGGGACAGGGTTATTCATCCAAACCAACCTCAACAGACTTTGAAGAGTGAAAAGGGATGATGAGACATCATTGATTTTTTCTCTCAACTATCAATTCTTGTCACCAACATAAAGTGCCATTAAAAGGACTAAAAACTCAACCATAGGTTAAAATAAAAGTTTGAAAGCATGCCTAATCCTTAGTTACATACCTAAGATCATTGAAACTACATGAATAATACAAAAATAGGCACTTTAAAGTATTTATTTTAACCCATTTAAAAATATGCATCAACAACTAACAAGGATCCTAAGAATCTACCATCCAAGCACCACATTGTAAAATAAAGAAAATAGCAATTTGAACTAACATCAAAATTTTGAAAGGTAATGAAATAACAATATTTGAACTCTTCCAAAAATAATATCGCAATTTATAAATTTAACAATTGAGGTAACTTAATAGAATTTTGATAAATCTCTCTTCCTTCCCATTAGTTCTAACTAGGTTAAACAATAGACACCACAATACCATATCCAAAGTATTAGCATAAATAAAACATCTAATGAATACATTATTCACTTTTCTAACTATAATCAATTTCATAAATTAATAGTAACAACTACTCTATTTATTTTTACAATTCATTTGATTCGATTGATCAATCTTAAAAGAAAAAAAATAATGATAAAGATAATTAATTGAATAATGATTTATTTGATTAATCTATGGAAAAAATGAGATAAATAATTGATAGTAAATTTAAAGTTTATATGTTTATCAATTCCATGAGAAATTAATAATACACATTACTGGACTCCATGAGAAATTAATAATTTGGGCTTGGACAATAAGGGTCCGTTTGGGTGCTGGAATTACACTGGATATTCTGAAATTAGATTTTTGGATAATGTCAATTCCATGTTTGTGTCCATCCAAAAAATTGGAATTGGAATTTCAAAATTCCAAGTTTGCCCCGAAAATGGGCATTTCATCTTCCACTCAAATAGGTTGAATTGGAATTTTGAATTCCAATTCCAATTTTTATAAAACTAAATTTATTATTTCATTGGATCCGTGACTATAGGGATGTATATCATATTTCTATAATTATATATATATATATATATATATATATATATATATATATATATATATATCTGTGTGTGTGTCTGTGTGTGCACATGTGTGTATATATGTGTATATACACACACGTGTGTATATATATATACACACATTTATATATATATATATATATGTGTGTGTGTGTGTGTGTGTTGGGTGTGTGTGTGTGCACATACATGTACACACGTATGTATATATACACATTTTTGTATATGTGTATACATGTGTCTATATAGACACATGTATACACATATAGACAAATGTGTATATATACACACATGTGTGTACATGTATGTGTATACACACCATATTTAAAGAAATTAAAATTCTTGATGCATCTTCTTAATCATCTTCCAGGTGAACCAAACAGGTCAACTCATATTCCAGAAATCATTTACAGGATTTGTATCTTCCAGAATTGATTTGAATTGGCATTTGGTACTCCAGCACCCAAACGGGCCTAAGCGAGATGGGGAGAAAATAAGTACAAGGACCACACTCAAGCTTTTGACTGTCGAACTCCAGCTCGATTTCAATATCCTATTCGAACTTAAAACATAATGCCAAAAGAAAAATTCAAGGCAGATGGCCAATAGGTTGCAATAATTCTTCCTGAACTAGGAATACACCTATGATCGAAAAAAATAAAAATAACTAAATCCGGCTTACAAAATAGTACAAATTTACCTTTCTGTGTATTGCGAAATTTCCATTCTTTTTTCGTGTTTTCCCTTCTCATGCCTCTAGCTTAATACAAGAGTCCTCTTGTAATTTGAATCCTGAAAGCTCTCTGGTTATTCTAATATAAACAAATTGTAGAAAGGGATAGCAAAGTAAAGCCAAAATGAAAGAAGCATCTATTAGGAAGTTTCCACGAAGCTGAGCCCATGTAGCACTGTACCTTTCTATGATAAAAAGAAATAAAGATCGCAAAGGAGCTACATAGATTTGGCCTAATAATCTCTAGGATTGAAGAACCCCATTTTCCACTTCTTTTCTGCACTTGATTTCTTCATTCTAGGTGAAATTAGGGTTAGGATCTCGATGATTCTCCTTAATTTCCCTCTTCCATGGCTCTATTTTATAGGTAGGACTTATAAATAGGTCCTCTTGGCCTTCATCATGTTCATCATAGGATTTTATGCCTCTCTCTAGCGTTGTGTCCCATTCTGGCATCATTTCTAGGTCTCCGGGCACCCCTGAGACCTCCTATCCTAATTCTAGTTGGATTTGGGCTCACTGGGTCAAGGTCAAGGTCGACCCTAACCTAGGTCAGAGTTGAGGTTGACCCTAACCTAGGTCAGAGTTGAGCTCATCCCTGACCTAGGTTAGAGACAAGGTCACCTTTGACCTCCTCTGGAATCTGTGCCCCTTTTTTAGATTTGGTCCCAACGGGCCTCAAAATCAATATCGGGCCCTTGGATATGAGTGCAGAAAGGTTTTAATTCAAAATTCATTTAATTATTTTCCCTCCTTAGTTGGTTATTGTGATTGGACCTTAATTCAAGGTGAAATTTAAATTATGGGTCCTCACATTGCTCTAGGAGCCTCACCTTGAAACCTCTATATAAAGACTCTCATTTTGCATTCATTTTCACCAAGCGATTTCATGATCAAGTTCTCTCGAGGAGACAATTTCATGAACAAGGTGATCAAACAAGCATCCATTCAAGCATTCAAGTCCTCTTCTCCATCCAAGTTATCCATTGAAGATCAAGGATTCAAGAATTCAAGCCTTTGAAGGGATTTGGCTCAAGCATTCAAGATTCATCATTCAAACCCTAGATCTAGCCATCATGATGGTGTGATCTTCCTTCAAGATCCATTCATTCTTCCCTCAAGGTAGATTCCAGGCATACAATCATGGAGGTTTGATTTACATTTATTGATGTTATGTTCAAGCTTTTATATTAACATACTTGATTACATTTCAAATACAATTGCATATCTAGTGAATGTCATAGCTTCATTGTTAGATCTACTTATACTACTTGCTAGCATTCTCCATTTTAATTTCAATATTAAGGTTGATTCCAAACCAGGGTTTGACCAAGGCAAACCCCCTAAACAAATAACAAAACTATTTTTCTTGTAGGTACAGGTGTAGAACTGTAGATCTGAGCTTTGATTTGGATACCCTTTTCGGCAAACTTCTGAGATCTGTGAACAAAGTCAAAGTCAACCTTCAGAATAAAAATGTAGCCTTTAACCTTTTATGAGGGTCAAAGACTACCTGCTTTCAGAAAGACAAAAGATTTCTGGGTTTTCTTCGTCTTCGCATTTCCAGTCTGAAACAAGCTGTAGATTTGCCTGAAAGTACACACAAACATTAGAAATTGGCATTTTCTAGATCTGCCCTATTTTGAGGTTAGTATTTCCTTTTCAATTTTCAAGCACAACTCCTTTATAGGTAAATATAAGGTTTTATTCCTCTTTCATATTCTCTATAGATTGATTCAATTGTGCATTAACCTTTTGTTTGATCAATTTGGATCTCTCCTTTGGGAATTTGGATTTAGAAGTAGATCTCATATTTCCCCTATACATACATTCAATAGAGGAGATTCCACTTTACCTCTATTTAGATAGTATCCCTAAGGAGATTGATAAGTTACTCACTGAGTATAGTGATATCATTTCTAATAATGTACCTAATGATTTACCACCAAAGAGAAGCATTGATCATTGCATGGATCTAATCCCTAGAGCTAGTTTACCGAATAAGGCACCACATCAGTTGACACCTACTGAGAATAAGGAATTGAATAGACAAATTCAAGAATTGTTGAAGAAAGGTTTAATTCGAGAAAGTTTGAGTCCTTGTGCAGTACCTGTTGTATTGGAACCTAAGAAGAATGGAGAATGGTGAATGTGTATGGATTCCAGAGCAATCAACAAGATAACAATGAAATATAGGTTTCCTATACCGAGAATGGATGATATAATGGACATTTTAACTAAAGCAAAGTATTTTACCAAAATTGATTTAAAAATTGGGTATCATAAGATCAGAATCAGAGAAGGTGATGAATGGAAGAATTCTTTTAAGACAAAAGAAGGTTTGTATGAGTGGTTGATTATGCCTTTTGGTTTAACTAATACAACAAGTACTTTTATGAGGTTGATGAATGAAGTTTTGAAGAAATTCTTGGGTAAGTTTGTCATTATATACCTTGATGATATTATGATATCAACTAAGAGCATATAACAACATTTGATGCATTTTAAACAAGTATTGCAGAGGTTGAAAGAAGAAAAGTTGCTGATAAATCTGAAAAAGTGTTTATTCATGAAAGAGGAGATTGTGTATTTGGGATTTGTGATTTCAGCTGATGGTTTGAAGATGGATCTTGAAAATGTTGAATCTATTTTGAATTGGCCTACACCTAAGAATGCTAGTGAGGTAAGATCATTTCATGGTTTGGCAAGTTTTTACCAAAAGTTCATTAGGAATTTCAGTTTAATTTGTAATTCTATGACTGAGACTATGAGAGGAGATAAAAGAGAATTCAAGTGGACGCATGGAGCTGGTAAAAGTTTTGAGACTTTGAAGCAGAAGGTTGTTGAATTTCCTGTGTTGGCATTTCTTGATTTCAATATGGTATTTCAAGTGGAAGTGCAATAGGAGCTGTGTTGAGTTAAGAAGGTAAACCTGTTGCTTTCTTTAGTGAAAATTTGAATGATGCAAAAAGGAAATACTCTGTGTATGATCAAGAATTCTATACTATTGTTCAAGCCTTAAAGAAATGGAGACATTATTTGATGCCGAGTGAATTTGTATTGTATACTGATCATAAAGCTTTATAGTATTTAGGTAGTCAAAATAAGTCCAATCAGAGACACATGAAATGGGTTGAGTATTTGTAAAGTTATACATTTGTGATAAAGCATAAGAGTGGAGTCACTAACTGATTTGTTGATGCATTGAGTAGAAGAAGATCGTTAATGACCGAGGTAATAATTGAAGTTCTTGGATTTGATGACATGAGAGATTATTATGAATTTGATCCTAATTTTTCTAAGCCATGGAGAAAGTGTAGAGCACCTATTCAAGATCAACCAAGTACTAAATGGGAAGAATTTTTCATTCAAGGATGTATGTTGTTTAAAGGTATTCAATTTTGTATATTGAGGGGATCAATGAGAACTAATTTGATAAAGGAGAAACATAGTAGTGGTTTGGCTAGACATTTTAATGTTGATAAAACATTGAATTTTCTTAAGGAGAAATACTTTTGGCCATATTTGTATAAATATGCTCAGAAATTAGTGAGAAGTTGTGGAATTTGTCAAGTTGCAAAAGGAGTAAGTTAGAATACTAGATTGTATACACTAATTTCTATTCCTAAGAAACCTTGGATTGATATCAGTATGGATTTTGTTCTTGGCTACTGAAAAAAATAAGAGGTAATGATTCTATATTTGTTGTTGTGGATAGATTTTCTAAAATGGAATATTTTATACCTTGTAGACAAACATCAGATGTAGTACATATAGAAAATCTTTTCTTTAAGGAAATTGTCAGATTGCATGGATTACCAAAGAGTATTATCTCTGACTGAGACAGTAAATTTGTTGGATACTTTTGGAAGACCCTTTGGAGAAAGTTTGACACTGAGTTGAAAAATAGTTTTACGTTTCATCCATAGACTGATGGACAGAAAAAAGTTTTGAATAGAAGCTTGGGAAATATTTTGAGATGTTTAGTTGTAAATGTATGCACCCTAAAATGGTCGCCTAGACTTTGGGCCCCATTTCTTCAAATTATCAAATTTCCTTAATCATTCTTGGCAATTTTCAAATCATTTTCATTGATCAAATCCTAATTCTATCATTTATTCGATTATATTCCATGGATTAACCATTTTATCCTAAGTCTTTATTTAATTAAAAGGAATTCCCTCCCCTTTTATTAAATAAAAAGTCCCCACTTTTCTCTTATCCTAAGTTGCACAAATGAAGTATTATTCCTATTTTATAAAAAGGGAAAAAGGCCTTTTTGTCTCACATGGGGCACAAAAGTCAACTCTTATTTCTCATTAGAGGAGATTTGTGCACAAGGATTGATCCCTCTTCAAGCCCCACCCTTGATTAAATCTTTTGCCTCTTAATCTCCATCATCCATTATTTCTCATTTCCTATAAAAGAAGAGCTCTCTTCTCATTTTAGGATCCCACTTTTGAATACTAATCTTATGCTGCAAGTTTTCTTGGAGATTTTAGAGCTTTGGGAGATCTTTTTGCTCTTAGTATTCATTATTGCATCATATCTTAGCTTTCATTCTTGCATTCTAGTTTAGCTTCCTTTATGCTTTAGATTAACTCGCATAGCTTAATTAGGAAGGTTTTGTAACACTTTCATTTCCTTTCATAGCTTACTTGCATTATCATTGTAGCATAGTTGCATTTCATTTCCATTTAGATTATTGAGGATATTAGCACTCTTTCCCTTGTCTTCATTGAATCTCTCATTGTGTGGTTGACTAGCAAGGTCATATGCTTCATAGCTCTAGCTGAGAGCAATCCAAATATCCTTGCAACTCCATGCATAGGGAGCTCTAGGTCGCATTCTCAAGGTTTCCTATTCATGGATTCTCTTAGAAGTAATGACTTAGAGAAGTACATAGTTTGAGTGTACATTTTTGGTGTCCACTATGGGGCAAAACACTCTTGTTTTGTCCTTCTTTTTATGCATTTTCATCAATTTTTCATCATCATTTAGCTTGTTGTTTTGGCTCCCTATTTTTTTGACAGATTATCATACGATAGTTTACCAAAATTGTATGACAGTCTTTTGTATACCAGTGTGATACTTTACTAGTTAAAGTATCGTGTGCCTTTGCAAGATTCTGTCGCACTATTATATTGTTCTTTGTCACTTACAGGTAGTGTGAAGTGTTGCATAGAAGGAAAATATCGCACCAGTATACTATGAAGTATCGTGCAATTCTTCTGTGAGTCTTTTTTGGTTCTTTTTTTGACAAGTTTGGTTTGTTAGCTTGCTGGTTTTAATTTTTTGTGCTAGGATAGGGTTCTATTTGCAGATTGTATTTGATTTTGATGCACTAATCCTTGTGGGGATAACAAGTTGTGCTTGTAGGTGTGCTCTCATTTCTTGAAACATTTTCTCAAAAGAACACATGTCAAAGCTCCAAATGCATAAGGGCTACTAACCATTTTTTCAGGGCTGCCCAAAGCATAAAAACAAATCAAGTGCTTGTTCATTTATTTCATTTCAAGTGCGGCATATGCTAGTTGTTTCATTTCATTAGGCACTTAATATCTTGTTGTAGGAGTCTTTTGGTGGTAGGAGAGTATGCTCTTCACCCTTGTGGTGAACCAAAAATCTTGACCCATCTTTAGACTTTGAAAGCAAGAGGCTAAATGAACTTTTCTTGGTGCATTTGGAAAAAAAATTTGAGGTAGGAGAGTATACTCTTCACCCTTGAGGTGAACCAAAAATCTTGACCCTCAAGAATTGATCCACTTTTTGTGTAGTGTAAGATCCTTTAGAGGGCCTTCTCTTGAGCAATCAAGATGAATGACCCAAGTGGGGAGAAGCTTTTTGCCGGCTATTCTGACCCACTATAAACTCAAGGCTATCAAGGACACAAAACCTTGGTAGACATAGTACTTGTCTTTGCTTGGTGTGAGTACTTGTGGGATTATGACCATGAGGAAAATGCTAGGCAAGAATGCTTAAGGTACTCTTGTGGCCGCGAGGTCCATTACTTTCCGCAAGGAAAGGAGTCCCTTTGGGGAGCAAGAGGATTATTATGAATGGAAGCCCTTACTAAGAACCATAGATAGAGCCACCCTATTTTTTTGCTTAACATCTTGGTGCAAGGATTGATCCAAGTGGACTAACCTGAATCATCCCAAGATTACTCACCATCTATGTTCCTTTGGTTGTGTCATTGACACTTCCACAACAAAGCCAACATCTATTGTGGGCAACCACTTTGTGTGAGGTGATGGGACATCAAGTATGGGCCAAGTTGTTAATTATTGAGCCCTTGTCTTTTTAGGCTAGAAAGTGCTTGAAGTGTTCTTGCTATGATATTCCCAAGTAAACATTCTTGAACATAAAACATCATGGTAGTACTCATAGGATTTTTGGTTTTGATATCACAATTTCTTGTCTTGGCAAGGTTGCTTTTTGCCCTTGTTCAAGTGTTTGATGACACATTTGATCACCTACTATTTGCAAACTTGTCTATTATCTGTTGTTACTATATTCCAAACTATGAAATCAAACTTGCCAAATTGAAACATTGACCAAATTACCCTTAAAATAGGGATTTTCACACTCACTGGTCAATAGTCATATGATACTAAACTATCATTGCACACTTCTCTGAGAATTGTTGCGCGATACTTCGTCCCTAATTTTTGCATCACCCTGTTTGCCTGGATTTTATCTCATTGGCTACCTAGAAATTGTCGCCTAACCTCTATCAGAAATATTGCCTAGAAAGATAGTATCATCCCAGTACTCTGAAAACTGTCACACAGAGTCTTTTCGCTGTCCTACTGATTTGTGTCACTTTCAGTTATCCTTGGTTGACCAGATTTTAGTAGGTTACATACTCTATCACTAGAAGTCTATTTGTACCTTGGGATCTTGTATTTAGACATCTTGAGTTAGTGATCTTTGATTTCACAAGCGATCTTTCTTGTCATTGATAAGTTAGGAATCATCCTTGTTGAGAAGACTAACCTTTAGACTCTTTGATAGCACACTTGGAGAGTTTTAGTACTCTTTTGTCCAAATTCACTTCCATATAAATTCAAGTTCAATCAAAAATATATTTTGGGTAAATCATCCTCCTGATCCATATGTGTTAGGATACTTATCCTTTTATTATGCACCTCTATGTTAGTGTTGGTTTATACCTCTTGTCATCTTTTTATCTCACCATCTCTCTTTTGGGACAATTGAATACTTTCACTATCCTAGTTTGACATCGACATTTCATAGGGTCATCTTATCACTAAGGGTCTTTTCTTTCATGTTGGTGATGACAAGGTATCAAGTGAACCAAGAAAAATGACCTCAAGTAGTTTTTGAACAATTACCTTTAGTCCAAACTCGCCAAAAGCGAAAGGGGAAAGAACCCATCTTTGATCAATCTCCTAGGAATACTGAAAAAGTTTGGTTTGAACCTAAGAGCAGTCTTAGTGAGTTGATTACCTCCTTAGCACCTTCTCAATCAGATATGGACATGAGTTACACCATGACTAGAAAGGAGAGGGAAGCAATGGATCAAAAGCTTGATGACATATTTTAGAGACATAGAGATAACATGCTATTTGGTGATTCCTCTCATGACAATCAACTAGAATCACCTCCCATCAATACTAGATATCTAGATGCACATCAAATGGCTAAAAGATATTCAAGACGAGCTCACCAAGATGAACGGTCACAACATGAAGACTAGAACAATGAACCTTGTGATGCTCATGTGAATGTAGCGTATGCTAATGATTTTCTCAAACATTAGAGACCAAGTTCCCCGCTTCAAACCACCTCATGGTATACAAGTGAAAGGCTAAAAAGAATTGAACATGAAAAGAAAGCCTTTTTGGATGAACAAGCTGCAATAGATGAAAGATTTAGGCTCTTAGAGGCAGAGAGACAAGCCTTGTTAGAATTGGAAAGGAAAGCCTCTCAAGAAGAACAAGATAGACTTTTGGCCCAACAGCTAAATGCCCAATTCAAGAATAGGGGTATCAATAGTGGAAACAACTCCCCACCATCTACACCATTGGCGACCCCACAAAGCAAAAGGCACTCAAGAACCCCTTCAAGATCCCCTAGTCCTAGAGGAAGAAGGACTTCACAACATGCTCACTATAGGAGACAAACACCTCCTAGGAACTTGAGACAACCCTCGCAATGAGCTCATCATGGTTCCCAATATGGAAGTAGTCACTCAAGTTTTGATGCTCAAGACTTCATTAGGATGCCACATGAACCACTCTTCCAGCAATACATGGAGAGGTATCTAGAGAAAAACAAAGACAAGTTCCTAGAGAGCTTGATCAACAAAGGTGCCAGAGTTCCTTACAACTTTGATGTGGATAGAAAGATCAAGAAACAAAATCCATCCCAAGAAGAAGAAATTAGACAAATGAAAAGTATGATGGAAAAGATTTTGGCACCTAAGAGGTCATTCAATCTTGATTCGATATGTCCCAATCCTTTTGATAAGAGCGTGAGCATGAAGGATTTTCCTAGGAAGGTGGAAATTCCCCAATATGACAAGTGTGATGGTAATGGGGATCCACATGACCATGTGTTCCAATTCTACATTATGAGCTTTGAGTTTCACCAAGACAACTCCTATCTCATGAGGTTGTTTCCAAGGATTCTCAAAGGCCAAGCAATGGAGTGGTTTACCAACATAACTCCCCCAGTCAAAACTTTCAAAGAACTAGTGCATAGATTCATCCAACACTTTGCCTACAATCTTTCAAGATCTGTCACTATGTTGGACCTATGTAACTTGAAACAAAATCTAGGAGAGTCCTTTGTGGCTTTCTTGCAAATGTGGAGATGTCAGTGTGCTCATTACTCTAGGACTATCCCTAAAAAAGAGAAAATTGACATTTTTATAAGCAACTTGGTCCCAAAGATGCGGTATGAAGTTTGGAAAATGGTCTTTGAGTCCTTTGACACCATGGTCGAAATCGCATGCAGAATTGAGGATGTGCTGAAAGAGAAAGGAATTTTGACCAACAATAAAAACAACAACAACAATCAAAATAATCACAATGCTAATAAGGATAAAGGGAAAAACTTGCACTGGAATAAGAACAATCAAGTGGTTAATGATGGAGTTGTAGACTCTTCCCAGCCTAAGGACCAAGGTGTTCTTCACCTATCTAGTGCTGTCCAAGCAATGAAGCTCAACACCTCCAACCAAAAAGAACACAAACCACGATACCAAGAAAAGCCTACGAAAGAGAGGTGCCAATTTTCAAAGCTTGGTGATTCTTATGAGGATTTTTTCAAAATGCTTATGGCCAACAATCTTGCACATCCTCAAGATCTTGCAAAGTGCCATATCCTGGATGTAAAACCACATTGGTGGGATGACAAAGCTTTCTGCAAATTTCACAATGGTATTGGACATGATATCGAACATTGTTGGAAGCTTAAGAATATTATTTAGGATCTAATTGAGAGTGGAAAGCTTCAGATAGATAGGTTGAACACCAATGCTGATCACAAAGCATTCAAAGATCCTTTTCCTAAATATGAGAAGGGGGAAACCTCTAAACCCAAAGATAGAAAGGCTATGATCAACTACACATACACAGCTGCAGAGAATGTGGTTAACATGTTGGAAGTTGTTGAAGAAAGTGTCAACATGATGAGAGGAAAAGATACTTATGGTTATGAATCTCCTCCCATTTTTGATGGACCCATTGTGGTGCTAAGGGGTCCCAACTCCAGGATGTCTTCCCAAGCTCTTAATACCATCACCTGAAGTCAAGGTCTTGTTTTCATAGAGGAACTAGCTCAGGTCAGGCCAATAAACCAAAACCAGTGGCTTCCAAAACCACCACCTCAAAATCAGTGGTTAATCCAAAGTTGAACTATAACCTTGTTGATCAATTGCAGTGAACTCTAGCTCAAATTTCAATCTTTGAGCTTTTAGAATTATCCCTAAGACACAAACAAATCCTTGAGGATGCTTTACACATAGAAAATGTTCCTACCAACATAGATGTCGACCAATTCCAAAACATGGTCAATCATATTGCTAGCCCACACTACCTCACCTTTTTAGAAGATGATGACAAAGCTTTGAGCCATCTGCATAATCTCATCCTTCACATCGAAGTCATGATCCACAAAACCCATGTCAAGCATGTGTTGATAGATGGGGGTGCTAGGCTCAATATCTATTCTTTGAGTCTTTTAAAGACTTTGGGTTACTCTAAGAAAGTGATTGATACCAGAAAGAAGATAACCATAAAAGCCTATGATGAGGTAGAAAGAAGCTCTAAGGGGTTGGTTGTCCTTCCTATTAGGATTGGCCCCATTGAGAAAGACATTTTCTTTCAAATTATTGATGCTGGACCCCTTGCATACAACATCTTACTTGGTAGACCTTGGATTCATGACATGTAAGTAGTACTATCTACCTATCACCAATGTGTTAAATTCCCATACAATGGAGTAGAAGTTTGCATTCTAGGAGAGAGCACCTTATCTATTAATGCCATTTCAACAGGGACTCATGTCCCCCTCAACAGAGAAGTAGAGGATTTTAATGCAACCCTATCAGAGTGCAAAGGTAAATTCAAGACATTAGACCTTGGCATGGGAGGATATCATCTTGACTCCTTTGCAAATATGCCAATTTCACCTAGGTCTTACGATAGGCCTTCACAAGAGATGAAACCTTCTTCTTCAGCCATGACTTTGTTTGGAACATTTGTGGAGTCTTCGGTACCCATCCAAGATGAGAAGGAAGAAGTAGCTATTAGAGACGGGATCTATAGAGAAGACAAATACATGCATAATGAAAACTTCTCTCCCTCTCCTAAGTTCTATGGAAGAGGGTATACTCTCATAAAAAATATGGGTTATCCAGGACATGGCCCTCTTAATCATAGATTGGATGCTAGGGCTGAACCTCTTGACCATGGTCTTTTTGGATGCAAGTCTAAGGAGACAGTTGGCCTAGGATTTGAGAATCCTAAAAAGAACACTGCTCCTATCCCTAATGAGTTGGATGGTGATGATGAATCAAAGTACATGCCCAATTTGACAAACCAATAGGATATGTGTGAAGATTGGGGCCCATCCACTAATCTCCTTTGGGGAGATTCAAACAATCTAGTTGCTCATACAATAGTTTCACACATAGAACAAGAGGAGTTAGATGTAGAAGATCCTATTACAACACATGTTACCATTGGTGACATTAGAGCTTCTACCTCAAGGCGTTGTAAACATTCATGGTGCAAACATCCTAGTCAGGATTCAGATATAAATTCACATGAATATGAATGGGAGTCTCTCTTAGATTCTTCTACAGTTGATAGGGATGTTGATATCATCCATACCTATAGTTCTCAACCTAAGGTAGCTAACAAGTCATGTGTACGATTAGAAGATTTGAATCCATAGGTTTCTTTAGTGGATGATTCTTTGCTTGATGGGACTAATCCTAATTCGGGTCACTTAGAAGGATACTTGACAAACCCTGACTTTGAAATCACTAGAGATGACCCCATCCATATCCATAATGTTGAACCTATCATTGATTTACCCCTTGCCTATACTCACCTCATTGATTGGTCTCAACGTTACCAAGAGCCTACGCTCTTAAACTTCCAAAATGACTATGAGGTAGCCTATTACCTAAATGCCATTGAACCCATAGTCTCTTCCACTAGAGAACCAGCTACAAGCATGATTGAGCCTAACATCAAGTACCTCAGTTGAAAAATAAAAAAGAAAAGAAAAAAAGAATGAGATTTCTAACAGTGAAAACCAATATGTGGCAGTGTCAGAACCTAAAAAAGTAAAAATAAATGACATATCCAATGGTGAAAACCTCTCTAAGGCACCCAAGGATGAGGTACTTGATCATCTTCCAAGTTATTTTTAGGATATATCTTCAGTGCTTGTTGAGCCTACACAGTCAATCAATTTGGGTACAAAAGAGGCTCCACAAATAGTGCATTTGGCTCAATCATTGTCAACGCAAGAAAGGGAAGCCTACACCAAGTTCTTACAAAGAAAGAAGATAAAATTTTCTTGGACTTATTTAGACATGCCAAGATTGGACACTAATCTCATTATGCATCACTTATCCATAGCTCTAGGAATAAAACTAGTCAAACAAAAGTAGAGGAAAATGCATCCTCACATAGCTCTTCTAGTGAAAGAA
This sequence comes from Chamaecyparis obtusa, assembly GCA_027943335.1. Taxonomy (NCBI): domain Eukaryota; kingdom Viridiplantae; phylum Streptophyta; class Pinopsida; order Cupressales; family Cupressaceae; genus Chamaecyparis; species Chamaecyparis obtusa. The sequence goes on from BSBK01006999.1 coordinate 56,340, forward strand.
AAATTAGAAAAACTCCTCAGTGCAGGATTCATTAGAGCTATTGATTATGCCAAATGGATATCAAATATTATCCTAGTTTCTAAACATGACAAGTCCATTCACATTTGCACAGACTTTAGAGATCTCAATAGAGCATGCCCGAAGGATGACTTTCCACTCCCTGACATAGACATGATAGTGGACGTGACTATGGGATATGAGATCTATTCCTTGATGGATGGTTTTTTTGGCTATGACCAAATTAAGATAGCTCTTGAAGATCAAGAAAAGACATCATTCACTTGTGCATGGGGTACCTACTGTTGGAATGTCATGCCTTTTGGATTAAAGAATGCAGGAGCTACCTACCAAAGAGCTATGACAACAATCTTTCATGACATAATGCATAAGAATATGGAAGATTTTGTGGATGACACCTTGGCTAAATCTAAAAAGAGAAACACACATTTGGATGATTTAGAAGTCATTCTAGATCGAATGGAACAATTCTAGCTAAGATTAAATCCAAAAAAGTGTGCATTTGGTGTTACCTTAAGAAAATTGCTAGGCTTCATTATTTCAGCAAAGGGAATAGAGGTAGATCCTGAAAAGGTCCAAGTGATCATGGATATGCCACCTCCCAAAAACATTAGTCAAATGAGGAGTCTACAAGATCACCTTCAGTCTATAAGGAGGTTCATTTCCCAATTGGCAGATAGAGCTCAGCCCTTCAATAAGAACCTACATAAAGGAGTCCAATGTGTCTGGAATGAAGAATGTGAAAAGAGTATGGACCAAATCAAAGAGTACTTGGCAAATCCTCCCATCTTAATGCCTCCTATCTAGGAAAGCCACTTATTTTGTATATCTCAACAACTAAATCTTCCTTGGGGGCATTGTTGGCTCAAATTGATGAAAATGGGAAAGAAAGAGCCATATATTACATCAGCCATACTCTCGTGTCATATGAAGTTAACTATAGAAGTATTGAAAGGGCTTGTCTTGTAGTAGTATTTTTTGCCCAAAAGTTGAGACACTACATGCTGGCACATACAGTGCACCTCATAGCTAAAATTGATCCTCTCAAATATTTACTCGGTAAGGCTACTCTCATAGGAAGACTTTCTAAATGGATGATGATTCTTTCATAATTTGACATCGAGTATGTTGAATGCAAAGCTATCAGAGGATAAGCTATCGCTGATCAATTAGCTGATTTTCCTATTCAAGACAATGTGCCTATTCAAGTTAGCTTTCTAGACAAGCACCTCATGTACATAACTAAGAGAACATGGAAGATGTTCTTTGATGGGTCTTTCATGCAAAATGGTTTAGGAGCTGATGTGTTGTTTGTTTCTCCTCATGGGTACACAATTCCTAAGTCTTACAAGCTATTGTTCCCATGTACAAACAACATAGCTGAATATGAAGCCTTGACAAATGGATTTTAAATGGCTATAGAATGGAGAATCATAGAGCTGCATATTTATGGGGATTCTCAGCTGATAATGAACCAAGTTAATGAAGACTATCAAATAAAAGATAAAAAATTGGTCCCTTATAAGAAAATGGTTGATTCATTGAGACGGTATTTCACATTCATCACATTTAAGAAAAGCCCTCGAACAAAAAATAAAGTAGCTGATGCTATGGCCACACTTGCTTCACTTCTCCAGCTAGAGTGGCATGAGTCCAAATTTGAATTTCTGGTGGAAGAGCTACATTATCCCATTTATGATTCTCAAGAAAGCCACATTATTTATACCCTTGTTGGCCATGAATCATCTCGATATGGTGCCATTTACTCATATCTCCATGATGGCATTATCCCTAATACCTTCAACCATTCTAAAAGATGAAACCTTACCCATAATGCCTCTCGCCATACCCTTATCTCTGGTGATTTGTATAGGAAGGGTTTAGATGGGACACTTCTTAGGTGCTTGGAAAAGGAGGAATTCGATCAAGCGTTAGTTGACATTCATGAGGGCATCTATGGGGGACATTGTAATGGTCTTTCCATGGCCCAAAGGTTTCTTAGGGTGGGGTACTATTGGCCTACAATGTAGATGGATGCAGTACCTTTTGCTAAATCATGCGAAAAGTGTCAGAAACATGGAAACCTGATACATGCTCTAGGTAGGAAGCTTATTCCTTCTATATCTCATTGGCCATTTCAGTGCTGGGCCTTTGACCTTGTTGGGAAAATTCATCCCAACTCATCAGGTAGACACAAATTTATCATCACTACTATTGACTACTTTACCAAATGGGTAGAAGCTATCCTAGTTTATGTTGCTTCAGGCAAGATAGTTTCCTTGTTCATTTTGAACCATATCATCTATCGCTATGGAGTGCCTTCTGAGACAATCACTGACAATGGAGGTCAATTTAAAAATAAGGACCTTAAGTAACTGTGCAAGAAATTCAAGATAAAACAACATTGGTCCTCCATTTACTTCCAGTAAGGAAATGGTGAAGTAGAGGCTTCAAATAAAACCATTCTCAAAATCCTCCATAGAATAGTTCATAAGAATGGTTGAGATTGGCATTTATAGATAAATCCAACCTTATGGGCTTATAGAATGAGTATTTGTACTCTAATTGGGGCTACTCCTTTTTCCCTTGCATACGACACTGAAGCAGTGTTACCTTGAGAGGTTGAGATCCCTTCACTTAGAGTCTCTCTCAAAGGTCTAGTTATAGATGAAGACTATCACAGCATGAGATTGCAAGAGCTAGAACTTCTTGATAAGAAACATAAAGCATCATTTGATCACATGAGATTTTACCAAAAGCACATGTCCAAAGCCTTCAACAAAAAGGTTCGCCCTAGAGAATTTCAAGTGGGAGATCTTGTCCTACAAGAAAATCCTAAAAATCAACAAAATAGAGAACAAAAGGGCAAGTTTGAACCTAATTGGCTTGGACCATACATCATTACTTCTACTTTTGGGATAGGTGTTTACTTATTATTTGATGAAAAGGGAGAGCAGCTCCCTGATCCTATCAATGTCTTGCACCTAAAGAAGTTCTATCCATGATGCCTATTCTATCTGGGGGCATCCTTTGTACATATTTATTCATCCTGAAAAACTTACAAAAAAATTCATATCTGATGCTGAAAAAATCCTAAAAAGCATATAAAGTCTTGAAAAAATACAAAAAAATAAAAAAATAGCAAAAAATTCAAAAAAATAGAAAAAGTGCCTTGGTGAAAACCTGGAAACAGGTGCCTTGGTAGCAAAAATACAAAAAATAATTTTTAAAAAAAATTCAAAAAAATCTGTCAAGTGGTGAAAACCTAGAAATAGGTGCTACTTGACACCTTTGCACACCTATTTCTCAGCATGCATCCTCGACACTTAGCCTTCCTCCATCACACCTTGTCCTTGTTACCTTGATTTGGAATTGGTCTTTGTCTTTGTCTAAGGGGCATAACTATGTTAGCTTTGGTCTCTTGGATGTGCTAGTCTTTAGGACACCTTGCACATAGTGTTTCTCAACACTCCCCAATTGTGTTTTTCAACACTTTTCTAGCGTCAAGTGTTTCTCAACACTTATCAGATGTCTTACCCATAGTCTAGAATGATGTGATATTTCTCACTGGCAAATGCGATGCTCAAAGTTTGATTCTATGACCTACACACACACACTTAAACACTTGCCTGGCTGAGACTTGTTTGACTTTATTTCTTTGTGTACTATCTATGATGATTTCTTTGATGAGTGTTCTCTCTCTAATAGTTTTCGATGATGCTGAGCTAGAAGATTGGGGGCATGAGGACATGTTTTATTTCTTTCTCTACTTGTGGATACATATTGTTCATCCTAACTGTCATGAGCATTTATGCTTGTTCCACTTGACACTGAGGACCTACAAGGTATTATCCTTGACTATTTTCCATGAGTGCATGCTTATAGCCATCTTGACCTTATTGTGTCTCGATTCAAGCATAATCTTGCTATACCAAACTTAGGGAACCTCACTACACTAGTCATCTTGACTTACATGTCTTTGATGCTTAGGTGGGATTCCCACATTCCTATCTTATAAAGATGATATTCATATACCCATAGTCTTACTAGTGAGTATTGTAAGATCTTCTGACGCTACCAATAAAACTCGACGATGATTATTAGAGTCTAATAGCGTTTTGACCTTACAAGTCAACCAATTTTCATAGTAGCTTGCATTCTTAGGCTCATATTAGTTTAGTTTTGCATCTTGCATATGGAGAGAGCTCTCCTTTTATCTTTTATGGACTTGTCAGTCAACTGCACTCATCTTTCACTTCTTCTTGATCATGTCTTTCGATCCTTGTCTTTCACATCACAACCTTTTCTTGTCATCACAAGGGGTTAATCTTATCATCATATCTATACCCTAAAGAGATCATTTTCAAAAACATGAGTCTATATCACACACATAAGTACTAAACATACATCTATGAGAGATTATACATGAGCATTTATAACACATAAATCATACATCTGAGAAATATAACAAGACAATAAAACTAAATCATCCATCACAAGTGAGACAAATACACAAATACATCGCAAATCTAGTAATCTCATATATATAAGTCATGATACAAAGTACAATGTGAGATCCCAAAATCTAGATCAAAGTCTCAATGATATGTCTAAACATCTAAATGCTAGACCTAAGTCTGACTCTCCCCATCACGTGGTGGTGGTGGTGGAGGTGGTGGTGCTGTCACTCTATCTGGTACCATGTCTAATCTCCCAGCCCTCTCTAAGTAGAGTGGTGTTCTGTACCCCTCAAGTACATTTTCTATATATAATCCATGATAATATCTAGCTCATGCTGCCTCTCTCTGGATCTTTTTTGTGTCAGCCTGTGCTACCCTCTCACACCAATTTATCTGAGCTTGCAAGTCTATCATCTGTTGATCTTGTACAACAATAGTGGTCCTAAGCTGCTATATCTTAGTCTCCAAAACCTATATCTGTGCATGGAGATCATCCCCTCCTCCCCCTGCAGGCTGATCCTATCCTACATCCACTCATCGGTGAACTAGTCTTGCCTCATCCTCTGGGGTCACCAATCTATCTATTCATGACCGTCATCAACCACCTAACCTAGAGCTCTATCCTCTCTATCCTCTCCTCCCTCCTCCATCTCCCCCATCATTGCCGTCACTCCCATCACTACCCTATACCTCTAACTGTGCATCAGGAACTATAAACTAAGGGAATGGGTGCCTTCATCGCTCTTCCCTATAGGCTGCATCCACTCCTACATCTGCCACATTAGGAAGGTAGTCCCATGGCTCCCTATGTATCCTTGCTATCTCCTATATTTCCTACTAGTAGTCCATCATTGACATCCATCCCTGTCCCTCATCCTCTTGACTCTAGGCATATGTGGTCATCTCCACTGACACTCTTTGTTGTCACCCAAACTACCTCCACACCTACGAGATCACAAAATGCTCAACAATCTTGGCATGTTTCCCTACTAGTTGTCTGCTGCACATCATGTATCTGAGCTCTCACTCCCTATCATTCCATTGTTCAACCTATCTGTAGGGCCTCCACTCAAAGGCTGTGAGCTCATCTAGAAACCTCCTATAATATGTAAGGTCTCTCGCTATGGGACTGTGAGAGGAATCTCATGTACATGTAGATATAGGGTCATCTCCAGTCCCTAGGCTGCACATGTGGGCACACAACGGTGATGTGCTCCCATGCCCATACCTGTGCTAGAACAACACTGCATGCCCATGTCCTTCTATCCCTGTAGACTATCTCATGGAGCTTATGATACATATTAGCTAGGATAGCTGGGCCCCATGCCATCCATCGAGGGTGTACTATCAAATCAGCAACCAATTTTCCCTAGCCCAATGGAAATCCCCTCTAACTCCTGTCAGTCACCAAGGCTTGTGCCACTATCAAGCACACAATGCATGGCATCAAATAATCATGACCAAACTCCTCTATGAGCCCATCCTAGCTAAGGTGCCTATAAATGATGGTGACATCCTGGAACATGTCCTAGATGGCCTGTCACCCCTTTGTCAGATCCTGATCATAGTATACTTATGCCAACAATAGAAAAATTATGTCAGTTTTCATCATATGGAAACATTACATTTATGGACATTTACAAACATGATTATACTCATTGGATTTCTGTGGCTAGCCACTCAAAGGATCTGATAGACATCCTCCAAGGTAATAGTGGCCTCTCTAGTCGGCAGGTGAAAGGTATTATGCTCACTATGCAATCTCTCAGCCAACGCGGTCAGTAACCCATGGTTTGCCCGTATATGGGGCATATCTAGTAGAAACCCAAATCCCATGTTGATCAGATCATCTCTTCTGAGATCATCTAGATCCCTGACACACCGTAGCCCAGTCACCCTCGTCACTTTGATAATTAGTGCCAAAAATGCCTCCTACAAGCCATAACCCCAAACTGGATGTTAGAACATATCATGATGGATGACTCAAATCAGTACCAAGAATATTAAATGCTAAAAGTGTTTAGAATCATGTCATATTGTTCAAATTAAAAACATGTGATATTTCTTATTATATTAATGTGATACTATTTTTTGGTATTGTATCGTGTGATACTTTCCTCAATAGCAGTCTGATACTTTTTGTCTATACGATAGTTCGCATAAGATCACATGATGTTTCATCCAGTATCATGCGATACTGGATTGAACATCGGTGCGATACTTTATGGACCCGTGAACTACCACACGATAAAACATGTAATGTGTGTGTGATAATTTTTTAGTGTCATATGAAATTTTGCATAAATAAAATTTTAAATATTTAAAAATAATTTAAAAATGTGTTTTAAATGCCATTAATGACTCAAAAAAGCTAGTTTTTCTAAAAACTTACTGCAGCACCATACTGAGGAGGCTAGTTGTGCAACTGACCGCACTTGAATCGATGTGTGTGAAGTGGGATAGCTTCTTGTTGGGCCATTATTTCTTTCTGAGTCTCAAAATTCTCAAATCACAATAAAACAAATGAATTTGAAAATGACCCTTTTTCCCCTTATATAGCCTTTTGACTTTTGACCCAATTTTCAAAACATCTCAGAATTTCATGAAAATTACACCCCTGGCTAATGTTGACATCCTAGATCCATTTTCAAGATTGAAATCAAAATCCAAGTTCATCTTGATAGTCAAAATCATATTTCAAAATTTCCCTTCTCCTGTGTAGTTGGCTGACCGCTTTGAGGCCTAATCCTTCAATCTTCACTGGGGCATCTTCAAATCTTCCTCCCCACCCATTTCAACCTTCTAGTCTTTCATTCATCCCCTTCCCTTCATCTCTTTGAGGTTTGACTTTATTTTTATCCTATATCTTTCTCCGTCAAACCTAGTCAAACTAGGGCATATCTTCACTACTTGGTGGTTATTCTATCATCTTCTATTATGATTTCTAGTGATTTAATCAACTTTATCAAATTGTTGTTTCCCTCTACCTGATTTCAATTTAGATTCCAAGGGGGTAGTACCTATCAAACTTCAATCCTTGATTTGGCTTTATCAATCAAACCTTGAGATTCTTATCTCTTATTTCAAACTTGACAATTACCTATTTATAGGGGTGTTGGCCTTGTCTTTTTCAATTAGCTTATCTTTTTCCTGATGTGTTCCCATCCATCGAACACATGTCTGGGTTGTTTTGTGATCCCAAATCAATCTCACATTTCAATTCCATTCTTTGACTATGTGTGATCCCAAATAGATCTCACATTAGTTAAAGAGGGGCAAATGTATGCACCCTAAAATGGTCACCTAGACTTTGGGCCCCATTTCTTCAAATTATCAAATTTCCTGAATCATTCTTGGCAATTTTCAAATCATTTTCCTTGATCAAATCCTAATTCTATCATTTATTTGATTATATTCCATGGATTAACCATTTTATCCTAAGTCTTTATTTAATTAAAAGGAATTCCCTCCCCTTTTATTAAATAAAAAGTCCCCACTTTCCTCTTATCCTAAGTTGCACAAATAAAGTATTATTCCTATTTTATAAAAAGGGAAAAAGGACTTTTTGTCTCACATGGGGCACAAAAGTCAACTCTTATTTCTCATTGGAGGAGATTTGTGCACAAGGAATGATCCCTCTTCAAGCCCCACCCTTGATTATATCTTTTGCCTCTTAATCTCCATCATCTGTTATTTCTCATTTCCTATAAAAAAAGAGCTCTCTTCTCATTTTAGGATCCCACTTTTGAATACTAATCTTATGTTGTAGGTTTTCTTGGAGATTTTAGAGTTTTTGGAGATCTTTTTGTTCTTAGTATTCATTATTGCATCATATCTTAGCTTTCATTCTTGCATTCTAGTTTAGCTTCTATGGCATTTTTAGCTTAGTTTCTTTTATGCTTTAGATTAACTCACATAGCTTAATTAGGAAGGTTTTGTAACACTTTCATTTCCTTTCATAGCTTACTTGCATTATCATAGTAGCATAGTTGCATTGCATTTCCATTTATATTCTTGAGGATATTGGCACTCTTGCCCTTGTCTTCATTGAATCTCCCATTGTGTGGTTGACTAGCAAGGTCATATGCTTCATAGCTTTAGCCAAGAGCAATCCAAATATCCTTACAACTCCATGCATAGGGAGCTCTAGGTTGCATTCTCAAGATTTTCTATTCATAGATTCTCTTGGAAGTAATGACTTAGAGAAGTACATAGTTTGAGTGTACAAGAGACACACCGAGTAATTGGGATTCTATGTTGGCACAAGAAGAGTTTGCATACAATAATTCAGTGAATAGGATTATTTGAAAAAAACTTTTTGAAATTGTAAATAGCATACAACCGAGAGGTATATCAAATTTGAGGGACATTGTTGATGAAAGAAAGAGAAGTGTTGAAGGAGTAAAATTTGCCGAGTACATGAAGACATTTCATGAAGATGTGAAACATAAGCTACATAAAAGTAATCATAAATACAAAGATAGAGTTGTATAATCAAGAAGACATAAGACTTTTGAAGTTGGTGATGTAGTAATGGTTCATTTGAAGAGAGGCAGATTTGTTGTTGGAACATATTAGAAGCTGAAAATGAAGTTTGGTTCATGTAAGATTTTGAAGAGATTTGACAGTGGAAATGCTTATAAGATTGAGTTACCTGATGTCATGGATATATCACCTATATTCAACATTACTGATTTATATGAGTATCATGAGTCAGATGGAGAAATGAAAGTACCAAATGATTATCTTAAGAAACATTTAGAAGAAGTTGAAAATATTTTGGAACAAATAATTGGTAGAAGTACAAGAGGGAAACAGTATATGGAATATCTGGTAAAGTGAAAGAATAGACTGATTGAAGATAGTTCATGGATTTCATGAGTTGGATTTAGCTTGAATTTTACCTATTTCATGATTTTGAGAATCATTTTCAAATAACCCCAGGTGTCTGATGCACGAGCATCTCGGGTCCTTGGCAATCTTGTGTCACCAAAAACATGTTTGTGTTTTCTTGTGTTGCTCAGTTCCTTCTTTGACCGAGTTGGCTTGGTAGTTTCTTAGTTTTCTTTGTTAACCGAGTTGGTCAGTTATCTCTCTCATGCTCAGTTATTTCCCTGGCACTCGATGATGCTTGTCTGGTGCTCAATTATCCTTTCTTACCGAGTTGTTTGTTTTAGTTTCCTTTTAAGGCCGACTCTTGTAATTAATTTTTTTCATAGATTTAATGTTGGTATATATCATTGGGAAGTGTGTGGACCTAGATTTGGTCATTCCTTTTGTTGATGGTGGATCTAAAGGCTGACTTGTTTGGTAGCCTCTTGTATAGAATGTAATCTCTATTTGTAGTTTTAGGACATCAGAGATAGAAGCTAGGAGATAAAAGATTTTTTTAGATCCTCGCATGTTGGAGGAGTTCTGTACTTGATTGTAATATCTGGCCTAAACTAGGAAGGCCTTACAACTTGACATGTATGAATCAATTGGAATAAATATATGAAGTGTTCTACATTCTCTCTCTCACTTGTGTGCTTGTTTCTTCTGCGTGTGATCACTGCAAGGTGGATCTGGTTAGGGTGTGCCTTTGGCCCTTCTCCCCATCCTACTCTTGTGTCAATTATAGCATAAAAAAAAATCAAATGAGACATCCACAACATGAAACACAAGAACACCAGGGGTGTCCCACAATAGTGTGTCTCACTTTTTGGCCAACTTTGACACGGAGATCAATATTCTGAGAAAAAACTTCACTTTCGAACACCTATTGCTGCAAAACTATTAGGAATTTGAAGATGATGTAAACTAGAGTCTTTTTAAAATTTTCTTTCTAGTTTCTAAATATATTTTTAAAAAATAAAATAAAATTCATTTAAATTCATTTTACCTTCTCCTTCAAAAAGTTGGTTGCATGAAAAAACTGTGTTTTTAAGGAGTTACTTTCACTTGGATCGGCATAATTTTTTTTTAAAAATATGATAATGATCTATAATTATTTCAAGATTATATTTGTAACTTCAATATCTAAAGGATGCAATTGGTTTTATTTAGTTCGAGTCAATATTTCATAGTTTATTAAGTTCTAAAGTGACAGTAACTATAATTTAGACATAAGGTCACTTAGATCGCTCTAACTTTATTTGTGTCTATCAAAATTCATTTTTTATTTTTTTCATAGAAAGGTGACACAAATACTCTTTTCCTACATATTTTTCATAATTTTTTTTTTGTAATTTACTATTTTTCCCAAAGTCTTGAAGAGCTAGGTTGTTGAATGACCGAACAACCTATGTTTAGTTAAAGTAATATTTAAAAGTGATAATGAACTTAATATGTATTAAAATTATATTCATTAGAAATATTGTTTTGAATAGAATCATTTGACATCTTATGTTTGAAAAACCATTTTGCTTGGTCCTTGTCCCAGGCCTCAAAAGACCATTTTTTTGTAGTTCACTTTTTTTCTGAGGGGAAAATTTTAGTTTAGGGGTCTTTGCACAAAGACCCCCTTCGCGTGAAGACCCTTGAGGGGCTTCATGCAAAGGGTCTTCTCATGAAGACCCCAAAGTGAAAAGTCCAGTGAAAAAACACCCCACCAAAATTTTCACCAAGCTACTTCGAGTGAAGGCAGTTGGCTAGTTATGAATTTATTTTGTAAAAAAAATTAGAATGGTATAAAATTAAAACATTTTGTATCTATTTTATACCAAATTACAATAAATTAATTCTCTTTTTATTTTTCCTTTTCTATTATTGATCAATTTTTACAAAGGCATTTTTTGGAGGAGGATTGTTATTTCTATTTTTTTGAAAGGTATAATTTTGGAGAGGAGAAATATTAGATCAAAGTATTTTTTGAAGAAGATAATTTTTATTGGAGATCTTGTGGAAGACATATTTTGGAGAGAAGAAATGGGGAACAAGAAGGGAAGACAAAGTAAATTTGCTAGAAAAAAATCATCTGGTATTGAACAAAGAAATTGTGAAGCTGCATTGACATATTATCATAAAACTAAAGAAGGTGAAAGACAAGTTGAAGTAGGAGGTTCAAGTCAAGTCAAAGAATTGGACATTGAAGAAGGGTCAGGATCACTCCCTACGGAAGCTCAAGAAATTGATGTTGGAGAAGGGTAAGGATCACATTCTCCTACAGGTATGGATGAACTTTTAAATTTAGCTCAAACTGTAAAGAGAAATATTAATTATAGAAACTTAGATCATTTACTTACAATGAATGTGGAGAATTTGAGATCACTTGCTAATGTTCAACCCTTAAGTTTTGCTAAGAAGAGATCAATGAATATGATAGCAAGAGAAATATTGGCTAAATTTGATAATTTTGAAACACTTGAACAAGCCCAATTGCTTTCAGTTGTACTTATAAACAAAAAGTTGGAAGGGGCATTAAAATTATTGGGTATAGACACAACATCAAAGAAGAGAAAAGTTGTTGACATGAAAACTGATATGATTGAAAATCTTAGGAAAGGTTTGAACCAGGTAGGGAAGTGATTTCGAACTAAAGATAAGACCATTACAATAAAATTTATGTTGACATCCATTGTAGGTAACACTATGCTCTGAAAAAGACATATATCTTCAGTTTTATCTCAGTTTGGTTTTAATAGGAAAACAATATCATGATATGTTAATAGGAGACTACTTTTGGATGATAGCACCTTGGAAGTCAATTGGGAAATCATGTGTAGAGCTTCTTGTTCTGATAGGATTGATCAAGGAATCAAGAATTTGGTCACATTATTTTGGAATGATAATACACATCCTTCATCAAACAGTAGAGATGTTATCAGACATAGAATTTTAGCTAATCAATATGAATATCATACAAAAAATTGGTTGGACACAACACAACATGAAATGTATGTGTCATTTTGTAGTTCAAATCCTAATATAAAGAATGGGCAAACATTTTTTGAAAGATTGAAGCCATATTATATTAGGATAAACAAATTGTTTAAAACTTGTTGTTATCATTATCATATTGAATTTGATCTCCACTATTAGGTTTTTTGAAAGTTTGTAGAAGACACTATGGTTTTGAAAATGCTCCTCCTACTAGACGAAGTGAGTTCATCTCGTCCATTTTATGTAACAAAAGAGATGATGTAGTTGGACAAATAAATTGCATAAAGGAATATGTCAAACATGTGCTGATTTGTCTCCTTTTCCTTTGAAAAATGAAAATATTGATGTAACAAAGATGGTAAATTGCAAGAGTTACAAATATGTAAAGAATGAAACAAAATTTGGGAAAGAATCCAAAAGGTTAGAATATGTTAAAGAGGAGATAATGTTGGAGTATTTATGGAAGAAATTAAAAAATTGATTGAACCCTACATTCATCATGATTTTTTTGCAAAGTGGCAAGCACAACAATTCCAAACACTAAGAGACAATTTCCCACTTGGAACTATTGTATCAGTTGTTGATTTTGCAAAAAATTATTCCTTTCCTCATTAAAAGGCAATTCAATCGGAATACTATTTTTTAGAGAAAATTACTATTATGGTACATGTGTGTTATTGAAAACCACAATTAGATTTGGATGGTATTCAGAGCACATTTGAAGCATAGGTCATCAAGAAGGAATATCACTGTTATATAAGTGATGATAGAGAGCATGACATTCATTATGTAGAACACTGCTTCAAGATATTTTTTGCAAATTTGAAAGAAAGAGGTATAAAAATTGATAAACATTATGTTTGGTTAGATGGATGTGCTGCATAATTCAAATCATTAAGACCATTTTATGCCCTATGTAGATATCATCGTAATGAAAACATACCACATGTTTGGAGTTTCTTTGAGAGTGGACATGGAAAAGGTGAACATGATGGTGCTAGAGCTTGCATCAAATGTGCTATACAAAAGTATCAAATGAATTATAATTGAGTTCATATAAAAAATGCACATGATGTGGTTGAATGGTGCAAGAAACATTTCACACCAAATGAGAATGACATGTCATCAGGATTGACTCAAGCGGTGCCACATAGAAAATTTTGGGAGATAAAAGGTATGCACATATTTTTAAAGTATTTGAAAGTGTTTGAATTTTTTATGTATTATTTATTCAAATTATATTTATAAAATGTATTATATATGCATTTTTTCGGGTGTGGATGGAAAAATTATGCATGGTTGCAATAGGATAGAAAATATGTGATATTTTCATTTAGTTATTAGTATGAATTGTCGCAATTGGATTTTGAACACTAGGGACTACTCATGCTTTTGATGTCACTGCATTGTTGACAATTATGACGAATGCATCAATCAAGACCATGCATATGTAGGTGCATGGAATCTAGTGCCACTAGTTGTTACTAATACATTTGATGGAGATGAAGATGAAAACTTTGATGATGTCCCTTTGATTTCTACTCATTACAATCATATCTCAGGATTGGTCAAAATTGGTAAGCATATATATTTCACATTATATGGTTCACTAAGATGCATGTATAGATAGATAGATAGATCTATATATTGAACTAAGTAAATTTTAAGATCTCACACATGTATATATAAATTTACTATGTAGGAGATGTCTTTGTAGTCATTGTTGAGCATGGAAATGTAGGAGTTGGTTATTACTTAGTATGTTGTATTGCAAAGAGGATGAAGTTACTTGAACCTGAAGAAAGTGATGGGATGTTGTTCCCCATAGGTTTGTACATGCTTTACCTAAATATATTGAACTCAATTTATAAATGTTAAATTTCAACCTTTTAACAAATTTCAAATTTAATTTGTTTAAATTTATATTGTTAAAATTTGTGACCTACAGGTTCAAATGTTTTAGAGGGAACATATTTCAAGAAAATCAAATTAATTCAACATGGTATTCACTTTTTTTATTACCAACCAGATAATAAGGTGTTTCAATATAGTCACCTAGTAGTTTCCACATCCATTTGTCTCCATACAGTTAAATCTCAACGTGGACATCGTAAGTAGAGACTAGATAGTGAGGATCATGAGAGAATATTACATGTTCTCCATGAAAGGTCTAAACCACTTGAGTTGGTCTAAAAAGTATAATATGTATACCTATTTCATGTGTTAGGACCTACTTGATATCTCTAGATTAAATTGACTATACTTTGTTTATATATTTAAACATATGACAAACTATAATTTGTTGATATATGGTGGACCTATTTCATGGTTCAATAGTTTTAATAAATATAATTTTATGTATGCTTTTATATATATGTGTGTATACATGTATGGTTTTATATGTATACTTTGATTATTCAATTATTTTTATAGATTGCATATTAGTTATATTTTATGTGTGATTTGATTATTCAATAATTTTTATAGATTGCGTATTAGTTAAAGATTTTATGTATGCTTTGATTATTCCATTAGTTACATGTATTAACTAGTTATTTTTTATGGTATTAGTTCTAGATCCCCTTAAGGCACTAAAAAATGATGAAATTAGTTAGATTACTTATGACATGTATTAGTTGTAGAATGAGTTAGAATAGTTATTGTCCATTAGTTACATGTATTAACTAGTTATTTTTTATGATATTAATTCTAGATCCTCTTAAGACCTCCCCTTAAGATTGCTTATTAGTTAGAATAGTTATTATCCATTAGTTACATGTATTAATAACTAGTTATTTTTTATGATATTAATTATAGATCCCCTTAAGACCTCCCCTTAAGATTTATTATTAGTTAAAGATCCCCTTCAGACACTAAAAAATGATGAAATTAGTTAGATTACTTATGACATGTGCTGGTTCTAGAATGAGTTAGAATAGTTATTGTCGATTAGTTACATGTATTAACTAGTTATTTTTTATGATATTAATAAAATCTAATCAAATGAAACCATCTAATCAACTCATCTAATCAAATCATACTATCTAATCAAATGAAACTATCTAATCTAATAAAATGAAACCATCTAATCAAATCATATCATCTAATCAAATAAAACCATCTAATCAAATCATTTAATCAAATCATATCATATAATCAAATGAAACCATCTAATCTAATCAAATGAAACCATCTTATCAAATCATATTATCATCTAATAAAATCATATCATCTAATCAAATGAAACGATCATAAATCTATATAATGTCAAATAATAAATCATCTATGTCTAGATGTCTAGATAGCATATAAATATATGTCTCGAATCATAAACAGAAAATATCAAACATATAATAATGACATATATAATTAGTTTCAAATCAAATATCTATGCAACATGTTCTAAATTAGGGAGTCATCTAGGTGCATGCGAATAGAGCGACCCTCTGGCTGACTGCCACGAGCATCCTCTAGTTGTGAGGCAGCAATTGATCCCTATGAATATAAATGCATGTATATAATAATAATGTAAAATACTTAAAATATTATAAATATTGCATGTTTAAACTTACATATTTTTAAAACTTACCTGACCACTACTAGGTGTCACATCTACTGAATCTCTCCTATGAAGAGCATCCTCTAGTTATGAAGCAACAACTGACCCCTGTAAATGTAGTACAATAGTTGGTTATATACATGTGCATAGTATATATTATGTTAAGTACTTAAAATTAAATACATGTGTACAAGTGTACACATGCATGCTTAAACCTACATATATCTAAAACTTACTTTCCCACTAGTAGGTGTCACATCTACTGGATCTCTCATATGAAGATGCTCTAAGCCCACACTAGAGGTAATGTGCTCTACTAACTATGCCTGTAAAATATTATACATTGAAAAAACATCAATACACACATCTACAATTTATTGTTCACTAAAACTCCTAAGAAAGGAGAAAAGAAAAATTTATATAAATGGGTCTCAGGAGTAGGAGGATCATCAGCGGGCTGCACCATCATATCATCAACTCAAATTGTATCACCCACACCACCTTCAGTCATGAACCTCTCTAGTAATGAAGAGTTTAGGGTTGACACTAGCTAGGAGGGGAGTGATGTAGAGCATGAACCTTCAAGATGCAATAACATATCCATAAATGATCCAACATCAGTGCCAATGTCCACCAGACCCAACTCACGCAACTACTCATCAAATGTGTCTAGGCCCTCAGTGGTGATGTGTACATCTCCAACTTGGATACCTAGCTTTGTAGCTGTAGAATGATCTGTGGGTGTAGAGCACTCTATACTGTGTTGTGCCTAACTAGATGGTGTGTCATGTGTGAGTGGAACTACAAGACCCCATGGAAGTCTGATAACATCCCTGATTGAATGTACTGGGATCTTGTACATGTCAAAAATATAAGAATAGGACTATAGGAGATCCTCCAAAAAGTAAAGTGCCACATCTAAATGACTATGATGACCCAAAAGTGCTTGTATCTCTCTAGGTGGAGGAAGACCTACATCTCTATATGCCTCATCATTGACACCTACAACAGTACTAGATAAAGCCTTAGAAGATGATCTATCTCTACTCGGTCTAGTCAAAATGTATTTGCCCACTGAATCTGAACTAATGGAGGTGGCTATAGAAGCAATCTATCCTATCTTGTCCACTACTCCCCTTTGAGAAGCAATGACCACTCTATCTGCAATAGCACCCATTGCTGGTGCCACTATCAAAGTCCTCTACCCAACCAGCTTTCTATGAGGATGTACAACATGATCAACCCTACAATACTGATCATGGTCTGAAACCCTACCATGCCCCTGATTGTAATATCTAGGAAGATCTAAATAGTTGACCCTGAATCCCAAAAGAAAATCAATGTACAACTTTTGTGCAAAATATAATGGAATCTAGTCATTATTAGGATAATGACCATGTGCTGCAAGAAATCAAGGCTATATCATGCGTGTGATCTAAGGAATCACACACCATGTGACCTGATATGCCCTCACCTTGGGCTTCCGCTCATAAAATGGGAAAACCTCACATTTGATGATTTCCTTGGAGACACAGATCTAAACCATCTCCAAGGAAATATCACCTAAGACCTTGGCTCTTAGTTCTCAAAAAATAGTATCAACTACTTGAGGTGTGAAAGAAGAGTGGGATCTCAATCTAGCAGTCATCTCCTCCAAACTGGTCAATACACTGACACAAGTATCTCTGTATATAGTATCTACTGAAGATGTACAAATGGGCTCTCTAAGTCAAGCCATCTTTGCTTCAATAGTATGAAAAATGGTTGCTATATCAGGAGTGCAAGGTGCATCCTGAGTGGCCATCTAGATACATTACATGTGAAAGCTAAGTGTTAACAATTATGTAATTGATTACATGTTATAACTACATATAAAATGGAAATAAATATCTGAATATATAAAATTATACTTAAATTTATAATACTAGAGTGTACTAATAGTCGTAAAGGGTTCTTGAATGTACAAATTGGTATTAAAATAGGTCATATTACATCAACTAAGTGGACTTATTATGTCTTAAGGGTCCTAGGATGTACTAATTGATTTTAATAGGTCATATTAGTCCTATTAGGTCTTAAGTCCAATCTTATTAAGTCTTAAGGGGTCCTATTACATCTTAAGTGGTCCTATTCTACGTCTTAAGGGTTCTTAAAGAGATTTATGTCACAAAAGGGGTCCAAAAGAACCTAGAGTGTACTAATAGTCCTAAAGGGTCCTTGGATGTACTAATTGATATTAATAGGTCCTATTAGGTCAAGTAAGTGGTCTTATTAGGTCTTAAGGGTCCTAGGATGTACTAATTGATTTTAATAGGTCATATTAGTCCTATTAGGTCTAAAGTCCAGCCTTATTAAGTCTTAAGGGGTCCTATTATAGGTCTTAAGGTTCCTAAGGGTTCTTAAAGAGTTTTATGTCACAATAGGTGTCCTAAAGGAACCCAAAGTGTACTAAAGTCATAAATGGTCCTTGGATGTACTAATTGGTATTAATAAGTCCTATTAGGTCAAGTAAGTGGTCTTATTAGGTCTTAAGGGTCCTAGGATGTACTAATTGATTTTAACAAGTCATATTAGTCCTATTAGGTCTTAAGTCCACTCTTATTAAGTCTTAAGGGGTCCTATTATAGGTCCTAAGGATCCTAAGGGTTCTTAAAGAGGTTTATGTCACAATAGGGGTCCTAAAGGAACCTATATTGTACTAATAGTCATAAAGGGTCCTTGGATGTACTAATTGATATTAGTAGGTCCTATTAGGTCAAGTGAGTGGTATTATTAGGTCTTAATGGTCCTAGGATGTACTAATTGATTTTAATAGGTCATATTAGTCCTATTAGGTCTTAAGTCCAATCTTATTAAGTATTAAGGGGTCCTATTAAGTCCTAAGGGGTCCTATTATAAGTCCTAAGGATCCTAAGGGTTCTTAAAAAGTTTTATGTCACAATAGGGTCCTAAAGGAATCTAGAGTGTACTAATAGTCCTAAAGGGTCCTTGGATGTACTAATTGGTATTAATAGGTCATATTAGGTCAATTAAGTGGTCTTATTAGGCCTTAAGGGTCATAGGATGTACTAATTGGTATTAATAGGTCGTATTAGGTCAAGTAAGTGGTCTTATTAGGTCTTACAAGTCCTAGGATGTACTAATTGGTATTAATAGGTCCTATTAGGTCAAGTAAGTAGTCTTATTAGGTCTTAAGGGTCCTAGGATGTACTAATTGATTTTAATATGTCATATTAGTCCTATTAGGTCTTAATTCCAATATTATTAAGTCTTAAGGGGTCCTATTATGTCTTAAGGGGTCTTATTATAGGTCCTAAGGATCCTAAGGGTTCTTAAAGAGTTTTATGCAACAATAGGGGTCCTAAAGGAACCTAGAGTGTACTAATAGTCCTAAAGGGTCTTTGGATGTACTAATGGGTATTCATAGGTCCTATTAGGTCAAGTAAGTGGTCTTATTAGGTCTTAATGGGTCCTATTAGGTCTTAAGGGGTCCTATTATAGGTCCTAAGGATCCTAAGGGTTCTTAAAGAGTTTTATATCACAATAGGGGTCCTAAAGGAGCCTAGAGTGTACTAATAGTCCTAAAGGGTATTTGGATATACTAATTGGTATTAGTGGGTCCTATTAGGTCAAGTAAGTGGTCTTATTAGGTCTTAAGAGTCCTAGGATTTACTAATTGGTATTAATAGGTCCTATTAGGTCAAGTAAGTGGTCTTATTAGGTCTTAAGGGTTCTAGGATGTACTAATTGATTTTAATAGGTCATATTAGTCTTATTAGGTCTTAAGTCTAGTCTTATTAAGTCTTAAGGGGTCCTATTAGGTCTTAAGGGGTCCTATTATAGGTCCTAATTAAGGATCCTAAGGGTTCTTAAAGAGTTTTATGTCTATGTGAATAAAATTTATACATGTAACTCTAAAATATATGTACATAATTTAGAGAGAGAGAGAGAGAGAGAGAGAGAGAGAGAGAGAGAGATTCATAATATTTACTAGCTTTCAAACCAATTTAAATAAAAAATATTTAAATTAATAATTTCTATAAGATCTATGGAACCTAAGATACATGAATGGGTCCTAAGACATACTAAGGGATCACATTTTTTGTAAGTCATCCTAAGGGATCCTAGGTTATATAATTGATTCTAGTATGTATTAAGGGTTGTTCAGGGTGACAATGGGTCCTCATATCGATTAATAGAACCTAAGATACATGAATGGGTCCTTTGGGAATCCTAATATACATTAATTGGTCTTGGAGGTCTAAAGGGTTCATATGTGTCTTTAGATGTCATAAGGTATGTTTAAGGTTCCTAGAATGTCTTAAGGCTTTGTAGGTGTCATAAATGCTTCTAAGGGATTATAGGTTAAATTAATTGATCCTAATATATCTTAAGGGTCCTGGAGGCAACAAAATGGGTCCTCTTATGTATTAATGGAATATAAGATACATGAATGGGTCCTAGGACATCCTAAGATACATTAATGTATCTTGGGGGTCCTAATGCATCCTAGGTATCTTAAGATGTTGTAAGGGATGGATAAAGGTCCTCGAATGTCTTAAGGGGTCATATGTGTCATAAGAGATCCTTCAGGATCCTAGTATTTCTTAAGGGGTATTCAAAGTGATAATGGGTCCTTGTATGTATTAATGGAACATAAGATACATCAATGGGTCCTAGGACATCCTAAGGTTCTTTAATGGGTCTTGGGGGTCCTAAGGTTTCATATTTATTTTAATATTTCATAACGGATCTAGATAAGGGTCCTATAATGTTAATGGGTCATAGATACAATAAGTGATCCTAAGGGATTCTACATTACATTAGTTGATCCTAGTATGTCTTAAGGTTTATTAAGGGAAACAATGGGTCCTATGTGTCTTAAGATAGTGTAACGTATGGATAATGGTCCTAGAGTGTCTTAAGGGGTCATGGGAAACATAAGAGGTCCTAAGGGGTCCTAGGTTACATTAGTTCGATTCTCATATGTATTAATTAAATCTAAGATACATAAATGTGTCCTAAGACAACCTAAGATATGTTAATGGGTCTTTAAGATCTGAAGGGGTCATATGTGTCTTAAAATGCCATAAAGGATGTATAATGGTCAAATAATGTTAATGGGTCGTAGGTGTGATAAGTGGTCTAAGGGATCTTAGGTTACATTAATTGATACTAGTATGTCTTAAGGATTCTTTCACGCAATGATGGGTTCACATATGTAAATTAATAGAAGCTAAGATAGATGAATGGGTCCTAGGACATTTTAAGATATAATAATGAGTCGTATGGGTCCTAAGGGGTCCTATGTGTCTTAAGATGTCATAAGCGATGTGTAAGAGTCCTAGAATGTCTTAAGGGGTTGTAGGCATCATAATAGGTCCTAAGGGATCATAGGTTACATTAATTCATCCTAATATGTCTTAAGGAGCCTTGAGGGAAACAATGAGTCCTTGTATATATTAATGCAACCTAACATACATCAATGGGTCCTAGGACATCCAAATATGTATGAGAAGGTCTTGAGATTCCTAAGGGATCCTATGTGTCTTAATATGTCGTAAGGGAGGGATAAGGGTCCTAGAAACTTACTACTACAACTTTCTAACATATTTTAACATACTACTAGATCATTTTCTAAAATTTAACTATGATTTTCTAAGATTTCTACAAACTAAAAATTATTTAAAATAAATAACTAACTACTATTTACTAACTTTACTAAAAATGCATGTACTTGAGAGAGAGAGAGAGAGAGAGAGAGAGAGAGATTCCTAATATTTACTAACTTTAAAAGAAATTTAAAAACAAAGATTTTTAATAATTTCAATAAGATGTTAATGTTTTCTAGCATTTTCTAACATTTCTACTATGAATTCTAATGTTTTGTAAATATTTTCTAACATTTACTAACAAACTACTACAATTTTCTATCATTTTCTAACATATTCTAACATTTATACTACGGTTTTTAATGTTTTCTAACATTTTCTAACAATTCTACTATGATTTTATAGCATTTTCTAACATTCTACTATCATTTTCTAACATATTCTAATATTTAATTACTATTTTCTAACATTTTCTAACATATTCTAACATTTATACTATAATTTTTAATATTTTCTAAGATTTTCTAACAATTCTACTATGATTTTGTAACATATTCTAATATTTAACTATGATTTTCTAACATTTCTACAAACTAAAAATTATTTAAAACAAATAACTAACTAAAATAAATATAAAACATATAATTTACAATAAAATATGAGAAAAATGTGTGTACCCAATACTACTAACAATTTGAAGAGGTCAAAAAAGCTCAGGAGGTGTTGATGTCGTACTAGACATCACTGGTTCACTCTAAGCCCCTGGTCCACAAAATCCAAATAGTAAACAATGAAAATAAAAAAGGAATGCCAAAAATTTATAAAGAAATTCGGCCAAAAAGGGCTTCAGGCGAAGATCCCCTTCGCACAAAGTACCTTGCGTAGGGTACTTCATGCAAATGGCATCTTCATGCAAAGTACCCTACGCAGGGTACTTCGTGTGAAGGGAATCTTCCCCTTCGCCCAAACTACCCACTTAGAGCAAAGGCCCAATATTTCTTTTTGTAGAAAGTCAATTTTCTTCATCCCAAAAAGTGGGAAACACTATTGTGTTTTAACCCACCAATATTTATCTTGTAGAAACCCTTGGTTAGAGGAAAAAACCATGGTGGAAATCAATACCAAAAAATTCTCACTACTACAAAAATAAGATTTTCCCTGTTAAAGGCATTACATTACCCTATTAAGGGCATACACAACTAAGAGTATCTATAGCCCTATTAAAAACTATTACAAAAGACCTGTTAGGAACTACCCAGTTAAGGGATTTAGAAACTCCTTGTGAGAGTCACCTGGTTAAAGGATTTTATCTTTCGACCTATTAGGTGTTAGAATAATTGAGAGGAGGGGTGAATCAGTTAGATTAGTTATCCTACAATCCCAAATGCAAAGATGTAAAACTTTAAACAAATTCAACAAATTCGATAGCTCGGTAACAAAAGCTATTACATTGTCTATGCATTTACCACTTACCAGTCTATTAGCTTATTGTGATTACCAACCAAATCAAATATGTAGTATGTAAAGTATGATAATGAAGAAATAAACATAGAAACACATAACATAATGATTTAACATGGAAACTCTGTTAAGGGAAAAACCACCTAGGACCGGTAACCCAAAATAATTTTCACTCTTCTGAAGTGAGCTTGGTGAAGAGCCAACCCTATTAAAGGTTACAAACACACTGTTAGGTGTGACCTTGTTAGAGGATTTAAGACTAATAGTTATTTTTCAAATAGCATTCACTATGGGGTCGATAGGATAACAATGTACATTAATTGAATGACATAGAGGCATAACATAAGATGGTTAAGTCCACTTGGTTAAGAGATTTTTTTGTATCAATGGTTAAACTGAAATAGTAGTTGATCTGATTACAATACAACTCAATTTTATAGATGTTCAGATGTATTCTAAGCCCATACAAATCCTCTAATCAATATATCAATTCACTTCTTCAACATTCATTAACTTACTATCCCCTAGTAATAGCTCTCTAACGCTCGGTACTGTTCTATAATTCGGTTCTCCTTCAACCAATTTGATCAGGCATACATGAAACTATGTTCATATGAAATCTCTATAGTCTTTTTTCTTTCAGCATACTTTAAACAATGAAACTCATATCTCTTATATAGATAAGTAAACCGCTTTATTATCATCCATTAGATTTTTCCACGTAAACCTTCCTCAGCGGTTGTGTCAGTAACTCATTTCAATTCCATCCTTTAGATCTTCTTTGAATTTTGTCAGTCGTGGATCTCATAACAAACTTTAACCTTAATATCAAAATCATAACAATTTCTAGCTCATCAATTTTTGTCAGCTAAACTTAAGCATTTAATACTTTCATCCATACTTAGTTAACAAATGAATGTGTTGGTGAACACAAGCTCAGTTAATACTGTCGGTCGGTATACACTATACTAGCTTAGTGTATACAGAAGTGCTTCATTTACCAACCACATTGCTTTGTATATTTTTCTTCCTTCTTCACCAAAGCTTAATGCAACACAATCAAGTCAACAATATGAATTCATAGACTCATTAATAAGTTACCCAAAGTATTCCTTATCCTCATCTATTATATCCATCTTCCTCTATGTAGATATCTCAATTCTTCATCTTTTCTCTCTACTTTATAGATGTTTAGATGTTTGCAACCAACATGATAAGTACTGTCAAAACTAGTTGACATCAATGAAAACATAATGACTAATTCAATTATCTTACATATCAATTCAGTACTCGATGATCTCTAATCATTGATCTTTAAGTCATTCAGGTATTTAATCAGTTGTAGTTCATCAATCTCTCCCTTTGGCATTGATAGAAACACAAGCAATATGAAATATGTCATGCAAATACCAAACATGTATTCTACAACTATATAAGTAAATGTTGTAGCTCGGTAAGCTCTCCCTAGCTTGATATTTAATATGTTTAATCACTACGTTACATAAAAACATTACAAGTGTAGAATTTCTTCTGCAGATTGATCTTTTCAGCTCTCAGATTCCTTCTATTCTTTTGTAACAAATCTTCAAAAATCTCCTTGACTTTCTTAGATTATCTCTCCCTTAGATAGATATCCCATTGATCTCTTTATTTATCATATTGTTTATCTCTCCCTTTGACAACAATGCCAAAGAAAAACATAAAACATACAGCTCTGTAATAGCTAAGTAACTCACTATTGTTCGGTGCTGACAATGTATCTTGGTATACTGATATGCAAATTATTCCTCAAATCTTTCATAACCTTAGACATTCATGAGACATAACATGATTGGGCTTTGTTAGGCTAGGCACACCTCTAACCTTTTTCTTTCTACTGATCTTAATCATGTTATCAAAATTTACATGACATAACCTTTTATGCCATAACCATGCATCCTCAGTTTTTACCATCAAACAAGAAGTCTCAACATTGTCAAGATAAAATAAGTTACCTTTTGATTATCCTCTTATTCTGACAAGGTTTCCACTTTCATCAAATATCTTTACCTTATTGCTTTCAAAAGCTACTTGGTGACTTGTGTTGTTAAGCTATGCCATACTTAGAAAATTGTAATTTAGTCCTTTCACCCAATAAGCATCATCACATCTAATTTTATCATTTATCAATAAAGATCATTTTCCTTTAACCATACAAGGTGTATCATTACCCATTCTTACTGATCCTCCATTATAGTGCTCAAGATTATCAAACTTTTCTTCATCACCAGTCATGTGATGTGTACAACCACTATCAATTATCCATGTATATTTTTTACTAACTTTAGAAATGAGTGTTGTCTCTACATACCTTTCTTCTTCTTCAAAATCATCCTTCATTGCAACAAATACAACTTCAACATCATCATTTGTATCAATATCAGTATCATTCTCTTCAGCAAAGAAACATACCTTTTTTCCCTTATCTCTATGATCTTGGTTAAATCTATTATAGTGTTGGTAACTTCTATTGTTTCTCCTTCCACAGCTTCCTTCACTAGATCAATCTTTGTTTCTATTTTCTTCTTTCCTGTCTAGGCATCTAGCAACAATGTGGCCAACTTCTTTGTAGTTAAAACATGCTAAAGATAATTTACCCTTATATCTACCTTTACCTTTAGGCAGTCTCTGGGCCATAAGAGCTTCAAGTTCATCAAGCTCATTATCAGTGTTACTATCATTGTCATTATTTCTATTGCTAGATTTACCGATCTTCAGAGAAGACATAAAAGAAGACTCAACAAACAGTACAACACTATTATCAAAAATTTTCAGCTCAAAAGTTCTTAGCTTACCAATCAGACTATCAAGAGTAAGAGTGCTACCAAGAGTAGACCTCATTTCATGTATTGCAAATATTCTAATTAAATAAGTATGAAATAAGGTTCTTAGAATTTTACTTACCACTGTGTCTTCATCAATGACACCACCAAATCCTTTGATAGCATTGACTACCTCCTTTATTCAGTTTGTATATTGTACTATGTTTTCTCCTTCCTTCATTTTCATATCATCAAATCTACCTCTTAGGCTTTCAGCTCTAGCTCTTTTCACATTTGCATCACCACCATAAACTTGAGCAAGTTTGTCCCACATTTCCTTTGAAGTAGTGCAATTCTTAACATCTTCAAATTCAATATCGGATAGAGCAATAGCAATCTCTATCATAGTAATATTATGTTCATGTCTTTCTTTTAGTTGATCAAGAGTCAAAGGTCCTAAAGGTGGTGCTAAGTAGCCATTCTCAAGTAGGGTAATAGCAGAATCACCAATTCCAGATATGTGAAGTTTCATCCAGCTTTTCCATATAGTAAAGTTGTCATTGTTCAACTTCAACACTTCCCTCTTATACATCTTGAAATCTTTCTACTGAAGTCCTTAAAACTCTATTCTAAGAAACCACCGCTCTGATACCAATTGTTAGAATAACTAAGAGGGGGGATGAATCAGTTATATTAGTTATCCTATAGTCCCAAATGCAAAGATATAAAACTTTAAACAAATTCAACAAATTTTGCAACTGAATAACAAAAACTATTATACTGTCTGTGCATTTACCAATTACCAATCTATTAGCTTACTATGATTACCAACCAAATCAAATACGCAGTATGTAAAGTATGACAATGAATCAATCATCATAGTAACACAAAACACAATTATTTAACGTGGAATCCACGTTAAGGGAAAAACCACCTAGGACCGGTAACCCAAAATAATTTTCACTCTTCTAAAGTGAGCTCGGTGAAGAGCCAACCTTGTTAAACGTTACAAACACACTGTTAGGTGTGACCCTGTTAGAGGATTTAAGACTAAAAATTATTGTTCAATGAGCATTCACTATAGGGTTGATAGGATAACAATGTACATTCATTGAATGACATAGGGGCATAGCATAAGACAATTAAGTCAACTCGGTTAAGAGATTTTTCTATATCAATGGTTAAACTGAAACAATAGTTGATCCGATTACAATACAACTCAATTTTGTAGATGTTCAGATCTATTCTAAGCCCATACAAATCATCTAATCAATATATCAATTCACTTCTTCAAAATTCATTAACTTACTATCCCTCAGTAATAGCTCTCTGACACTCGGTACTATTTTTTAGTTTGGTTCTCCTTCAACCAATTTGATCAAGCATACATGAAACTATGTTCACGCAAAATCTCTGTAGTCCTCTTTCTTTTGACATAGTTTCAACAATGAAACTCATATCTCTTATATAGATAAGTAAACTATTTTATTATCATCCATTAGATTTTGTCACTTAAACCTTCCTTGATGGTTGTGTCAATAACTGGTTTCAATTCCATCCTTTAGATCTTCTCCAAATTTTATCAGTCATGGATCTCATAACAAACTTTATCCTTAATCTTGAAATCATAACAATTTTAGCTAGCTCATCAATTTATGTTGGCTAAACTTAAGCATTTAATACTTTCATCCATACTCGGTTAACAAACGAATGTGTCTGTGAACACAAACTTAGTTAATACTATCACTTGGTATACACTATACTAGCTCAATGTATACTGAAGTGCTTCATTTACCAACCACACTTCTTTGTATATTTTTCTTCCTTCTTCATCAAAGATTAATGCAACATAATCAAGTCAACAATATGAAGTCATAGACTCATTAATATGTTACCCAAAGTATTCCTTATCCTGATCTGTTATATCCATCTTCCTCTATGTAGATATCTCAATTCTTCATGTTTTCTCTCCACTTTGTAGATGTTTAGATGTTTGCAACCAACATGATAAGTACTGTTAAAACTAGTTGACATTAATGACAACATAATGACTGATTCAATTATCTTACATATCAATTCAATACTCGGTGATCTCTAATCACCGATCTTCAAGTCATTCATGTATTCAATCATTTGTAGTTCATCATTAGGATCTTGATCACCCTAGTATGAGTGACCCTGGAAAGAGATTTAACTTTCAAAACTGTTAGGATTCAACAAGTGATTTTTATCTAAAAAATAGCACTCACTACTTGACAGATCAACTATATTTCTGCTTAATGTGATGCTAAGAATATTCTAACACCTCTTCCCTAACTCTTCGAATTACCTTTATGCATTGTGACCTTTCATATTATGATTTGCATCTCCTTTTATAGACCTTTTTCAATGTTGGTGGAATTCCCAAAACATGTTACCAAAGTCAGCTTCCAAATCAACTAAAATAATCAAGAGAGAGCGCAACAATTCATCATTTTGAATTCCTTCATGTCAACCTTGAACAATTCAATAAGAAATTAAAACATACTTTGACTTTTTCTCCACCAATTTGCCAATTTCATCAAACTTATTATGTCGATACTCTATGCTATCCAATACCATCGGTTCCCTTCCTAAAATCTATTCTTGTACTATCAATTAGATTATGTGATTCTAGACATAGATTTATATGATATTATTAATGATTCCACATGAATCGTATAACCCGAAACCTCCAAAATCATTATCATTGATCACATGTTCCACAAATGAGTATCATGTAATCGATCCAATGCACTACTAGTATGACTAATCTATCATTCCTAGTATGCTTTGTTTCCAACAATGACAACACCACTTCAACACTTCATGCTCTTGGACTCAAACATCTTGATCAAAATGCCAACAGTATCCCCCTTTGGCATTGATGGCAACAATAAGTGAAAAATTGAATAAGTGTCAACACTTACAAAAATGTATCTCTTGAAATTTACATGACTCCCTCTTAGATAACATAACTACTCCTTTGATATACACAAAACTTTTCACTGACCACTAACTCCCCCTTTGAAAATAATGAAATGGGTATGCAAAAAGTACCAAAAACCAAAAATGTGTTATCATAATAGTAAATGCCAACTTATATTCTACTAAATACATCATCAAAAGTGGTCTTTAAGACCTGAAGATCATTTTTCCATGTGTTCTATAGATTATCCATGATTAATATATGTCCATTTAATAAATAAACCAGTTCTTCCAGTGTATCTATAGTGATCATATCTAATAAGGCTAAAACAAATTCAGCCTCCTTTATTCCTTTTTACAATATATCCATTTTGGGAATCAAAGGACTATGTAGCTGAAATAGTGTTTCTACCCTTTTCTCCTACTCATTATTGTAGGTTTTGAGCTTATGATTAACAATGCTTACCGAAGCTCCAAAATTTGTTACAAAATGGTTGACCAAATAAAAATGGGCAACTAACTTCTTTAGCTCCTATTGAGATTCAACTCTTTTCTAATCAATATCTTGAATAAAGCTTGAAAAATCACAAATTATGGCAAGTAGCTTACCACCTTCCTTTAGTACTTCCTTCACCTGATTCGTACCTACTACAAATGAACCTCTATCAAGTTCAATTGACTATACTAGTTTCTGTAATCATTTCTTTTCATAGTCCTTTTTTACTTTGAACTTAGCTACATCTTCAAGACTTTGCATTTTTTCTCCTACAAGTATCTCTAGTTTAAATGCAATTGTTCAATAGGTGTAGCATTTGATTCATAATTGATCTTAGGCACCAAATCAAATAATATGTCTCTTACTAATTGTATTACTTGTGTCTCTTTCTTATGAGCCTTCATATTTTCCCTTTTATCCTTAGACTTTATTTCTATAAAAATGTCCATGAGTTCATTAGGGTTAAAGGCACACAAATCTACTAGCCCTTGAATAGCTAGAATATCATCTTCTTCATCATCATCCAAACTTGGCTTAATAGTAGACATGGACTATGAATATGTTACTTGTCCTTTCTCCTTATCTACAGTCCCTTCCTTTTGTTATTCCTTTCGTTGGTCTTCAGTATGTTCTTGTTCTTGTTCTCCTTAGGTTATATCTTCTATTGACACTTGTTCTTTCTCTTTGTTTGATGCATTCACTATGATATCATCATTCATAACATCTCTCATGACTTGTTTTATCCATGTATTCTCTGGAGCATCCATGTGTTCTTTTGTAGTAACCTTAGACTCTTCAGGAACATTCAAGATGGGAATGTAATATATGGTGACTTCAACACCATAAGTCTTCCATCCTCCATCTCTATGAGTTATCTATGGCTCATCATGTTCATGTTCTTCATTTTTTTTTTATTCAAGAACCAAAAAATATTTCAAGATAGCCTTTGTTTCTTCTTGAACTGATTGAGATTCACCATTAACTAACCTTGTCAACCTCTTCTTGGTCTTGAATGTCGGTCTAGTTTTCCCAAGAATCTCTTTGATTTCCTCATTTGACATCTCTGGTTTTCATCAAGGACTAAAATATATTCTACCAATTATTTATCTTGCTTTAATGTAGCAAGCCACCTAGCTTCAATCTTGTTATAAAAATATGTGGGGATTTTACCTTGCAACTCAATAAGATCTTTTCTCAATTTATTCATACTAAATACAATTGCATCCTCAATTTTCTTTTACTCTTCTTTATTGAATTTATCATAATGCTTCTGAACATCAACCAATATACCTCACTTTCTAATTGTATCTACTATTCTATCTATTGAAATAAGCTTATTGATATCTGATTTATTAGATTTCATGGTTGGGGAACTAACTACCTTAGATTTATTAACACTGGCCTTCATCTTCTTTTGGGAATCATCTTATTCAGTTCCTTCTTCCTCACTCCTTTCAGCATCCTCATTCCTTTTTGATTTTTCTTTCTTCCTTTTTTGGTAACCTTCTTTTCTCTAGTTGTCTCCTTAACCTTTTTAGGCTTAGGTTTAGAAATCTATGTAGGCTTCTCTTTCCTTTTCACTGGAAATTTTACATGAGGAGATGTTTTCTCCTATTTTACATTTGTAGCACTCCTGGTCTTTCTATCAATTGTTACAAAAATAACTTCCACTTCTTCCTTTTTTGCCACTTCTACAGATGTACCTACTTGTTCTATCTCATACTTGGCTCTTTTCTTATCTATCATTTCCTTGGTGAAACCTTTCTTTAATGAAAATTCCTCCACTTCATTTCTTATCTTCTTCTCTATCATCAGTTGGTTCAATTGACTATAAACCTCTATATTCTTCTCATTAGAAGTTCCAAGTATAGGAACATTAGGATATACTAGCATTTAAAAATAATTATCTACATAAATAGTTAGGATATCAGCATCCACCTCATAACCCATAGGCATGCTACATGAGGTCCTTGGTTTAACATCTTCCATGAGGCATGTATCGATATCTACCATAAAGAAAATGGTATCCATGTATTTCTCCACTATCTCAGATGGAATTCTTTGTCTCTGATGTATCTTCTTCTAAAACTCCTTGAAGTAACCCCATACTCACCTATGAATTTGTTGTCAATAATTCTAATACAGTTCTTGATTTGGATAACCGATGTACCCATAGTCCAAGTAATATTTCCAATACTAGGAAATCAATTCTATAAACAAAAGAATATTCCCATAAGTACCTAACCAAATTTGAATATTTGTTTCCTATCTTTCTTTGTATTCTCCATATTAAGAAGAAATTTCTCTCTCATTAATTCACACAAGTCATAATCAACATTCTCCTTACTCATCTAGTATGCGGTATGAATAGAAGCTCCATGAATACTATTCATTCTTCTAGAATGGTAAAATTTTTATCCTATTACCATCACAGCAAACTTCACCTCTAGATCAACAATGTCATTAAATATGATTTCCCATTCATCCCATTTTGATCCAATCAACTGGATAAATTCCTCCTTTGGCACAATTTTCAATGCTAGTACTTCTTTTATAGTGCAAAACCCTGTAACAACATGAATAGCTTCCTTTGTGATCTCATGTGGTTAGTCAAGGCAAATGAACTAATCATGCACTCTGCTAAGAACATATCTGACTTGTTCATCATAAAAATCATACAAAAATTGATCGCATACTTGAAACACTTGTCTGAAACCCTCTTATGTTCAACCTTTAACAAAAGATTATTAAAAAGCTTCTCATATTGCTTGAACATGACTGAAGAACCAAAATCCTCTATTTTGCAATGGATATACAATCTAATGTCTTCAAGATGAAGCACATTCTAGGGCACGTTGGATAGGGAACTTGCTAGATCATCCTCAATTGATTTAAATAGATTCCTCTTGAATTCCGGTTGTGGCATCTTAGTAATATCAACCAATATAGGTGTAGACATTTTGAAATAATAGATTTGATATCAAGGAAATGGATAAATACCTTTCAGATTCTTGTAAATAGGGTGTTTGTCAAACACACTTGAACACCATTTAATTTCCTTCACAAGATCTTAGCAAACACACCTTCTGATCACCTTGATTGTTATAAATTTCTTGAACAATGCTTTTGTCACTTTATAACTACTCTTGAAATGTGTCAAATGCATAAAGAGACTCAAAACAACCTTTTATCTCCAATTGCATACTAGCATTAAATGCTCACTAGTTGAACATGACCATACACTGTTCCCTTCAAAAATCTCACTTGCGATACTAAGAAATTTTATGTTAATTATAAAAAATTCACATCATACTTTCAAAACATCATTATGCATTTGAATATGAAAATGTAACTTACCACACACACTTCTATGGGGTTTGAAAATAGATCTAACAATTTTTTCTCCCCTATGCCAGATATAAGATTAGTTAGCTAATGAGTTATCCACACTTGGTGAAAATGCGAATCCTTTTGAAGATTTACTATCACTCTTTTTCATCCAAATTATATTCATCCACCTTCTTGTCTCTTCCACTATTACAATTTTTTTTCCTCTTTAACCAATTAACTAATTAATCAGTTGATTTTCTATGTTGCTTCTTGGCCTGTAAAACCTTACAATATGTCCAATCTTGTGATAGTGAAAACATGCCTTTTTAGTTTCTCTCCAAGATTCTAGATTGCCTCTATTAGTCCTTATTCTAAATTTAATGGCCATGTGGCCATAATTGTGACAATGTGAGCATGTAATATTCTATCAGTTCTCATTATGATAAGAACTTTGTTGGTTCACATATGATCTTTGATTGTTCACTCTTGTCCTACACTCATTAGCTCTATGGCCGTACTTTTTGCAATCATAACAATAGCCATAAAAACTAATACATCTAGTTCTCCATAAATTAGCAGTGTGTCCCACCTTATGACAGTTAAAGCACACAAGTTTATAGGATTTCTTATTGGGAGTTCTTTTGGTTTCCTTTAGTCTAGAATTAACATCTTTCTTGGTATTTTTGGTTATGGAAGACCCATCAACTTCATAATTGGTATATCTTAAGCCATGGTTCTCTCCATGCATTCTTTGATTCTTGATCTTGTCATGAATCTTTACAGAAATTTCATTGAATTTTTTTAGTAATTAATTTGTAACCTTCAACTCACCTTTTAGTTTCTCATTTTCTTTTTTAATATTTTCATTTTCCACCAGGACTTCTTTCTTTTCTTAATTTATTTCATGTAGATGTGCATGCAATGTACCAACTTCACATTCAAACTTGAAAATCTCATTCACCTTAACTTTTAGGGCTTCTTCTGCAGCCTTTGTTGCTTCACTCTCTTGACCCATTCTTATAGACAAATCTTCCAACTCTCTCTTTATATTCTTCTTGTATTGATTCAACTACTCATTCTTCAAGGACATGACCTCTAAGGATTTAGATTACTCATATCAACTACACTCTGATAGTTGTTCAACAAGATCTTGGCTCTTGATTGCTTCATTTTTTCTTTCAATTGCTCAATAAATTCTTTAGCATCGACAAGTTTCCTTTGATATCTCACTAATCCGTCCATATCTTCCTTAAGGATCCTTCCCAAGCTATTAGGCTTCTTCAAGGGAACTTGGCTCTTATACCAATTGTTAGGGTTATAAGGCACTGAGGGGGGGTGTGAATTAGTGCAACCATAGATCTTAAAATCTTTTTCAACAACTTCCAAATTAGCTAACATGAAAGTGATATTATAACATAAAAGAAAATCAAATAAAATATCTACAACATCCAACACAAGAATACCAATACTTTTCTCATGGAAACCCTTGGTTAGAGGGAAAACCAAAATACAAATTAGCACCCATGAATTATCACTATTTCAACAATAATATTTTCCCTCTTAAAGTCATTACATCACCTTATTAAGGGTGTACCTAGTTAAGAGTGTCTATATCCCTCTTAAAAGTTATTACATAATCCCTATTAGGAGCTACCTGATTAAGGGATTTAGAAACTCCTTCTGCGAGTCACATGGTTAAAGGATTTTATCTTCAGACATGTTAGGATCTGTTTCACTCTAGGAGTGACCTTGTTAAGGGATTTAACTTGCAAACATGTTAGGATTCAAAAAGTGATGGTGATCTAAAAAATAACACTCATTTCTTGATAGATCGATTGTATATTTTCTTAATGTGTTGCTCATAATATTCTAACACCTATGTCCTAACTCTTCAAATTACCTGCATGCATGGCAACCTTTCATATTATGATTTACATCTCCTTTTATAGACCTTTTTTCTATGTCAGTGGAAACCCCAAAAAGTGTTACTAAATTTGGCTTCCAAATCAACTAAAATAATTGAGTGAGCGTGCCAATACATCATTTCAAATTTATTAACATCAACCCTAAACAATTCAATAAGAAATTAAAACATGCTTTGACTTTTTCTCCACCAATTTATTAATTGTTACCCAAAATTACAGCATATAGAAGAATAAACATAAATAGGAAAAGATTGAATTTTTGGATCCCATTAACATTATCTTTTAGGTATTGTTGATTAACATTTTAATATTGCATTCATTATCAGATTTCATTATTGTACTCTAAGTATTAACCACATTTCAAATTTTCAAATTCATAACTGATCATTACATTGTGCATTCAAATTGAATGTAGTATACAAGTGTTCTTTCATAATTCATATTTCATGTCAATCAAAGAGTACATTTTTAGAATAGAAAGAATGATAAAAGTATGGAGTAGGGGTCCCATGCATTGCCGTGTTTTCTAAATGTTGTCAGCTAGTTGTCTATTAGGTCCTATGTCTTTAGCTCCAGGTCTTCATCTTCACTAGGTCTTTAGAGTTTTCACCTGCATCATGAGAGAGAAAATGGTGTTAGATCCAATTGGATCTATGAAATGCATGAAACACAAAAATCATACAACAACAATCAATTTTTCAATGTTGCATATCTATCTGGTAAATTCAATGCAATAAGGAAATGTGCATCCACACTAAGTGAAAGATAGTATTAAAGGGACTTGTTTTTAAAAAACATGAAACCTTTTACTATTAATGGTCATTCTGATGTATGTTGTTCTTTTTAAAGCCAGATATCTAAATGAAAGGGACTTAGTGTTTGTAACTAAGAAACCTTTTTTAGAGTTTGTAGGACCTTGTTAGATTAGTGAACATAATAACCTAAAATTTTATTCACAAGTGTCATAATTTTTTGCATTTTCATAAACTGAATTATTTATTATGTTCACTAACCTAACAAGGTTACACTAATGTTGTTTGAAAATCTTAACAGAATGAATTGCAGTGCTCAAGGTTGACTGGTTTTCACATCACAGTCAGAGAAGAGGATGCAGTGTAAAGTGCCTTATAGGATGCTACAACAAAGAGCCATATTACTACAAAACAATCATGTTCAACTGTCAAGATACAACAACATAGTCACTGGTATTACATATTTTGAAGTACCAAGTTCAATATTATTTCTAAATTAAAAATGTCTTATCAATGAACTCACTGTTGTTGCTAATTAACAAAAGAGAAATGCTATAGAACTGAGCTTAAAAGTCATAAAAATGTTATCAATATGTATTTGATGGATGTCATGTGCCCATGCTCAAAATTCATTAAATTTCATTCTGATATCTTTGAATGTCACAAGCCCATGCTTGAACTTCTTAGATAATAAACAAACATTTCTCATCTTTTTGCATTTCTTATGATAGAGGTTCATATTTAGCATCAGTGATTTATATTCAGCATCAAATAGAGTAGGAGACTATGTTCAAGCATGGTGGTTTACACCAGTGAAGCTTAAGGGCGTTCACTGTTATCAATGTAGCGAGATAATATTTTCAAAATGACTATTCTTACTATTTAGCTGAGGCACATTAAAATATAAAAATGACTGGTGCAAGAAACAGTGGTGTTTTTTAGGCTCGGGTTATCATAAAAAATGATTGGTGAAAGAAATATTTAAAGAAGATTTAAAACACAGTCACTATTTTGTAATAGTGAAAATTTTAAATGAAAATGACTGGTTTGTGCAAAGACGAGCCCAAGGATGGTGTATATCGATAGTGAACTAATTGCTTGCATGTGGTTTGAAATGCAACATCAGAGACATATCATATTCGAAGGAGACTGTGTTCAAGCATGATAGTTTATAATATAAAAATAGTGAACATAGTGGTTCCTACAGTAAGAAAACAATTACAGTACAAACTAATAGAGAGCCATGGAGTTCATATTTGTATTAATGGAGCTATAAGCAACATATAAAAACAACTGGTTCAAGTTTAGTTTTCCAAAATGACAGAGCAAGTTAAGCCACGAGCTTTAAAATTACAAGTGGGTTTCCATCTTATGTTGTCAAATGTTCATTTACAATAGCTTGAAGGAATCAGGCTATTGTTTCTTTTCAACATTATTATGTATTTCAAAAGAAGAAGAAGACAGAGTAAAATAGATATTTCAAAAACTGGTGTATTCAAGCTATAGACATGGTGTTTCTTCTACAAAAAGGAATTGTACAATTTTAATGAACAACAAAGCCCTATTTCAAAGTAAATGGAGGGTACGAAATAAAAACTTATCTGCATGTTTCATGGGATAGCTTGTGTTTGTTTTGAGATCAATTTACAGCTATTAGTGGCTTGGTTTGAAGATGTGGTTGAAATATTCCATGCTTCAGACCAATTTTGCAAATGATAATTTCACATCTTTCAACCAAAGCTTGGACTTAGCTAAGACTATAGAGGTTTATCCCCGAGTAAAAACTGCAAATCATGGAGGAGCTATCGTGCACTGTCAAGGATAAAAGCCCAAACCAATAGTGGGAAAACAAACAAATTTCATTGTAGGAATTTTACTGGGTAGGAAGGGATCATGCTTACCATAAATGAAGGTGTTTTTAGGCTTGAGGCTGAGTTTGAGAGCTAGTTACAAGCCATGGTCGAGTGAAAAGCTTGAGTTATGTTCCCAGATGAAGACATTTTCTAGACACAACAAGTTCAACAAATGAACTAAGAGTATCCAGGCTTTACTTCATAGTCAAGCTCAAGATCACAGTCATCTTCTAGTCACGACCATGAGTTATTCAACACAGCTCAGGTTTGAGTCCAAATCAAAGCTAATTTCCAGTCACAGTCAAGCTGTGACTCAAGAATAAATAAATCTCAAGGCTGAGTTTCACAGTCAAGCTCAAACTCATAGTCAAGCACTAGTCACAAGCCATGAAAGGAGCCACCATCTAAGAACATCATTTATAGGCTGAGAAGAAAAATCATAGGCTAAGCCATATGTTGAGTCCAAATATGCATAAGCTGAGCTTCAAAGCTCAAAGTAAGACTCAGTGAACCAAGCTGAACTCATGCTAAAAGTGATCTCCAGATCATGAATAAAGAAGGAAAGTCATGAATGCAAAGGAGATGAACTAAAGTTTTGATGTAAACAATGCCAGAGAGATCTCCCAATACATAGACTGAGATTCATGCCAGGCAAGCCGAGTCATATGCCAAAAATTTTGTAGAATTTTGCTCACATGTTAGGGTTTTTTCCCTATTTTTCTTAGAGGTAGTGAAGAAAAATGTTAAGTCTGAGAACAAACAAGAGTTTTGATTTTTTTGGAATCTACTACAACCAAAATCCAATGCCATAACTCCAACTGACTACATCCTGACAAAGCCCAAAAATCACAATGCCAGCTCACAGCCTCGTATTCCACATAGTGTGCAAGTGGTTGGAGTGGTCATGTCGACCCTCTAACACTTAGCATTTGATAGACTTAGGAAGTTTTTCTTAAGTCTAGATCTTAGGTAGGCCAGGTTTTTATTTATGTTGAATTCTTATTCAATTTAAATAAATAAAAATGTTTGGTTAAATATTGTAAAAGGATTTATATCCTTAATTTAGAACTAACATTTAGGGCTTTAGTTATGGCATGATGTTTAGGCTTAGGTTTTGGCATGGATTTAGGAAAAATTAGAGAAAATATTGAAGGCTTGGATTTTTGAATTAGAGGCATAGGGAAGATATAAAACTAATTTTGATTATCAGTTTATGTGGTTGTAGATTTTGGAGAGAAGGCTAAAAGTGAGCATATTGTTCCTTGATGCCTTGGTGATCTTGTTTTTGTAACCTACTCATCATATTTTTGGAGGATAATAGAGTAGATGATCTATTTCTCCATGTATTCTAAGTATTGATTCAAATCCTATTTTCATCATTCTTCATAAGTGTTTAATCATTTTGGTAGCTAGGAGAAGTTAATCTTTTTCTATTCCTCCTCTAGGTGAGAAAAATTTGAGCCTTATGTAGAATATGTATGTTTGTTGATAGATTAAACTATTTGTGGTCTATACCCTAATAGTAAGGTCTAATTAACCTATATCTTGATCAGTGATTCAAGGTGTTAAAATTTTGGTATATGAGTTGGGGTTACTGTCTTGATTTCCAAGCAATGTCTGATTTCATTTTGGTGTATCACCCCATTTTCCCTTTCAGTTTTAAAGTTCCCTTTCCCTTTTCCCACCAAGCTTTCAATCAGGATGTGATATTCTAGATCAAATAGGAACCGACCTAGAATTTAGAGACTCCTTAATCAAAGTCCACCCACAACTCGAGAAGGTTGTCATTGTTAGGATAGAATACTGTTAAGCCCTAATGCCTGAGTTGTGGTTGTATTTTAAAACCTAAATAGTTTTTGGCACACCCGGTGGGACCTTGTGATACATGAATCAAATCTAAACAAGGACTGCTAAATAATTTAAGTATTTACAATTTTTTTTCACTAGGAGAGGTAGAACTATCCAAAGAGAGCCTAGAGGTCCTTGAGAGCTTTCTTTTCAGCTTGTTCAAAGAGGTAGGAGACCTGGGAGACCAAGGAAGTTAAGATCTAAAAGAATTTTATCCCCTCCCTCTTACCACACTAAATTTCTAGATTCAGAGCAGGAGATTTTTGAAGATCTTGGAGCATCTCAAAGTAAAGTTGTTCCTGAACAGCCACCACTGGTAAATCAGACCGTACCATCTAGTTCCAGTACATCACATCAAGAAATGGCAAGAAATCTACCATTTGTCCCATTTGATCAAGGTAGTCCTTTGAGGTTACAAATTACAATGACATTCCATTGGCTACTTTGAAAAGCTTGCCATCATTCACTGGAGAAGGACAAGTAACTGTCATTGAATATATTAGAGATGTTGCTACTCTTTGCAATGTCCATCACATCATGACGGAGGATGTAGCTTTGAAGCTATTAGTTGCATCACTGTAGGGTAAATCCCTTGATTGATTCAAGACCCTTCCTGTGGATTCTATTCCCAGTTGGGATGTTTTGGGAGAAATATTGTCTAAATTCTTTGAGGACAAGTTTGACAACTTGTCTTTGGTAGAGAAATTAACTACTATCAAGAGGGCTCCACAAGAGGAAATGAGTGATTTCAATCTCCATTTCCAAAAGACTTGGAACATGATTCCTATTATGGTAAGACACTCAATTTAATATGCTTTTTTTTATTATCTGAAGAGTTTAAATAATGATATCTCTGTTATGATTTAATCTATGTGGGGTACTTCATTACCTCAAGATTTTGATACTACTATTAGGGCAGAGAATAGTCTTATTCAAGAAAGAAAGATAGCTCCACGGCCACCTATCCCTTTCTTTCCAAGTATTCAATCCAACATGCCAATTATTGTCCCACCTCTATTTGCTCTACCATCATTTAAAGCCCTAGAGGTAGTCCTAGTTGCCCCTCTTAATGAATTGCAGAGTATTAAAGACAAGCAACAAAAGATAGAGAGTTTATTGTAGTCCTTTGGTAATGACTTAGTGACCCTAAAAAGGAATCAAGCATGGGAAAATCCTATAGCTCAAAATCAGTTTGTTGGTTCCTCATCCCAATACCCTAATCATCCCAACTATCAAGCTAACATATAGAAATTCCAAGGGAAGAATAATGGTAATAGACATAATTGGAATCAAAGGCCTAATAAACAACATAATCCTGCACCTCTTAATACTATTAGGGATATTGTTCCTAGCTAGAATAACATTTCTATTGATTGGTATTTTCCATGCAATCAAGCTCATGATCAGTCAACATGTTCTAATGGAGTTCTTAACCAAGCTCTTATGGTACAAAATTCAATGAATTCACAATAGAATGTGCCTGTTGAGGAGATTCAATAGCAACTAAATCAAGAGGTTCCA
This sequence comes from Chamaecyparis obtusa, assembly GCA_027943335.1. NCBI lineage: Eukaryota > Viridiplantae > Streptophyta > Pinopsida > Cupressales > Cupressaceae > Chamaecyparis > Chamaecyparis obtusa. Next base: position 96,782 of record BSBK01006999.1, read on the forward strand.
GATACTAGTTTCTTAAATTGGCAAGAGGAAGAGTTTTTATGGCCTAAATGATGATTCACCCATTTCAGAGAATACTAGAGCCAAAAAGAGAGCTTTAGAATTAGACTAGTCAGCTAGTAATGTTCTTCCTACACCGGTTTCAGTTTTAAAGGGGCCCTCTTCTTCCTTAAATAATGATCAAAATCAGAGGTAAGCTGATCAGAGTTCTCCTAGATCTTCTCAAAAGGTATAGTTTGTTGTTCCTTATAATATTCTTGATAGTATGAAGAAGATGAATGTAACTTTGTCTATGTGAAAAACCTTAGCTATTCCAGGACAAGCTAAAATTTTAAAGGAAGGTTTGTCCATGTTGACAGGAAGCTCACAAAAAGCTATTTAGAAACCTCCTAGAGTTTTTATGACTAATTTAGAGCCTCCTAAAGCTTAGGAAAGAACAATAAAAGATGAAAAGAAACCTACTAAAGTTCAGCAACGAATTGTAGAAGAAAGTAAAAAGGTTGTAGATTTCAAGCAATCAGCAGTGACAGTTGATAAAAAGCCAATGATTGTCAAAAAGACCACAAAAAAGGAAGGTTAGAATCTTGCAAATAATAAACCTCCTCCTTTTTATGTTTCTTTGATCATTGGAAACAAATTAGTGCATAATTGTATGGTAGACAGTGGTGCAACCACCACTGTCATGCCTAAGAAAATAGTTGATTTGTTGGATTTAAATTATGAACCTCTTTAGAAAGGAGTTTTCTAGCTTGATGGTACCTCATTCAAAACCCTAGGGATTGTTTAGAATGCAAGCTTGAATTTACACTCATGTCCAAATTTCTCAATTCCTCAAGATATTTATGTCATAGATCTACCACCTTATTTTTCCATATGTCTGTCACGAGACTTTACAGCCAAAATAGATGGTTATTTCTCATTAGATTGGTCACACCTATATTTCAGAACCAGATATGGTAATAGGTGTTTATTTCTGAATATGGACCTCGAATCCAGCCATAGACCTCACATTGGTCATTGCTCAATGATCATATATGAAGATGAACATGAATTGTCCACTTCACACACTCAATTGAATTGACCCGTCACCTCCTATTTAGATGGGGTTTTGAATTACTCTCATAACTGAGAGCCCAACAACCATAGACCAAGCTAAAATAGAGGATTTAAAATGCTAGAAAGATAAATTGAAATGAATTAGGCTAGCATGAGAAAGAAAAAATGAGATTAAGCTAAGAATGATGGTGCAAATTAAGTTACAAACTTGTAAGAAAGATGAGTATTATTATAAGAGCATGATAAAACAAAGTAAGTTAAGAATTGAAATTGTATCATAATCTAAGAATCAAATTAATCTAATGTCCAAAATGGAAAGCTTTGAGAATGAAAAAGTGAGACAACAATTTGATATAGTCTTGATACTCAAAAATTTCCTCTTCAAATGAGGAATGAGAGGGTTCATAATATAGAGAAGCCCAAGTGGAGATTGAAGAGTTTCTTGCAAAGAAACGGTCATCTCTTCATCTCCTTGGTGGGAGGTGAAACAATTTGGAGAGAACTATCTAATTCATTAAATGAAATATTGCCACATGGGTGGCTTTTTGAATTATTTGAATAATTAAATTCAAATGAGAGTATTTCATTTAGAGAACTAAATAACTATTTAATTCCTTTGATGTGTATTAGCTAAAGGGGGTGGAATTAATTTAATTAAAAGTACTAGGACTTTGTAATTAAATTAATTAATCATAGGGATTATTTGGCCAATAAATGTTGATATTTAGGAAGTAAATATAGTATGTAATTAATGCAAATTTGAGGTTTTTTGCATTTGACAACAAGTCAAATAAAGTCAATTAGGAGACATAATTGCCTAGTACAATAGGACTTTGATGATGTAGAAATTTGAAGGAATGCACCAAAATTTATTAGGATTGCAAGGTGCCAATTTTGGGGTATTACATTTTTCCCCTCTTTGAATTGATGTGCGAGAAGTGTGTTGATTCAAAGAATAGCCTAATGTGACAATTGATGAGGTTTTTAGGATTATCTTCAGAACAAAGCTTAACCCTTGGAAGTTGAGATTAGATTGCCAAGACACCGATCAGGTTGAGTTGTAGAATCATCTCTAGAATGAAGCTTGATTCTCTGAAGTCTAAGTTAGATTGCAAAGACAATGGTTGGATTACCACTTTAGGAAGACTATCCCCAGAATGAGGCTCAATCTTTAGGAGTCAGGGTTAGATTGCCCCAATACCCATTGATTAAATGATAACTGATGCAGATTTCAAAACTATCTCTAGAACTAAGCTTAGTCCTCTAAGACCTAGGTTAGATTTTCTAGATAATGGTCAAAAAGAGCTTTCAAAAGCCATCTCTAGAATGAAGCTTGACTTCTAGGAATTAGGGTTAGATTGACCCAATACCTAATGAGATTTTGAGAACCATCTCCAGAATGAAGCTTGATCCTTGAGGATCTGAGTTAGATTGCTAAGATACCTAACAGATAGATGACAAGATACAAGGCATAGAGATGCCCCTAGTGATTCAAGATAGTGGAACATCCAATTTTTACTATGAGGTATGAAAAATTGAACATGCCTCAAGTGATGAGATGCCCTGAGTGATGGGGATTTTTGATTTAGATCAGATTGATTCAAGAATTGAGAATAGAAGATTTAATGATGTAATCATCCTACCCCCTCAGGAGAGAAATCAAAAGATGACACGTCATAAAGATGATTGGTAGCAATAGGTTGCAAATAGAGGTGAGATCAAAGATCCAGAAGAACTTAGAACAGACTAAGGAAGCATCAAGAGGATGCAGAAGTGATTGGAAGCAATTTAGAGGTCCTATTGACCAAGTTTGATCATGGTTGACCAGATTTGAATTTTGATGAAAATATTGAAGAGCTCAATAAAATGATGATGAGATAAGATTTTGGAAAGAAAATGACATTGGAAGATTGACTGCAAAAGCATCCAATCACATCAGACCTAGGAATTTAAAAACATGATTTTGAGCTATCTAGGAGTGTCAAATTTTGATTTCGATCCTAAAAATGGATTTAGAGTGGTTGATTTAGCCAAGGGTGAATTTTTCATGCAAAATGAAGTACTTGTGCAGTTATGATGAACCCGGGACATGAGATGAGAACCCTTAGTGAATGAATCTAGGAGGATGAAGTGAGCATCAAAACACTGTTGCTATGCAAGCCTAGAATGAAAATGCAAGCCTAAGCTGGATGCAATCCCTAGGACCTGGTTGTTGGACCCATTAGATATTTATCATCACAGAGATTTTAGTATCAGACAATTGTAGGATTTCATACAACCCTCACTGACATTGCAATCATGAGAATATGAATATAACATTAGTCTTGGATTTGTCAGAATGAGATGTAAGCATTAAGGCACAAGAAGCCAAAATGACCTGAATACCTATACCTTTTGATTTAGCAAGTTAACATAAGCATCAAAACATAGTTGCTAGAATGACCTGAATGTTTCTTTCATACAAAAACACCAGGCATGTGAGAATTCCTTCTTTCGCTAAGTAATTGATAAGCATACAAAATGTGCTTGTAGTGACCCTTACGTTCACTTCAAAGGATGAGCATTTGCAATTCCACTTGTAGCAGAAAGAAGTCACTCAAATAAACAAGGAGAAGAACCAACCTCACCAAAGTTTCCATATAAAAGGAGTTGAGGTACACATGGGCATCCAACACATGATGAAGGCTCTCATAGTGGACACCCCTCTAATATGGATCCTTTGGATCATTGGAACTAAACCAATAAATAGAAAGAAAAGAAAATATCATGCCCCCTATCTTCACTTCTCTTGGTCAAGATGGACATCTTAGAGTTTCTTGAGGAGGAATGATAAAGCAAAAAATAACAAGCACACAAAAGAAAAGCTCAACACGCTTTGTAGAATTACAAATCCAATTTCAATTGCAGCAGATTGATGTCAGATCAAAAACATATAGCACAAAAAATCTCAACAAAATGGTGATAGTAGACAAATGCAGTGAGAATCATTGGCGACTGACATGAGAAATAGTCTCAAGGAGAGATTAGAGTGCTAAACAAAGTATTAGTAGGAAAACACAGTGAGAGCTACTGGTGACTAATACAAGAGATCCTGAAGGAGAGGGATCTAAGAGAGAGTGAAACATCAATAGGCAAACGTAGTGAGAACCACTGGTGACTAATGTATGAGGGATCCTCAAGCGAGAGATCCAAGCGATAGCTAGGTATCAGTAGGAAGATACAGTGAGAACCACTAGTGACTAATACATGAGAGATCCTCAAGGAGAAAAATATCAATAATAGCTAGGCATCAATAGGTAGATGCAGTGAGAACCACTAGTGACTAATGCAAGGAAAATCCTTTGAAAATGATAGGACAATGCCCCCTAGACTAGGAAGGTGGCCCCAAGTGTGAATAGTTTAAATCCATGTAGATTCAAGCATAATCTCAAAGATACCTGAGTTCAAGTGCATGAGCTAGCAAACTAAAGAAGGAAATGAACTAAAGCAGGGAGCAAACTAAAGTAGGAAAGCTGGAAAACAAACTAAAGCTAAAAAAGGTGGGAAAGTAAATTGGACAAGGCCAAGCGGTGTTGCAATAGGTATAGCATTAGGGAAAAAGAGGCACCTATTTACTAGGTTTTCACCATCTTGGCAGAGATTCTATTTTTTCTACCATGACGCCTATTTGCTAGGTTTTCATCAATGGCACATTTTTTCTTTTTCAATTTGTTTTGTATTTTTCTCTTTTTGATTTTTTTGTATTTTTGTATTTTTTATTTTTTTGTATTTTTCTCTTTTTGAGTTTTTTTTAGTATTATCAAGGTGCCTGTTTACCAGGTTTTCACTAGGATAATAGATACATCAAAGCACCTATTTACCAGGTTTTCACTAAGATGATATTTTTTAGGACATTTTGTAATTTTTAGGATTTTCTCAAAAATAATTATGTACAAAGCATTCTGAAGATATCTCAGCTATAGAATCTTTTCAGGTGTAGACCATTAATAGGCTCTTTGAGTTGTTCTCCTTTAGTAGTAGAGAGTTGATAAGAACCAAACCCCTTATAGTAGTAATTAGCTAAGAAGTTACAGAATCAAAACTAGATGTTGTAGTGGTGATAGGAGATCTAACCAGTAATGTCCAACTGTCAAGAGATCCACAGTCAAGGAAAGATCATTTAAGTTAGACCCAAAAAATATCCTCATGGACACATCTAAAAACTTTGTCAGATTTCCCTCACTCTAAATGCTTAGGAAGAGTACGTTCTAGATTTTTCTTAGTCATGTCATTAGCAATAAGGAAATACTAATATGCACTTTGGGAAAAGGCAGTATAGAGTGAAGAGTGTGAAGTATGAGAAGCAAGGGTGATGGAATGAGGTGAGGCATGAGAATTTTGGAAGCTCAAATGACAACTTTGATTTTCCTTTTGGAATCCACATAGCTTTTCATTTTTTTCTTCTTTACTTTGAGGTGCTTTTGATGACAATGCTTGTAAGCTGAATTCCAAGATCCATTTTTTTTTGGTTTTTTATTGTCTTCTTCACTTTGAAGACCTTTGTGGTCTTTTGAACACCTCTATTCCTTTTTTTTTTGTAGTCACATGTTGATTAGATGGGACATGGTGACCTTGAGATATAAGTGGATTTTTATTATTTTTGTTTTTATGTTGCACATCCAAGTTACTTCCAAAAAACTCAAGAATTGTGGATGAATCAGGTTTATATGACTAGTTTAGGTAGAGAGGTGAAAATGGAAGTGGATAAGCCACTTATCTCAGGGAAGAAGAGGGAAGAGAAGTCAATGGGATGGGCTCAAGTGCAAATATATCAGTATCATCCTCATCATTCATGAATGAATCAGATAGATCAAGAAAGTTATCTTCCATAGAATGTCCTCGATTGTGAGTTGTCCTAGAAGAGTCAGATAAGTTTGGAGGAAAATTATGTGAGCCTAACCAAGATGACCTATTTTGAGAGCTAGGTCCCCATTCAGGTGGTAAGAATGCATGAATAGGAACCAATTTTGTTATGGATCTACCAAGATTCCATGAGACTTTAACAGGATGGGGTCTTACATACCCTTGATTTACTGGAGTAGTAGAAGTATAACTTGGAGTAGATGGCCTAGGAGCCATAGGAATGATCTCCATAGAAGGTTGGAAAGGATCATCATTAGTTTCTTGATCTGTAGGATTAGAACTTTCTCCTCTTTCAGAGTTGGTAGGAGCATCATATTTGTGTATAACATCAACTGGTATTTTTGTAGTAGCATCTAATATGGAGTCTCATTCATATTCTTTTGAGTTTATTTCACTATGGTGACACTATTTGATGTAATCAGCTAGAGATATAGTAGGCGGTATATTTTCTTCATTGCTATCATCTGTCACAGGAAGTGTTTCTTCAACAGGAGGATCTTGCTCAGTAGTAGAAGTGGAGTAATCTAGAATAGGCATACCCAAGATAAGGGATACATTGGCTAGTTGCCCCCATTCAGTATGTGTGTCATTAGAGTCAACAAGAGTAGAATTTTGTTCAGTAAAGTGGATAAAATCCTCTTGGTCAGGACCAAGATCATGTTCTTGAGGCACTTGAGAAGGTAGATAGGACTCTCCCTGGTAGTCTGAATCAGAATGTTGAATATTTGAGAGCCTTTCATGTGTCATAGACAGGATCTTTGCTTCTTCATTATTTGAATCCTTGTATGAGTGAAAGCTACATCTAGGTTGGTCAAGCTCATGGCCTTGATAGCCAATACCAAATTTGTCTTCAAAGGGTTCCTCACAAGAATGTGGAGATGGAGGGAGAGTTGTCAATGTTAATACAGACTCAATCTGATATTCCCCTATGCCAGTTGTTAGAGTGGGGTTGCTATTGTACCAAAAGACTGATTTGTCAATGCCTGATACAACCACTCAACTTATAGTACACAGGAGGTGGTTAAGCCCTTGTCATGAATCTTGAGGGGAGTGCTGAACATTTTGCCAACAATCTCCCCCTCAGCGTTACCCAAGGGTCTGAGGATTCAAACCTATGACCAAGCTCTGATATCACTTGTTAGAGTGGGGTTTTCATTGCACCAAAAGACTGATCTATCAATGCCTGATACAACCACTCAACTTATAGTACACAGGAGGTGGTTAAGCCCTTGTCACGAATCCTGAGGGGAGCGATGAACATTTTGCCAACACCAGTATCTTTTATTTTTAGGGTCTTTTCTATCTCCTTGAGTTTGGTATCAAAAGATTTAGTAGATTCCCTATTGGTCAGAACAAAGCTATCACCAGATTCTATAACCATATTGCAAGTATGAATCGTAGTAGCAAGTATTGTTACTTATGTCCCTTGAAATGGAAACTTTATACACTGATGGTAAGTTGAAGAGATCACCTACATCTCGTGGAGCCATGATCTTTCTAACAATATATTATATGCAAGGGGAATGTCTAGAACTTGACAAATGACATCCCTCTCAATAGGTCCAACTCAGACTAACAACACAACTAGACCTTTGGATTTTTGTTCCTCTTCATCATATGCCTTAATGGTGATTTTCTTGTGGGGACCTAGCTCTCCCTATTAATATTCATTATCTACTAATATTAAGGCCAGCACCATTGTCAATGAGGATGCTGTATGCACCCTAAAATGGTTGCCTAGACTTTGGGCCCCCATTTAGCAATTTGTCAAATCCCCAAATCAATATTTTCAAAAATCAACATTTTTCAAATATATCAATTTCCTTGATCAAATCATAATCAATTCAATATTTCCTAAGGTTTGAGCCTTATTTAATTTAAAAGAAAAATAAAAATAAAAATCTTATTTAATTAAGAGAACATGCTCTCTTTTAATTAATTAAAATCTCTTTTAATTAAATAATAAAATCACTTTATCCTAAGCCTTTATTTAATTAAAAGGAATTTCCTCCCCTTTTATTTAAATAAACAAATCCTCACTTTTCTTCTTATCTTTTTTGCACAAATAAAACATTTAATTTTTATTTATAAAGGAAAATAAAATAAAAAATAAAAGAAAAATACTTTTTCTCTCACATGGACATAAATTAAATGCTAAACATAAAGTAAATGCTTCTAATTTTCTTATTGGAGGATATTTGTGCACAAGAATCAAGCTTCTTTTTTTCTCCATCGTTGATTAAGTCTTTTGCCTCTTAATCTCCATGGTCCATTATTTTTCACTTCCTATAAAAGAAGAGCTCTCTTCCTCATTTGCACACACCATACATACTTGAATTATTATGCCACAAGTTTTCTAAGTTATTGAAGCTTTTGGAGATATTTTTGCATCAAGTTTTAAAGATTTGGAGCATCATTGGCATTCATCTTGCATCTACATCACATCCTAGCTTGCATCATAGTTGCATTATCATGGTATCATTTCCTTTCATGTTTTAGATTAATCTCACATAGTTTAATTAGAGGGTTTGTAACTCTTTCATTTCCATTTTCATAGCCTAATTTGCATACTTGTATGCTCATCTTAGATTAATTTTGTATTGTATTGTATTCATTTTGAATCTCTCATTGTGTGGTTGACTAGCAAGGTCATGAGTTTATAGCTCTAGCTGAGAGCAATTTTACAAATCTTGCAACTCCATGCATAGAGAGCTATGGATCGATTTGTAAGGGCTCATTCTTGAGTTTTCTTGCATGTAAGGATTCATAGAAGTGTGACAACATTTTAGCACACATTTTTGGCACCCACCGTGGGGCAACCCACCTCTTGCATGTTGGTTTTGATTATTTTTGGAGCTAACCCTTGTGCAAATTTGTTTGGAGATGAAAAACCCTAGATTTGAAAGATTTAATCATATCTCCCAAAATGCTTGGTATTTTGGTTTGAAAATTTTATTGCAATTTGGTGACATATCAGAGAAGCTCCAAAAAAAAATTCAAAATTTTTGGAGGTGATTTGTATTTTTTATGATTTTTTCTTGATTTTTCATAAAAAATCAATTTTTGGCGCAAATCAGGGTATTTTTTGGAAATTTTTATATTTCTGGAAAGGTCTTGGAATTCTCCAGGGGGTCCATTCACTATGTTTTTAATTTGGAAATCATATCATAGATCATTTGGTCAATTTATAAAAACTGGTCTATTTTGGTAAAATGGTTCTCTAGGGCACAAATGAAAAAAAATTTCTAAAATTTTTATATTTTTGGAAAGCTCTCTATTTTTTGATAGAGATCTCTTTTCTGCATTTTGGGTTTAGGGTCTAAATTCATGTGGTAAAAATCAGATCTTGTTGACTAGGTCAAATGCAAAAAAAAAAAAAATTTGTGATGGGTATGCACTTATTTTTCATTGTTCATTGCATGATATGAGTTATCATTTGGATTATTTACTAGTTATCATTGCTCCTAATAATTGATTTTCAGATCTAACCCTAGGGTTTGCATAAGTTAGATATACATTGCATATCTTGTTTGCTTGTTTTCTTGTCTTGTTCATTTGAAGGTGCTCTTGCTTTCATGGAAAATGTTTAAAACAAAGCGTTCGACTTGAGGTATTTTGTTACAACTCCACAAAATTTGGATCTTGGGATTAAAATTGAACCTCTCATGTGTTTGGCTTGAGTGTTTATATGCTTTCATAGAACACATTTCAATTGATGCTCTTAATGGGAAATGAATGAACATAGATTTGCTTTCATACAAGTTTGTGTAAGTGAATGCTTGTGTTTAAACCTTAAGTAATTCTTGGTTCCAATATCAAATATCTCATTGAGTGATTGAGGGCATGGATTCATTCCTTGTTTATATAGGGATTTAAATGCACCACTTTGTGGACTCACTCTATGTTTGCTTGGAAAGTTAAATATTTCATTGATTCAACCCTTTGTCATTTGTGAGTAGTATTGATAAGCAACTTTAGATTACTTGTGATTGATCTAGATTGCTATCTTGGGTTATTAGACTTGCTAATCCACCGGCCCCTCATTTCCACCCCGTGGTTGCAAGATCAGTGCCACATTAAAGGGGAAGGGTCTACAGGAAAGAAGCGTTAATTACTCCACTAGGCAACCCTTTTGTGCTTTTTGGAACTCACTTGTTTTCTAAGGTGTGGACTCACTTTGAGTTGATGTGAGGAGTTAAATGTTCCACTTTTGGACTCACTTTGATTTGGTGTGAAGAGTTAAATGTTCCACTTTTGGACTCACTTTGAGTTTGTGTGAAGGGTTAAGTGTTCCACTTTTTTGGACTCACTTCACATTCTCTTGAAGGGTTAAATGTTCCACTTTTGGACTCACTTCACATTATCTTAAAGGGTTAAATGTTCCACTTTTGGACTCACTTCGCATTTACTTGAAGAGTTAAGTGTTCCACCTTTAGTGCTCTAAATACTTTTGATAGTGAATTACTTAGTTTTTATTTCTAGAAGGCCCGCTTGGGGACACACCACCTCAAGGGATGACCTTAACTCCTGTGTTCCGGTGGAGTATAAATATTGGGAGGTGAATCCAAAGACACCTCTCTTGGGAATTGAGTTTGATATCACTCTTGGCTAAGCCTCAAAGAACTTTATACCTTTGAGAAGTGAAGGAGGAGATTTGGGTTACCGTCTCCCCCTGGCTGTGTGATTTTGGATTCTTCTCATCTACGGATTTGAGCCTCACATACCTTGCGTATATCGAGGACTCCTTAGAAAAGCCACGTATATCCTTGTAGATAGCTTGTTAAGGTGTTGTTGTGTTCTATGTGCCTGCTAAAACATTTTCAAGAACATACACAAGTAGAACCTTTAAGGAGTAGAAATACTAAGTCACTATACTTGTTCATGCGCAAGGTTTCTTTGTCCCTTGCTCATTGCTTGAAGACTATTTGCTTGAACTCCCTGGTTGTTGTTCTATGTGCTTGATCATCATTGCAAAATCTTTTGAAAGATCTATTTGGAATATTGAATCTAAGTTCTGTCCTGCTGTAGTGAGTTCTCCTTAGAAGCTTGGTCTTCCTTGGTCAGTCCAGGTCAGATCCTAAGTGTTGTCATGTTTCTCAACATCTCAATGAACATTATGGTATCAATTGCACAAGATGACTCTTAGTCTTCTTCTTTCTTCTCTATTTCCCATGTTCTTCTAAAGTCTTCTATTCCCATGAGAAATTCTTTTTCCTCTTCTTCTTGATTCTTTTCCTCTTACTATCTAGTCTACCTTCTATTCATCTATTCATTTCTTCCATGCTTGATTCCTCCTCTTCTATAACCATGAATCTTCACTATCTTGTTAAGGAACCTCTCTTGAGAATAGATGATCTTGAACTCATTGGTCAATTTGAAGAGTATCTTTATTCCTCCAATAGTCCTTCCAAATATCTCATGGGTGATAAACTTATGGCAAAAATAAAAGAAAAGATGATTAAATCAGATGCCTTTTCTAGAATCATAAACATGATCATATCACGATCTTCTTCTTTCAAACATTCTTCATCATCTAAATCTTCTCATTCTTCTTCACCTTCCAAGTCTTATCATGACTCTTCCAGACATCATTCTCATTCTTCATCTTCTAAGTCTTATCATGATTCTTCTAAACACTATTCACATTCTTCATCTTCTAAGTCTTATCATGATTCTTCTAAATCTTCCAAATCTTATCATGACTCTTCTAAACATCATTCAAATTCCTCATCATCCAAGTATTCTTCTTCCACTAGGTCTTCACCTTCCTCTTCACAATCTTATTCTTCTTCTACTTCTTTAAAGAGTCTTACTTCTCTTCAAAAGACATACCATAATGAGTAACGTGATAGTCCTTATGATACCTCTTCCATGAAGAGTGACACACCCACCTATGATGACTATGATGACTATGATGATGGACAATGTAGTGATGCCCATGAAACTTCTATTCCTAAGCATCATCATCATGGTACACTTGTGATTTCTAAGGGGGAGTCATATTGGGTAGACTGTGATGGTGATCCATATGACTCTAAATTTGAAGAATTCTTTGATGATTTTTGTGAACAATACAATATTCCTATTGAGGAAGAGAAAATCTACTGTGCTGATTTCAAACATCAAAAGAATCTCTCCTCTAAAAGTTTTCATGCTGAAAATAAAGATGACACTCTCAAGCAAGATCATGTTAATGTTGAACCTTTGTCTTGTGATGGTTCCCTTCCATCCCCTACTTCCTCCAATACTCATACATTTCCTAAAACTTCCGAGTCTTCCAAATCTTTCATAAATCTTTCATCCAACAAAGATCCTAATGCTTTTCATGCACTTCCCTATAGTTATTCTCAAGGGACACCTCTTAAAGATACTCAAGCTAACCTTCACTTGGCTGAAAATACTTTCAATAATGCTAAACCTAAAAAGCCTAAACCTTTATGTGCTATAATGCCTACTTCAGCTAGTCCTTCACCATCTCTTCCAAAGTCTTCCATACAATTCCAACCTACTTCCTTGTCCTTAGAAGTGGCTCCATGTCAAAAGGACCCTAAAAATGATAAACAAAAAAATATAAATAAAGATCAAGATCAGGAACCCTCCATATCATCCAATTCTCTTCATGATGTATCTCCTCTATTTCATGGTTCTTTTGATCCTCTACGCTCTTCCACATTCATTCCACCATCTCCTAAGCAAGATCAACCTACTACTTACACTATTGACCTTATTGATAATCAAAATAGCCTTACCACACTTGCACTTTCCAAAGATGATACTTCCATTAAGGTTATTAAAAATGGTGTTGTTACTTCTGATGTAAAGCCTATTGAAAATCAAAAGAAAGTTGATATGCTTATGCTATCCAAAGATCCTTGTCAAGATCGAAGTCTTCCATCTTCTTGTTCTACCACTACATGCTCACTTCCACTTTCTACTCTTCCTAAATCTTCGCAAGCTTTGAATGATCCTATCAATGAAGTTGCTCCTATTCAAGATGTTCATGATACTATTGAAAATCCTAATGCTCACTCTAAAGACGCTGATGTCCTTGGTTGTCATATAGATGCTGATGAACTTAATGATTATACTTTTGCATCTTCCATGTCCATCCTTGGACCTCCTCCACCAATACTAAGGGCTTCATGTCTTCCTTCCATCTTGGGTCCTTATGTCCCTTCACTTTCCCCTCCTAACTCTCCTAATTCATCATCCATCTTGCATCCTTACATCCCTCCATCTCCTATCTTTCCTCAAGATCAACATAGATGCATACCCTTGAATCTTTTTCATCCACCCACCCATCTAAACCAGTTGTATTTTCCTTCTTCTTCCACAAGTCCCAAGTCTTTTGGAAGTAACTTGAATGTTCAATACAAAAAAAAGAAACAATACAAGAATCCATAAAAAAAAATCACCATGTCCCCTCTAATCGACATGGATATATAAAGTCAAAAGAGATATCTAAAAAGAAAACTACAAGATAAGTATAGGTTCCAAAATCCATCATTGAAGATATTCCCTCTAAATCATCAAAAGGAAATAAAAAGCCTAAAGCTATATGGATTCCAAAGTCTCTCTTGAAATAGTCTCATGTTGAACAAAAAGTAAAGTTGACATTCAAGCTTCCAAAAGCTTCCACTTCATTTTCTTCCAAAAATATTCTTCAATTCCATGTGCCTGAACTGCAACCTCTACTAAACAGTCACCATATTCCTTCTTGTATTCCTTCATTCAAGTTTCCTCCACCCTCTCGCCACCCTTCAAGGTGTGTGTTGATGTTGAGCTTTCCTTCCCTTCCATCTACCCTTTCACAATCTTTCCATTCATTATCCTCCTACCTTTTATCCTTTTTCCTTATTTGCCTATTCCTCCTATCTTCCAACCTCACTCGCTTTACATAAAACCTTATCCTTCATTTTTCTCTTCCATCTTCCTTTTCTTATCAGCATCTTTGAGCATATCATTTTGGATCCTTGGTATATCAATGATTTATCCTTTGAAGGAGCATTATCTAAAAGCTTGCCTTCTTCCAAAAAGATAAAATTCAAAAAAATAGAAAATTCAAAAAATACAAAAAAAAAAGAAAGAAAAAAATGAAAAAAAAATTTAAAATGTGCCATGGTGAAAACCTGGAAACAGGCACCTTGGTAGCAAAAGTAAAGAGAAATAAATTCATCCTATGGTGAAAACCACTCCCTTGTGGCGCCTTGGATAAGTACCGTGATGAAAACTTGGCAATCAGGCATCATGCGTAGTTCTTCTACATTTTTCATCCATTTCATCTTCTCTCTTTGATCTTGACAATGTTGATCTATACTTGAACATTTGGCTATCTTGTGAGCTACCTTACAATGATCTTGCTTTCATTCCATTCCTTTTTAGCCTTCATATTCATTTTCCTCCATTCATTCTAGTTTTTTGCTATCCTTTTCCCCTTTGGTCTTGATCTAATATAAAAAAAGAGTAAAATATGATGCTATGAAGCCTCTTGACATGTCTACTCCTTTGGACTACATCCTCCCTTCTTTTGCAGTGTGTTTTTGTGACTTATCCTATGCTATCCTTTTATTGCTTATCCAAATATGCTTTGCATGATAATTTTTCCCTAGTTTGGGTACTCTTGAGGAGTTTGACCTTGAAGATTTCTTCCCTCCATTTGCCTTTATTCTCCTTTCCTCTATCTCATTCACCAGCTTTCTCATCCATCTTGTTTTCCACAATGCTAGATATTGGGACTACACAATGTGATCTTGCTTAAAGAGTTTGATGCCTATTCAGTCTGGAAGCATCCTTTGTACATATTTTATGATCCTGAAAAAATGCCAAAAAAATTGATATATGATGCTGAAACAATCCTAAAAAGCATATACAATCCTGAAAAATAAAAATAAAAAATTTATAAAAAAAAAATGCCTTGGTGAAAACCTAGCAATAGGCGCCTTGGTAGCAAAAATACAAAAAAAAGAAAAAAGAAAAAAATTGCAATAAAATCCAAGTGGTGAAAATTTGGAAACAGACGCTACTTGAGGCCTTTGCACCCCTATTTGTTAGCATGCATCCTCGACACTTAGCCACTTTCCATCATGCCTTGACCTTATTTGCCTTGGTCTAGAATTGGTCTTTGTCTTTGTCTAGGGGGCATACCTGTTAGCATTGGTCCTTTAGGTGCGTTTGTCTCTTGGGGCATTTCACAACAGGTGTTTTTCAACACCACCCCAAACTGTGTTTTTCAACACTACCCCTGCGTCGAGTGTTTCTTAACACTTATCAAATGTCTTACCCAATAGTCTAAGTATGATGGGATATTTCTCATTTGCAGATGTGATAACCAGAGTCTGAATCTATGACCAACACACATGCACTTCAACAATCAACTTCTTGAGATATGTTGACTTTACTTTTCTTTGTGTGTTATCTATGAGGATTTCTTTGATGAGTGGTCTCTCCCTGAGAAGTTTTTGATGATGCATAGCTAGAAGACTGAGGGTATGAAAATATGTTTTATTTCTTTATCTGCTTGTGGGTACATTTTGTTGGTCCTACCTATTATGAGCATTTATGCTAGTCTTACTTGACACTATGGATTGACAAGGTATTATCCTTGACTATTTTGCGAGTGCATGCTTCTAGTTATCCTAACTTTCATGTGTCTTGATACAAGCATAATCTCGCCATATCAAACTTAGGTAATCTCACTACATTAGTCATCTTGACCTCCATGTCTTTGATGCCTAAGTGGGATTTTCACATTTTTATCTGATAAAGATCATATTCATATCCACATAGTTATGCTAGTGCATTGTATGATCTTGTGATGCTACCAATAATGCTCGATGATGATAATTAGATGTCTATAGGTGTTGTGACCTTGCAAGTCAACCACTTTCATAGTAGTTTGCATTCTTAGGTTCATCATAGTTTAGTTTTTGCATCTTGCATATGGAGAGAGCTCTCATTTTTATCATCTACGGACTAGTTGGTCAACTGTGCTCATTTTCTGATTCTTCTTGATCATATCTTTCATTTCTAGTCTTTCATGTCACATCATTTTCTATCCATTTCAGACTCGAAACCGAAATCTGAGTCGCATTGACTGACCATTTGAAGCACAATTCTTCGATCTTTGATGGAATTTCTTCCTTTCCATGTCTTTCAAACTTCTAGTCTTTCATTCACCCCTTTCGCTTCCTCTCTCTAAGGTTTGACTTAATTTTTATCCTATATCTTTCCTAGTCAAACCTAGTCAACCTGGGGCATATCTTCACTGTTTGATGGTTATCCTATCATGCTCCATCCTTCGATTATGATTTATTGTGACTTGATCAAGTTTATCAATTTGTTGTTCTCCTTTATCTGATTTCGATTTCAATTCTGAGGGGGCAGTACCTATCAGCTTTAATCTTTGATTCACCTTTATCATTCAGCTTAGCTTGAGATTCTTATTTTTAGACTTGATTATCACCTAGCAGTGACGGTGGTGATTTTGTCTTTCAATTTTTATCTCCTATTTTTTAGACTTGATTATTGCCTAGCAGTGACAGTGATAGTTTTGTCTAAGGCTTGATTTGCACCTAGTAGCGACGGTGTTGGTCTTGTCTTTTAGCTGTTGTTTATGCTTGTCCCGATGTGTTCTCATCCATTGAACACACATCTGGGTTGTTTTGTGATCCCAAATCGATCTCACATTTCAATTCTTCTTTGACTGCATGTGATCCCAAATCGATCTCACATTTGTCAAAGAGGGGCAAATGTATGCACCCTAAAATGGTTGCCTAGACTTTGGGCCCCCATTTAGCAATTTGTCAAATCCCCGAATCAATATTTTCAAAAATTAACATTTTTCAAATATATCAATTTCCTTGATCAAATCATAATCAATTCAATATTTCCTAAGGTTTGAGCCTTATTTAATTTAAAAGAAAAATAAAAATAAAAATCTTATTTAATTAAGAGAACATGCTCTCTTTTAATTAATTAAAAATCTCTTTTAATTAAATAATAAAATCACTTTATCCTAAGCCTTTATTTAATTAAAAGGAATTTCTTCCCCTTTTATTTAAATAAAAAATCCCCACTTTTCTTCTTATCCTTGTTGCACAAATAAAATATTTAATTTTTATTTATAAAGGAAAATAAAATAAAAAATAAAAGAAAAGTACTTTTTGTCTCACATGGACATAAATTTAATGCTCAACATAAAGTAAATGCTTCTAATTTTCTTATTGGAGGATATTTGTGCACAAGGATCAAGCTTCTTTTTTTCTCCATCGTTGATTAAGTCTTTTACCTCTTAATCTCCATGGTCCATTATTTTTCTCTTCCTATAAAAGAAGAGCTCTCTTCCTCATTTGCACACACCATACATACTTGAATTATTATGCTACAGGTTTTCTAAGTCATTGAAGTTTTTGGAGATATTTTTGCATCAAGTTTTGAAGATTTGGAGCATCATTGGCATTCACCTTGCATCTACATCACATGCTTGCATCATAGTTGCATTATCATGGTATCATTTCCTTTCATGTTTTAGATTAATCTCACATAGTTTAATTAGAGGGTTTGTAACTCTTTCATTGCCATTTTCATAGCCTAATTTGCATACTTGCATGCTCATCTTAGATTAATTTTGCATTGCATTGCATTCATTTGGAATCTCTCATTGTGTGGTTGACTAGAAAGGTCATGAGTTTATAGCTCTAGCTAAGAGCAATTTTACAAATCTTGCAACTCCATGCATAAAGAGCTATGGATCGATTTGTAAGGGCTCATTCTTGAGTTTTCTTGCATGTAAGGATTCATAGAAGTGTGACAACATTTTTAGCACACAGATGCGACAGATGTGATTTGGGCCTACCATGACTTCAATGTGCAAAGGAGAATTATGTAGATGGCTCAGTGGATGGTCATCTTCTTCAAAGAAAGACAAATAATGCGGTGAGGTCAGGTGACCCACCATGGATTGAAATTGATCAAGATCCAAATCTTTTGGGACATTTTCCTTAGTGAGGGCTTTATCAAGAATCTCCCTATGAGAAGGTGAGATCTTCAACAACTCAAAGATAGTGATCTGAGTGTTGGTATGTTGCAACTGGTCTACAATGTTGTAATTAGCAGTGCTGGGTGTGGGGCTAGATTTCAAGTTCTTATTGGCAGGACCAACAACAACTTTATCCATAGGTTGTTTAGGTGTAGATGTAGAAGGATCAGGACCTTTAAGAATAATCTTTGCACTAACAACCTTTGCACAATCCTGAGATTGTTCTAGTTCAGAAGAGTGAGACATAGGGAATCGCAATATAAATAGGGTCTTAGGCTTATGAGCATTGATGCTCCCCTTGATAGTGATCACATCACAATATTCAACCTCAATAGGTTCAAGCATATTAATGACATTTTCATTGGTAGTGTATGTGTAGTTGACTTTGGCATTGGCATTCTTGACCTTGGAAAGGGGTTTTTGAATGCCTGATGATCTGAATTCTTGTTATGGTTGTCCATAATAATGTCACCATTATCAATAAGATCTTGGATCTTTTGGCACAGCTAGAGGAAAGTAGAAGTTTTATGAACCTTATTTTGGTGATAATCACACTATGCATTATCATTCCACCAAGCGGGTCGCAGTTGCAGATCATAGAGATGTGAATTTTCCAAAGGAGTGAGTATTTGATTTTGCACAAGAGTTTTGTAAACCACATCAAGGGGTTATCCTAAGGAAGTGAACTTACGTTTGGGTCGAGAGAGCCAAGGTTTGTTTCTGAAAAATCTTGATGGTGGTTGAATATCCATCGTAGCCTTTTTAGGGGCCTTGGCCACCTACATAATGGAGGTAAGATTGAAAATAGACTTCGAAGGTTTTGGCATCACATTGTCAACAACTCCATCATTCACCACATCTCTATTTTTATTGAAAAACTTATCTTCATCCTTGTTTGAAGAGGAAGGCCCTTGTTTTTTATCCTTTTGCAAAGCCAACTCTCCTTTCTTGACCATAAATGATTCTATTTGCATAGCTTTCTTAATCATGCTATCCAAGGTTAGGGAACCTTGTAATTATACTTGATATCTAAAATTAGGAACAAGATTATCTAAAAAGATATCAAGCTTTTCGGACTCAAGTAATTTGCGAGGATATTTTGTACAGAGTTATCTCCATCTCTAGAGAAATGCCAAGAAAGGTTCCCCTTTTCATTGCTTCAAATTGCAAAGGTCTCAGATGTTGACTGGATGCTAGATATTATGCGAATAATGTTGGAGAAATAGATTAGCAATCTCATCAAAAGACTTGATGCCAGTGGGTAATCAAGAAAACCACTCCATGGTAGATCCACACAAGCTACGAGGAAAGAGATGCATGAGGTATGTCTGGTCATATATAAATTCCATAGATAGAGTACCAAGCTCTCTCAAATGATCTTGGAGATTAGTAGTACCCAAGTATTTGTCATATTTAGGTGGCTCTATGCCTTTGGGAAAAGGTGGCATGTGAAGACTTTTATTTAAGGGGAAAGGACAAATGTTTTTCAGTGCAAACTATTGTGTTTGTTTATCCTTGTCCTTCACAAGTTGATTGATTTGGTCTTGCATGTCTCGAACCATCTTTTGTAGCTTAGCGGTTTAAGTCTCCTCTTCTTTGGCCACAAGTGTCTCCACCTTGAAATCTGGGGGTAATTTGGCTCCTTGTTTAGCCAGATCTAGGAAATATTTATCCTTCTCTTCTACGAGGAGAATTTCCATCATCTTAAGAAGACCCTTATTGGCTTTCGTAGCCTCTATGTCATTTTGGGTTATCTCTTCATCATCATTACCAAGAATTTCAAAATTTCTTGGGGATTGATCTTGATTCTAGTCATTTTGAGAGTGATAGTGATATTGTTGCTAGTTATTTTGAGCTTTGTTTTGGAATTGGTATTGATTCTTATCATTTTGAGATTGATCATGCCATTGGTCATTTCAAGAGTGATCATGACGTTGGTCATTTTGAGATTGATCATGACTCTCATTGTATTCACCCTCTTGGAATGTGAATGGGTCTCCCATCATATTAGTGTGCAAGTGTGCAAAGTGCACAGACTTAGTATGAGTGTGTGTACTATGCTGAGAGGTCATGACTAAAGTAACCTTTGCTGTGTCAATAGGGTTGAAAGGGTCAATAGGTTCACAAGGATCAATAGGTTTGAAAGGGTTGATATGTTTGAAAAGGGTTGATAGGTTCAATAAGCTCAATAGGGCTAGTTCGAGAAAGTGACCTTCCAGAGTTATGAAACAATGGGTTGTTCTACTCTTGAAATAATAAGTCAAGCTATGTTTGAAACAATGAATTATGACTCTCTTAAAACACTAGAGATGAGGATCAGAGTGGGCTCTCTTTCGATGCCCCCAGTGAGGGGGAACATGAGGGTCCCTCACAACACTTAGATTGCATGACAGGTCTGAAATGACCTATTCCTTGATTACAAGGCCTACCTCTACCTTGTCTGGTACCATGTAAGGGGAAAGTATTGCCACTTCTAGTCGTATAGTGTCATAGACAAAGATTAAGTAATGAGAGAGGACTTAGGACTATGCACAAAACTCTATCTCTAGAATAACAAAAAAAAGAGATAAAAGTGAGATGCATCCAGCATGAATCGTCGAGAGTATGGCTAGAACAGCTGAGATATGACTACCACGTCACAAGGTATAGAAGCACAGTAAGATAGGATAGATAAAAGAGAGACAATATGAGTTTAAGTAGTAATCACTTAGTTCTCAGCCTGAAACTTCTAGTTTTAGATAGTGGAAAATAGGAGAACATGTAGACAGACCCTAGACAAGAACCAAATCAAACAAAAAGTTGACTAGTCAATGGGAAATAGCTCGCTATTTTGAAAATTAGGGGACAGTCTCGCATGAGGAAGTGCTGGTTCACATGAGGAAATGATAAACTACACATGAGAAAATGTTGTCTCACACGAGGAAATGCTCAAGAAACTAAAATCTCACATAGGAAAAGACAAAAGTTTGATAGTTCGACATAGTTTTTGAGATAGAATCAAATTTCAAGACATGGTGTAAATTATTCTCAGAATAAAAAATCCATTTTTTAGGTTGATTTAAGATAGTTTTGAATCAACAATCTTAGTTTGAAGGTTTTAATTTAATCATTTACAAGCATAATGTTTGGACCAAGAAATAGTGAAGCAATCAGTATTCGTAAACAGTTCTACTAAGGACAAAGTAACTTAGAAGAATCATGGGAGTCTTGACAAGTTTGATCATGTTGGACCATTTAAGACTTAAAACAAACACTCATTTATCCCTACAAAGAAAATGGTAGAGAAGACAAAATTCGTGCCTCACAACTTATGCACATGCATTCACCTCACAAAGCCATGTCACCCCCTAGAGGGTGCCCTTGTTTTTGGTGTTTCCAAGGACTCAATAATATATGTTCAAAGGTTACCCTTGAAGTAGGGGCTAGTGTCATATACCACCTTCAAATATCCAAGTGCATGCCTATGGTGAGAATTTAGGGGAGAGATTCTTCCCCCTCCTTGTGCAAAGATTATGTCTCCTTTCAGAGGTGATTCAAGTAGGAAACTAACTAAAAGAGTGTTTAGTGGGCTTCCATTCACACTAACCTTTGGTACCCCCAATACAGGGCCAGGGCCTCATAGCCACACTGACACCTGAAAGTCATACACCCCCACAAGGAAGGCTAGGAGCGGCACCGCTCAGTACAATAGACAGAGCTTTCTCAAGATGATAGTCAAAATCAAGAGAAAAAATTTAACATGGCTTTGGATTCTTTAGACTCAACAAAGATTTATTTTTTATAGTGAGGTGGAATCACTGGCAATAGGTGTGTACTCACTTGGGTCATTCCTAGAGGTTCAACTTCCGCTAGGCCCTCTAAAGGTGACACAGACTTTGGCTTAGATCCAAGGGTCTAATTTTTTTATTCTCTCAAAGAGAGAAGAGCATAATTCTCTACCTCTTCGCCTTACCCAAACACACAAGACATGTTCATCATTGAGATAAATCCTCTTTAACCAATCCACAAGCCTTTAGGTTTCTGGTCCTCTCAAAGAGAGAAGAGCATAATCCTCTAATAGGTAGACGTGCTAAAGATTTGTTACCTTTCCTTGCTTCCCCAAGTATCTATCATGCTAGAAAAACATGGGTCTCAAATTCATCCATGGGCATCACTTCCATGTAATGAAGAGCCTATTATTCTATCTTGCTATCAAGACCCTTAAGAAATTTTAACAAGGCCCTAGTTATAATATGTGGATAAAGTGATAAACAAGCATAATGTTTTTTGAATATCTTTGACAATTGTCCTGTAAGCAAACCATTAGTATGTTATGTCTTTATCAAGCATCTTGTAGCCCACTGTTATGCTGTCAGAAGAACAGAGATATAAAAAACAACAACATGCAATAATGTCAAAAAACAATGCAGGAAATTTGCAGAAACTCAAAGATTTTTTTAAAAATTGATGGCAAGTCTCACATGAGGAAGTACAACACTGGGCATGAGAAAACACTGTGTTTCACATGATAAATTGATACTGATAGAAAAACTTCATGTGACACAGTCAAAAATCTTGTGCAAGATTCTGTACTCAGTTGTATGAATCGTACAGATAGAGTTTTAAATTCTTGTCAGAAAATTTTAGAGAGTGAGGCCAGAAATGATTTTTCTGCCCCACAGTGGGTGCCAAAATGTTTAGTTCTGAATATGGACCTTGAGTCCAGCCATAGAACTCAACATGGTCATTTCTCAATGATCATATACGAAGATGAACATGAATTGTCCACTTCGCACACTCAATTGAATTGACCTGTCACCTCCTATTTAGATGGTGTTTTGAATTACTCTTAAAATTAAGAGCCCAAAAACCATAGACCAAGCTAAAATGGAGGATGTAAAATGCTAGAAAGATGAATTGAAATGAATTAAGCTAGCATGAGAAAGAAAATTTGAGATTAAGCTAAAAATGATAGTGCAAATTAAGCTGCACACTTGTAAGAAGGATGAGTATTATTCTAAGACCATGATAAAACAAACTAAATTAAGAATTGAAATTGTATCATAATCTAAGAATGAAATTAATCTAATGTGCAAAATTGAAAGCTTTGAGATTGAAAAAGTGAGAGAACAATTCGCTATAGTTTTGATACTCAAAAATTGCCTCTTCAAATGAGGAATGAGAGGGTTCATAATATCGTGAAGCTCGGGTGGAGACTGAAGAGTTTCTCGCAAAGAAATGGTCATCTCTTCATCTCCTTGGTGGGAGGTGAAATAATTTGGAGAGAATTATCTAATTAATTAAATGAAATATTGCCACATGGGTGGCTTTTTGAATTATTTGAATAATTAAATTCAAATGAGAGTATTTCATTTAAAGAACTACATAACTATTTAATTCCTTTGATGTGTATTAGCTAAAGGGGGTGGAATTAATTTAATTAAAATTACTAGGACTTTGTAATTAAATTAATTAATCATAGGGATTATTTAGCCAATAAATGTCGATATTTAGGAATTAAATATAGTATGTAATTAATGCAAATTTAAGATTTTTTGCATTTGACACCAAGTCAAATAAAGTCAATTAGGATACAAAATTGCCTAGTACAATAGGACTTTGGTGATGTAGAAATTTGAAGGAATGCACCAAAATTGATTAGGATTGCAAGGTGCCAATTTTGGGGTATTACACTAAGGCAACCATAAAATCATAATTATTTCCCAAGGATCACATAGAGCCTTATAATCGGAGCCCTATTAATGCAAGTTGTGTAATTATGGATTCAAATGAGATAAAAGATTATTCAACTTATAATACACAAACTGAGGAAAATCCTAACATTATCTTAGATGAATGGGCAACTAGAAATGATCAAAATGATGATATGTTTGATACTAGTTTTTGTAATTATATGATTTTGGAACCTGATGCAGTTATGCCTAATCTGATAAAGGATCAAGATTTTGAATCTAAATTGTCTAATCCACTATGGGATTTATATTTTGGTGGATTTAGGAATAAAGATGGTGTTGGTGCAGAGGTTATGTTAGTTTCTCTAGATGGTGATAAATTTTATGTTACATACAATTTATCTTTTCTATGTTCCAACAATGTGGCTGAATATGAAAGTCTAATTCAAGGTTTGGAGTTGGAAAGAAAGAGGAGAATCAAATGCTTGAGGGCATTTGGGGATAGTGAATTGATAGTAAATCAGGTGAGAGGTATCAATCCTATTAAAAATGGTCTTTTAATGTTGTATAAATCTAGAGTATCTGATATTCTAGATGATTTTGATGCATTTAACCTCATTTCTATACCTAGAAGGAAAAATCAGCATGCTGATAGGTTAGCTAGTATTGGTGCACATGTTTCAATTAGTGAAAATAAAGGATAGATCTCAGATCAGTCACATGTCAAGATTTTTGTTAGACCATCTATCCTAGATCATGACATCAATTGGCAGGTTTTTAACAGTGATGAACATATTTTAAGTTTTATGACTGAAAGGGAAGATTTCTCAGCTTCTAAAAATGATAAACTCAATTAGCAAATAGAAGATCAAATTATTCAGCTGAAGACTAATAAGATTCCAAAAGGATTGGTCATCTTGGAGTCATCTTTTAACTCTGATGATCAGTTCAAGAGAAATAAAACTAGCTTGCTGATCAAAGAAGATCACTATGAAGAAGTGGAGATATTCACAGACAAGTACTTAAAGGTTGGTAAAATTTATTCTCTTGAAGAGAAATAATTGTTTATTGATTTATTTAGAGAATAGAATGATGTGTTTGCATGAGATTATGTTGATTTAAAAGGATTTGATCCCCAATTAACTCAGCATACAATGGAAATAGAGCTAGCTACTAGGCCAATCAGACAAAGGCAAAGGCCTATAAACCCCAAGTTAGAACCTTTAATGCTTAAAAAGATGAGAAAACTTTTGGATGGTGGTATCACATTTCCTATCAAACACACATCCTGGGTTCCAATTTAGTTCTAGTAAGGAAAAAGAAAGTAGAGATCAGACTTTGTGTAGCCTTTAGAGACCTTAACAGGGAATCTTTGAAAGATAGACACTCTCTTCCTTCCATGGAACAAATTTTGCAATATGTCTCAGGTTGAGAAAGATTTTCACTCCTAGATGGGTATTCTGGTTATAACTAGATTTTAGTCAAAGAATCAGACCAATTCAAAATAGCATTTACAATTAAATGGGGTACAATGGCTTACAAAAGAATGCCATTTGGATTATCAAATGCAGGAGCTACATTCCAAAAAGAAATGGACATGGCTTCCAAGAATCTCATGTATAAGTTTGTTCTAGTATACCTAGATGATGTCACAATTTACAACAAGGTTGCAAACCAGCATATAGATCATCTTAGATAAGTACTACAAAGATGTAGAGAGTTTAGAATCTCTCTTAACCTAAAGGAGTCTATTTTTGCAGTTCATGAGGGTAAAATTTTAGGATACCAAGTGTCTAAAGAAGGTACAACTATTGATCCTGAAAGGATTCATGCAAATCTAGAACTATGATTTCCCAAACATAAGAAAGGATTATAGAGTTTTATTGGGAGGATAAATTTTGTTAGATGCTTCATCCCTGATATTGAAAATTTGTTAAAGCCTTTGACTACTATGCTGAAGAAAGATGTACCTTTTAGCTGGACTAATGAGGGAAAGAAGAGTTTTGAACAAATTAAGCAATCTTTGTCATCAACCCTTACTTTGACTAATCTTGACTTCTCTCAGGATTTTATTTTATATGCTTATGGTGGTTTTGACACTATTTCAGCAATGCTAGTGTGAAAGAATGAGGATAAACAGGAGAAACCAATTTCATTTTTCAGCAAAGGTATGGATGATTATGAGAAAAGGTATAGTTTTGTTGAGAAGCATGTACTACCTGTTATTAAAGCCTTAAAAAAATTTTAAGCATTTGGTTGCTAGAAATAAAATATATTTGATGGTTGCACATCCTAGCATTAAGGAGTTCCTGTTGAACAAAGATGTCAACAAAGAGAGAGAAGGTTGGATAACAAGAGTGATGGAATGTGGTGTGAAAATCCCATGTAACCAAGCTAGTTAGAGGTAAAGGCTTGTGTGCTCAAATGGAAAAAGATGAAGATAAGGTTGAAGCGATTAAAGAGGCAACCTCATTCCAAGGTAATTTTGTGTTAATTAATGATTCAACATCTTGGTTATCAAATATGACTAGATTTCTACAAACTGGTCAATGTCCAATAAATCTTGACAAAGGTAAAAGAAGGTACTTCAAATTACAGTCTATTCCTTATGTTCTTATTCATAACATTCTTTATAGAAAATATTTTTCTCGTATGCTTCTTAAGCGCATTGATTCTATTGATCAAAACAAGATTTTATCTGAGTTTCATGATGGATCTTGTGGAGGGAATTTCAGTCCTAAAAATACATCCTGGAAAATTCTAAGAGCTAGCTATTATTGGCTAGAATTGTTCAAAGATGCTCATTCTTGGGCAAGAAAATGTCAAAAGTGTGCTATGTTTGCAAGAACGCAAAAGTTGGCAGTATTGCCATTGAAGACAATCATTGTGGATCAGCCATTTAACAAGTGGGGAGTGGACTTTATAGGTCCAATAAATCCTAATTCAAGTGAAGGTCATAAATGGATTTTGATTGCTACAGACTACTTTACCAGATGGATTGAGGCCATTGCATTGAAGGAGTCTATAGTATCTTTTGCATTAAGATTTTATCATGATATTATAACTAGGTTTGGTGTTCCCCAATCAATTATTTCAGATAATGCTTTAGCTTTTTTTGGTTCAGCTATAATAGAGTGGGCTATTAAAAATGGCATTTATCTAAATACTTCGTCCCACTATTACCCTTAGGGTAATGGTCTTGCAAAGTCTACTAACAAAACTTGATTAGGAATATCAAGAAGACTTTGCAGGAAAATAAGAGATATTGGCACTCAAAACTAAAAGCAGCCTTATGGTTGGATCGAATCACACCAAAATAGATTATTGGGAATTCACCCTATGTCTTGGTTTATATGGTAAGGAGGCAAGATTGCCAATTTCTACTGAGTTTCCAACTTTACAGCTAGCTGATCAAATGATGTTGTTTGAAGAGGAATGTCCTCTAAAGCTGAGATATGATGAATTTCTATAGCTTGAAGAAGAAAGGAGAAAAGCGTTCAAAAACATGGAGTTAAGGCAAGAGTAGACCAAAAGGTCTTTTGACAGGAGAGCTACACCCAAAGATTTCAAGGAGGGTGATTTAGTACTCAAGTGGGATGTGCTAAAGAGCAGACCATACCAGCATGATAAATTTGACAATTTTTGGTCAGGCCCTTTTGTTATTATAGCTTGTAAAGAAAACAATTCTTTCCAATTGTCTAGAATTGATGGAGAAGTTCTGTAGATTCCAGTTAATGGAATTCACCTCAAGCTTTTCTTTGAGGGATAGGTTTAGTCTAGTTTCCTTTTCAATAAGTAATGTCCAAGCACTAGGTCTTTAGGTTGCATGAGTCTATATTAGGTGCATTTTCATTTCAATAATGGTTGCATTCATGAGTTCTAGTTCTCTAACCCCATTGGCCAATGATAAGGTTTGTAGGTCATGTCTAGCAGGAAGACATCCAATAGAAGTCACCAAAAATGTTACCCAAAATTACAGCATAGAGAAGAATAAACATAAATAGGAAAAGATTACATTTAAGGATCCAATTAACATTATCTTTCAGGTATTGTTGATTAACATTTCATTATTACACATTCAATATCAAATTTCATTATTGTACTCTAATTATTGATCACATTTCAAAATTTTAAATTCATAACTAATCATTACATTGTCCATTCAAATTGAATGTAATATACAAGTATTCTTTCATTATTCATATTTCATGTCAATCAAAGAGTACATTTGCAGAATAGAAATAATGATAGAAGTATGGAGTAGGGTTCCCATGCATTGCCTTGTTGTCTGAATGTTGTCAGCTGGTTGTCTGTCACATCCTATTTCTTTAGGTCTAGGTCTTCATCTTCACTAGGTCTTTAGGGTTTTCACCTGCATCATGAGAGAGAAAATGGTGTTAGATCCAACTAGATCTAAGAAATGCATGAAACACAAACATCATACAACAACAATCAATTTTTCAATGCTGCATATCTATCTGGTAAATTCAATGCAATAAGGAAATATGCATCCACACTAAGTGAAAGATAGTATTAAAGGGACTTGTTTTTAAAAAACATGAAACCTTTTACTATTAATGGTCATTCAGATGTATGTTGTCCTTTTTAAAGCCATATATCTTAATGAAAGGGACTCGGTGTTTGTAATTGAGAAACCTTTTTAGAATCAATAGGAACTTGTTAGATTAGTGAACATAATAACCTAAAATTTTATTCACAAGTGTCATCATTTTTTGGCATTTTTGTAAATTGAATTATTTATTATGTTCACTAACCTAACAAGGTTGCACTAATGTTGTTTGAAAAGCTTAACAGAATGAATTGCAGTGCTCAAGGTTGACTGGTTTTCACATCACAGTCAGAGAAGAGGATGCAGTGTAATGTGCATTACATGATGCTACAACAAAGAGCCATATTGCTACAAAAAAATCATGTTCAAATGTCAAGATACAACAACATAGTCACTGGTATTACATATTTTGAAGTATCAAGTTCAATATTATTACTGAATTCAAAATGTCTTATCAATGAACTCACTTTTATTGCTGATTAACAAAAGAGAAATGCTATAGAACTAAGCTTAAAAGTCATAAAAATATTATTAGTATGTATTTGATGGATGTCATGAGCCCGTGCTTGAACTTCTTAGATAATACACAAACATTTTTCATCATTTTGTATTTCTTATGATAGAGGTTCATATTTAGCATCAATGATTCATATTTAGCATCAAACAGAGTAGGAGACTATATTCAAGCATGGTGGTTTACACGAGTGAAGCTTAAGGGTGCTCATTGTTATTAGTGTAGCAAGACAATATCTTCAAAATGGTTATTATTACTATTCATCCAAGACATATTGAAATATAAAAATGACTAGTGCAAGAAATAGTGGTGTTTTTTAGGCTCGGGTTATCATAAAGAATGACTAGTGAAAGCAATATTTAAAGAAGATTTAAAACACAGTCACTATTTTGTAACAGTGAAACATTTAAATGAAAATGAATGGTTTGTGCAAAGATGAGCCCAAGGTTGGTGTATATCGATAGTGAGCTAATTTCTCACAGGTGGTTTGAAATGCAACATCAGAGACACATCATCTTCGAAGGAGACTATGTTCAAGTATGGCAGTATATAATATAAACATAGTGAACATAGTGGTTCCTACAACAAGAAAACAACTATAGTACAAACTAACAAAGAGCCATGGGGTTCATATTTTCATTAATGGAGTTGTAAGCAACATATAAAAACAACTAGTTCGAGTTTAGTTTTTTCCAAAATGACAGAGCAAGTTAAGCCATGGGCTTTAAAATCAAAATTGAGTTTTCATCTTATGCTATCAAATGTTCATTTACAGTAGCTTGAAGGAATTAGGTTGTCATTTCTTTTCAACATTATCATGTATTTCAAAAGAAGAAGACAGAGTAAAAAGGATATTTTAAAAATTGGTGCATCCAAGCTACAGACATGGTGTTTCTTCTACAAAATCGAACTATACAGGTTCAATGAACAACAAATCCCTATTTCAAAGTAAATGGAGGGTAAAAAATAAGAACTTGTCTGCATGTTTCATGGGATATCTTGTGTCTATTAGTCCAAGCTTGAGATCAATTTATAGCTGTTAGTGGCTTGGTCCGAAGCTATGGTTGAAATATGCCATGCTTCAGACCAAGTTCACAAATGATAACTTCACATCTTTCAACCATAGTTTGGACTTAGCCAAGACTATAGAGGTTTATCCCTGAGTAAAACCCACAAATCATGGAGGAGCTATCATGCACAGTCAAGGATAAAAGCCCAAATCAATAATGGGAAAATAAACAAATTTCATTACAGGAATTTTACCAAGTAGAAAGGGATCATGCTTACCATAAATGAAGGTTTTTTTAGGCTCAAGGCTGATTTTGAGAGACAATTACAACCCATGCTCGAGTTCAAAGCTCAAGTTATGTTCCTAGCCGAAGACATTTTCCAGTCACAGTGAGTTCAACAAATGAAGAAAGCATATCCAATATTTACTTCATAGTCAAGCTCAAGATCATAATCATCTTCCAGTCATGGGTCGTGAGTTATTCAACACAACTTGGGTTCAAGTCCAAATCAAAGATAAGTTACCAGTCATAGTCAAGCTATGACTCAAGAATAAACAAAGCTGGAGGCCGAGTTTCATAGTCAAGCTCATACTCACAGTCAAGCACTAGTTACAAGCTATGAAAGGAGCCACAATATGAGAACATAATTTATTGGCTGAGAAGAACAATCACAAGCATAGCCATATATTGAGTCCAAATATGCATAAGTCAAGCTTCAAAGCTCAAAGTAAGACTTAGTGAACCAAGCCGAAATCATGCTAAGTGATCTCCAGATCACGAATAAAGAAGGAAGAGCCAAGTATGTAGAGGAGATGAAGTAAAGTTTTGGTGTAAACAATGCTAGAGAGATCTCCCAATACACAAACTGAGATTCATGCCAGTCAAGCTGAGTCATATGCCAAACTTTTTGTAGAATTTTGCTCACATGTTAGGGTTTTTTCCCTATTTTTCTTAGAGACAGTCAAGAAAAATGTTAAGTCTGAGAACAAAGAAGAGTTTTGATTTTTTTGGAATCCACTGCAACCAAAATTCAATGTCATAACTCCAACTAACTACATCCTCACAAAGCTCAAAAATCACAGTGCTAGCTCACAGCCTCGTATTCCACATAGTGTGCAAGTGGTTGGAAAGGTCATGTCAACCCTCAACACTTAGCATTTGATAGACTTAGGAATTTTTTCTTAAATTTAGATCTTAGGTAGGCTAGGTTTTTATTTATGTTGAATTCTTATTCAATTTAAATAAATAAAAATGTTTGGTTAAATATTGTAAAAGGATTTATATCCTTAATTTAAAACCAAAATTTAGTGCTTTAGTTATGGCATGATGTTTAGGATTAGGTTTTGTCATGGATTTAGGAAAAATTAGAGCAAATATTGAAGGCTTGGATTTTTGAATTAGAGGCATAGGAAATAGATAAAACTAATTTTGATTATCAGTTTAGGGGGTTGCAGATTTTGGAGAGAAGGCTAAAAGTGAGCATATTGTTCCTTAATGCCTTGGTGATCTTGTTTTTGTAACCTACTTGTCAGATTTTTGGAGGATAATAAAGAAGATGATCTATTTCTCCATGTATTTTGAGTATTGATTCAAATCTTGTTTTCATCATTGTTCATAAGTGTTTAATCATTTTGGTAGCTAGGAGAAGTGAATGTTTTTCTATTCCTCCTCTAGGTGATTAAAATCTGAGCCTTATGCAAAATATGTATGTTTGTTGATAGATTAAGCTATTTTTGGTCTATACCCTAGTAGTAAGGTCTAATTAACCTATATGTTGATCAATGATTCAAGGTGTCAAATGTTTGGTATATGAGTTGGGGTTACTATTTTGATTTCCAAGAAAAGTCTGATATCATTTTGGTGTATCACCCCATTTTCCCTTTCAGTTTTAAAGTTCCTTTTCCCTTTTCCCACTAAGTTTTCAATTAGGAGGTGATATTCTAGATCAAATAAGAACCAACCTAGAATTTGGAGACTCCTTATTCAGAGTCCACCCACAACTCGAGAAGGTTTCTATTGTTAGGATATAATTCTATTAAGCCCTAATTCCTGATTTGGGGTGGTATTTTAAAACCTAAACATTAATTTCATCTAACTTAATCCATCAGTACTCTATTCTATCCAATATCATCAGTTCCCTTTGTCAAATCTCTTCTTGTACTATGAATTAGATGATGCGATTTCAAACATAGATTTATATGATATTGTTAATGCTTCTACATGAACCACATAAGTTGAAATCTCCAACATTGTTATGATTGGTTACCTAATCCATAAATGAGTATCTTGCAACCAGTACACTTGAACAATTAGTAACTTTACATAGTCAATCTAATACACTGTCAATATTACTGATCTATCACTCCCAGTATGCTTTGTTTCCAATAATGAAAAAACCACTTCAACACTTAATTCTCTTGGACTCAAACATCTTCATCAAAATCCCAATAGTCTTATCTCAAGATTTTGCCTAAATTTTGATGTGGTATCAATGATGCAAGAAAAATTAAGAAAACCATAGCACAGAAAAAAAATAAAAATTAAATGAGACGATCCAAAACTGATAAATCAATGGATGGTTAGATTTCATATCCAAGCTAATTCACCATTTGTAAATTCATGGAAGCCCTAGTTCTATATCTAGCATACTCTCTCTTGAATTAGTTAGGGCTATATTTTTCTCTTTCAAAGTAGATAGGGGAGGTAGTAGATGAGCATGTAAAATCCATACTCTCCATCCACACTTATCAAATTCATTGTTGTAGGCAGAGAGGTGTGAAACATAGAGAAATTCAAGAATTAACCACATCTTATTCTTAACATAACAACATCCAAAAACCAATTAAAATGATAAAAATAGAGTTCATAAAATTAATATAATTTTACTAGATGTTGGGAAACTCTCTTAGTGAAGAAGAAAATGAAAGAGGCAATTTAAATGGAAGTAGAGAGTTAGTGTGGTTGACACGAGTTGATTTTGGTTAAGGAAGAATTTTTTTTGAAAAATAATGAAAACTAGAGTTGGAGCCATGATTCAAACTGTCAACCAACCTATCCCAAAGCTAATGCCTTTGAAAACTATCATAAGAAACTAATAGAGACAACCAAATAAGACACACAATGGATGGCATGGAGCTTCTCTAACCATGGATATGAAACCTAATCAAATGCAATTAAACTAATTCATGGTAAATGGACATGAAGCTAAGAGTAAATGAAGCTCAAATTTTCTGGCACTTACATATGTCACATGATGAGCAGGTGCACCCAGTGGGAAAAGGGGGTGCCATAAATCTTAGAGAAATCTGAAATCATATATTTTATGTTCTCTTATTTTTGAACAAATTGTGCACACACTTCCACTATCTTTTATTTTTATCTTCTTCATATTTTTTCAGATCAACATTGCATAGATTAACAACATTTGACTTTATCGATGATTTTCCAAAACATCAGACATGAAAAATTTTGTCATCTTCGATTTATAATAACCTATCAGCTAATTAATAACTAGAAATTACATCTTAGTGTGCAATGTCTATAGGGAAGATTTTTAAAAGGTTAATTAAGGAAATTTCTAATCTATTTTCTTGTATACATTTTTGGAGTACATGAAGTTTATTGGTAGTTCTTTTAGTAAATAATATTGTTTGTGCAAAAAATGTATGAACAAACTATACATCTATTTTCAACATGCTCAAGTTTGCAATCAAGAAAGAGAGAGGGTGAATAAGGAGGGAGGGGGAAAGGGGAAGATAGAGGTAGAGGTAGGGATAAAATTAGAGAGAGATATATAGAGATATATAGATGGCGAGATAAAGAAATAGAGAGAATGAAATATATGAAAATATAAGGGGAGAGAGAGAGAGACAGAGAGAGAGAGACAGAGAGAGACAGAGAGAGACAGACAGACAGACAGAGAGAGAGACAGAGACAGAGACAGAGACAGAGACAGAGACAGAGATAGAGACAGAGACAAAGAGAGAGAGAGAGAGAGAGAGAGAGAGAGAGAGAGAGAGAGAGAGAGAGAGAGAGAGAGAGAGAGAGAGAGAGAGAGAGAGAGAGAGAGAGAGAGAGAGAGAGAGAGATTTTTATGTAAGTATTTATACAAGTAATATAATTTTTATCATAGTTGTGTTTTGAGATAGTGAACTTTTCAAGTGTTGTAGATTTCCAATGTGTAAACCATAAAAATAAATAATGTATATTTTTTGTTCTTAGGATGACCCAATAACTACACATATACAGTTTTTTGTGGGTTGTAGGTTTGGACCATTTTTAATGCCCTAAGACATAGAACAACAAAAAAAAAACCTAAATTACCTCAGAACCGGAATGTGTTCTATTTTCCATAATATTTTTTTAGCATTTATATCAATTTTTTACCATGTGACCATGTCGAAGAGGTAAGATTTCATTTGTTTCATTGTTTTTGTTTTGTATTTTGATTAAAGTAGGGTTTTTTAACTAATTTAAGTTTTCTTTTATTAATTTGATGTCACATTCTACAAACAATCCTCAAGAATGAAAGGGGCAACAAAGAACTCCTCCTACATAACCAACACAAGAAAATCCCACAAATATTGTACAACCACATTCACAAAAACCTCATGATGCTTTTCCAAAACCATAAAAATCTCAAGATGTTACTCCAAAACCACAAAACCCTAAAAATATTGCTCATGAACAACCACCACCACCTTGAAACCCTTTACCTCCTCCAACAGATTGTGTATAGGCTACATAGGATGATCTTACCAATGACTTGACACAAAACACTACCCAAATATCTATATTAGTGAATAGGTTGAGGTCCTCTACTTAGGAGCACCACTCATCCCTTGTGATAACCCTAGAAAGTATGGCCAATTGTGCAAATGAGGTATCTAGACAAAATGGAGTTCATGGATGGATAGATGTCGTGCATTTTTATGTGGAAAGATTTTCATATGATCAAAAGAAAAGAAAGGGCATACTTAAAGATGACATATATGCTCTTTTTAGCGATCCTAGCACTAATAAAACCCTACTTACTGATACACAATGCTTTCCTATATATTGGTGTGTTTGTACTAAGATTAAAGTATCTTTTTGGGATAGGTGGTATATGGTCTTTGACCAACCACCTTGTAATAATTGGGAGGTTCCTCTATATTTTTTGAGAAATTTATATAGTGAGTTTATCCTCGATGAGAAGGTGAATTACTTTAACTTCCAATAGTTTCAAGGTAGAGGGAGAGGCTCTGTGTAGGATATACCTAGAGCCCATAAAGTGGTACAATTACAACATAGGAGGCATATAACTCCTAAACCCATGGTTCATGTCCCTGCACCAGTATCCTTGAAGGATTCTATAGAGTTACAGATTCTTCAAGAAGCTTTATCATTGACTAATGTCATTGTTCAACATAAGACACAATTTGTCATAGTAAAAGATGTAACAACACCTATGTCACCTTTGTTGGAAAAATGGTTAGCACTCCCCTCAGGATTTGTGACATGGCTTAACCACCTTATGTGTCTCTATAATTCTCATAATTGTATCAGGCATTATTAGGTCGATCTTTTGGTGCAACACAAACCACTACTTCTAACAAGTGGTATCAGAGCTTGATCATAGGTTTGAATCCCCTCGGGTGCCGAGGGGGAGATTGTTGGCAAAATGAGCAACACTCCGCTTGGTATTTGTGACATGGCTTAACCACCTCTCGTGTCTCTATAAGTATAGTGGTTGTCTTGGGCATTAACATGCCAATCTTATGGTGCAAAAGAAACCACTACTTGTAACAACCTCATTCATCAATGGCACCTCCTTCATCAGCATCGCCTCATGCATCATTTGGTAGGGGCCATTCTTTTCAGTACATGTGCACCACCTATGAGGGTTTATGTTCTAGTATAAACATTGACATGAATGAGGATGGTTCGACATATCATTCATGTACATATTGCAAGATTAGATGATATTCTTCCACTCTAGAGGATATGACCCTCCCAAACATCCTGATGAGTATCTTGTTACATCATGATCAGACATAGGTGTATTTAATTCAGTTTATAACATGTTATCAATTAAGTAACTAAATATTATAAAAAGAAATAAATTTTAATTTTTAGAACAATTTATAGTGACACATAAATAAAATGCATTGAAGGATGTAGTAGGTGGTGGGAGTACACGTATTTTTTAGTCAACTCTATGGTCACAAGTAGTTTCTCTACCGAAGGTAAAGATTTGTAAATTTTCTAATGTGTTAATATATACGTATCATTACTTGGTGTTTAATAGGTCTTATTAGGAGATGAGATGTCCCAAATCAATGATAACACACTTTTAGCAATTTACTTTGGCCTAGATAGCTTTATGGTACCATTTAGATTTAGATATTTGTTACTTAGATTTAATGTACATGTTCTTTTCCCTTATGCTAATTTAATTTCTGTTAGTATACCCCACCTACATCAAGGACATCTCACATGAGAAAGCCATCCTCTAGCACTCTAAGAAAGAAAAAGAAATCCTCCCATATATCCAAACAATAGAAGGTAATTTAGTACAATTTAAATTCATTTTAAAATGTATTATGATTAAACATGTATATGTAGATATTAATAAATGCACCTAATTTATTTTTTCTATATACAGAAATAAATGCGGTTTATGAAATTAATGAATGCACCTGATGTCGATGAGGTTCAAGAGAGGGAAGAGCTAACATCTTCATATTCACTTTGGATTGCATACTTTCTTGTTTGAAATTTCTAAATCCTTCTATGAATTTATAACATATGTTATCATTTTTCATATAGGAAATGGTAATAGATATCTTAGATTTTATGACACCTCCTAAGAGTATAGGAGAACTATCTGAGGCTCTAGTTTGCATTTTTTCTACATATCTTAAACATATATGTTTAGATATAAATACACTCATTTTTAATTTTTTTAGAGTTTCTCAACAACTTTGGGTTATCAACTTACATTAATTGTCTTTTACCTATTACAGCCCCCTTCAAAACTTCCCACTAATGCTCTACCATTTCATTTTGTTAGAAGTCCTACTCATCAAAGATGGGTTCCATCACAACCAAGGGAAGAGGTATGCTTTTCTACTTATCTTCTTTTTACATAGTGCACAAAAGAGTTGAAACCCTCTTCTTAACTCATTTTGGATTTCTTTTTATTTGTTTGAAAGCCCTACTTCCTTCTTGTACATGACTATAATATATTTTATCACTTACCATATAGGAAATTATTGTAACTAATTCATCAGATATTTTTCCTCCTACGAGCATATGAGATCCATCTAAGGCTCTGGTATGCATTTTTTTTAGTCCATGCATTTTTTAGGTTTTTAGTGTTTCTTGACACATATGTAATTAACTTGTATTAATTTTGTTTTACCTATTATAGTCCCCTTCAAAAATTCCCATGGATCATCTACCTTTCCTCATAAGGATTCTTGATCACTGAAGAGGAGGTCTAGGGCAACAGAGGCAAGAGGTATACATGTCTTCTTAGTTGAAACCCTCTTGTCAACTCATTTTGGATTTCTTTCTTGTTTCTTAGAAATCCCTTATTCCTCCCTCTATAACTATAACACCTTTCATCACTTACAATACAAGAAAATATCATAGTTCATTCATCAGTAGTTGTGCATCCTACCAACATAGGAAATCCATCTAAGGCTCTAGTATGCATTTGTTTTTTAGTCCATGCATTTTTTAGTTTTTTAGTGTTTCTTGACTTTTTTGTTATTAACTTGTATTAATTTTTTTTACCTATTAGAGTCCCCTTCAAAACTTCTCATGGATCCTCTACCTTTCCTCATAGGGATTCTTGTTCACCCACAAAGGAGACCATCAACTTTACTACACAACCCAAGTACAAAAGAAAGAGATGAGGTAGTCAATGATTCAACTACCAAGAAATTATAGTCTAGTATTTAGTTATTTTGATATTATTTTGAGAAAAGATATTTGATTTAGAATTTGTGTAATACCCCTCTAACCCTAATATAAGTTTTGTGTTTTTGAAAGAATTAAGATCCTTCAATGTTTTCTTAGAGCTTAAGTTGTAGATGATACTTGTTTGACCTATTCATATAGTTGTTTATAATAATTTCATAAGCTAGTACTAAATGATTCTAATATCAAACATACTATCTAAAGGTATCATTTTTGTATGTATGTATCTCCATGTATGTATTGAGTACCTTCAAGACCTTTATGAACATAGTTAGGATGTTATATGATATGTACTTGATAGATATATATAAGTGGTTATTTATATTTTCTTCTATTAAGGTTACTTTGGATGAATCTTGTATCTCACTTGATGATTTGATTATGTTGATTTATTATTAGTATTGATAAGAGACTAACACAATGCTTGAGATTCTAACCTTCGTTATGATGATGCTACATGCTTTGGGTGTATATATATACATGATGTGTTTTCATGATTCAGGACGAAGTCGTAGTTACTCACATAGCTGAGGTCCACATGATGTATCGATCTTGGTCATTTGTCTGCAATGTTTTCTTTTATATGTATATCTGTGCATATGTATTTCTTCTTTGTGATGCAGGCTTGCAGGTACCAGGCATTGACTTCACCTAGCTTCACAGGTCGGAGCATGCCCTCAAATCCTCGATGGTTGTTGTTATGGAGATAGTACTAAGGCCCCTACATGAGTCTTCCTTTGTCATTATTCCAATTTGGGAATATTAGGGTTCCTTCTTTGTCAGTCAACCTTTGGGTCAAAAACCCAGATCCAATGCACCCGGTTGGGCATGGTTGAAGTTAGTGCCTTGTGGCCACTTGAATTCATTTCGTTGTATGATTTTTTTACTCATTTTATTTATTTCTCCTTCTTGGTATGATTCTTAGTTAATCTTTCTATGTTGTGTTTCAGGAGTTTGGCTTGACTTTCCTTGTTGACTTTGGTTGACTTTGTTTGATCTTATGGTTTTCTTGATATGTTTCATAGTTTATTTTTATGGCCTCTTTCGATGATTAAATTTATTTTGAGGCATGCGATTTTATTCTACCTCAGTGTTATATCCTATAGTAATTATAAATAGGTAATAATATTGTGATCTATTACTTCATAATCTTATAGATTATAGTGTTTGGTATTTGGCATGTATCTATATATATATATATATATATATATATATATATATATATATATATATATATATATATATATATATATATATATATATATATATATATATATATATATATATATATATATATATATATATATATATATATATATATATATATATATATGTATGTATGTATGTATATATATATATGTATATGTATATATATATATATATGGAAATATATATATGGGTGCACACATATATGTATTTATATATATATAATTTATATGTGATTATATGTTAATTATTGTAGATATTGTTGATGGTGTATATTTTGGGATTAATGTAAAGTATAATATTATTAATAATTAAATATTAAATAATGCGAGGTATATTATTCTCAATTGTTGATTATTAATAATGAGGATAGGTTATATATATAGATATTGATGTAATTAATGATGGAATATGCATATATGTTAGGATAATATTACACATGTGTATGAATGAATACAAATAATCTTTTATTGTATATTTGAGTAATATAGTTGTATGATATTAAGTTATTTTATAATACCCTTTAGTTAAGAGTTAGTTGGGAGTTGGTTGCTTTTCCTCACAACCTTTGGAAATCTATTTATATGCACTACTTTATCATTTGAAGAGAGGAGATTTTAGGGCTGAAGCATTGAGGAGAGGATGGCCTTACTTTTCATGGAGATTTTGGAGAGAAAACTTAGAGATGCGAGGGAGAGTTTGTAAGCATATGTCTTTAAGAATTCTTGGCTATCTTTGCTTTTGGGAGAGAGACATTTTTGTGAGAATTTCAGTAGTTGAGAGAGGGATTCTTTGCTGTGGAATTATTTCTTTCCTTCATGGAGATTTCTGAAAGTGGATAGGGTTTGAAGGATGCATCTTAAATTTGGAATTGTCTTCTCTTTTGTTTCCTTCCTTCTTCGATTCAACCTTTGTAGGACATGAGGTATGGATTGAATATTTTAGTTACTTTATGTGTCTGATAGATTATGGATCTATTTATATATTATCATTATTTATTATATCTTTACTTTTAATTTCTATGGTTATTTTAAAGTTTTGAGTTTTGTTTGTAAGAATTGGCATGTGTTTTCCTAGGGTTTTTAGCAACCCATTTTTGGAGATCTATTATTATAATAATTTAAATTGCATCTAGGGTTTTACTAAATTGATTTTATGGAAGTAAAATTCACATATCTAAAATGGGTATCTCTCTGATTTTATTTTTAGGGTCGAATTAATGCCTTATTTTTGACATTTTGGCAGACTATGCCTGTCCATTCTTGATTCCGAATTTTCTGTCAAATGTATTCATATGCTACAGGCTGATATGATCATATAAAAATCTAAATTTGATATCAGAGATTCTCCTAAGTCTTATATTTCATTTCCAATTGGTTTGGTTAATTTTAATTATGTTTTGTGAAAATTACAACTGTTTTAGTGAAGGTAGGTCTGAACCCTAACCAGAATTTTCTGTTTTTAAACTAGAAGTCATAACTTTCTTTCCCACCGTTGGATCTTCCTAAAAATAAAATTGAGAGTCCATAATTATGTTATCTAAATCTCCACTGAAGTGATTTCCTTTATTATTTGGTTTGTGGAAGATATGGTTGACTGTTCTATGACGACTATTCTTTGCATTTAATCCTTGCTTGAAATAATTCAGTTTAAGAACACCATTAAGTTTTAAGGTTTTGTATGGTTACCAAAGGCTATTAGAATTTTTTTTTGGTTAATTGGATCTATTTATACTCTAAATATATTTATAATCTCACTTAGATGTCTTCTTATATGTTTGGAACATTCTGAATGCCATATTGGGGTAAGGGTTGTCAAGTGGACTAGGGACAACATATGTTTTCCTAAACTCAATCAAATGTTGTTATGGAATTGATATGAATTCTTGATGATGAATCTATTATGTTCTTATGATTTTTATATGTATGTTAGGGAACCTAAGTACACTAGGTGAGTGGCTCATAGTGAGGGGCCGGGGCCCTAAGTGGCTAGTACCAGGATAACCTACTATGAGTTATTTAATCAAGTGATAACTTAAATAAATGAATTGGGAATGGGAGATTATTCGAATGGGAAATTACACACTAATCAAGATTAATTGTTCCTCGCCCATGCCTTTAGTGCTAGTAAAGACTAAGGATGGGAGTGGGAGAAGGTACCTATGCGTAGGTACGACTGGATGACCTTGTCTGTATGAGAGGCATTCGGTTCTGCATGTGCCTACTTGGGGGCCGGGGCCAAAAGTGGCTAGTACCAGGACAACCCAAGGGGTGAGGGCTATGCGATGACACTCACCTAACTTGTAGCTTAGAGTCTCTACCAAATTTGATCATGCCTTTGGTAGTCCTTGTGGTCTTCTTGTCTTTTCTTTTGTGTTGTGACTTTGGGTAAATTTTATCACCACTTTAGGAATTTCCCAGTTGTTACCTCTTGTATGGGCCTTTGGTTCTATCTCCTAGCTCGGGGGAGTGGGCCTATTGGTTCCACATGGTTGGGTGGTTAATATTTATATCGAGGTATTGATCGTGACTCTTTGGATGATCCTAGCACATATTCCTTTCCAAATCTGTAGTTGAAGATTTCTTATTGGATATTTTAATATGTTGAGATGTACTTATGTATCTGTATTCATGTAATTTTAATCTCCTAAAAGGAGTCTTGTAGTATTGATGTAATCTCAATTCAAGGCAATGCTAAGGGAATGGGTAGTTCTAGGTAAAAGAAAGGGAAAAGAATGTGGAATATTGGACATGTTACTAGCATTAAAAGAAAGTATTTATGTTATTTCTCCTATCCTCTTATGTTATCCATATGTAAAGGAAATGATCTTAAATATAGTTATATATAATGATGTATAATGTATTCTCTCTTGATGAAAGGATCCAAGGAAATTATTGAGAAATGATAGGTTAGTGATTGGAATTATTAACAATGAATGGTTATGAAACAATGAAATAAAATAATAACATACCCTACTGACAATATCCCTTGTGTAACCAAATTGGAAGAACAACATTTTTTTTCATCGTGGACATGAATTGACACTTCTATTGCATCTACTTGAGCATCTTTACCCTAGACATCGTCTCACTTTTCCTCTTAATGTGTTACAATGCTCACCAACATACCCTACCAATAATGTACCTTGTGTAATCGACTTGAAGCATAAACATGTTTGTTCATTGTGGGCATGAACTAACACTTCCATTGCATCTGGTTGGGCAGGTTTACTGATAGGAAGGTTAGATGAATCACTCACTAATTCATGCTCTGGTCTTCTCACAAGACTTATAAGGTTCCTATCCCACACCACTAATGACCTATAGGATCGTTTCTTGATTATGATACCCTAGTATCACTTTCCAACCCAACTATCAATGAAAGTTCACTCTATCAATCTCAAACTAGAAGCTCTCTTCCATTCTAGCCTTAGCCCTTAAACCACCTTAAAGGCTCCCAATTTCCAAATTTCTTGCACTAATCTTATAGAGGTGTGGATATATATTTAAATACTTCAATCCAACCAACTAAGGGTGTTAGGAGTCCCACCTAGATTCACAACCAAGTCGATCTCACCAAACATCACAAAATGGGCCTAAAAGGCTACTAGCCCAATTAGGTCTCCTTCAAGAAATCTGGGATTTACTCCCATTCCTTCCAAAGAAACCCTCAATATTTTCTTGGGATTCTTGGTTCATATTCCTACCCCTCAAGGATTTTTGGGGTCTTGGGTTCACCACAAGCCATACAGTGCCCTAGCTCAAAGTGAGTGATTTTAGGGTCTTTTTTAAGCTTTTCCAAGCTCCTCTGCAACTTGGTAAGTTTCCTCATAGACTATGGATTGGTGATACTTCTCCCTCTTCACCATATCACAAAAATTCTCCTATATTACTATTCCAAAATTAATTTTTTCATTTTCTATTCACCTCTTTATGTTATCTCCTTTTCATTGTGGTCTTCTCTAGTCGGGCTGTCCTCTAGCTCACCTAGGGAAAGATGTTAGAAATAACTCCTCTTCATTTTAGGCCCCCTACTCCTACCATATATACATACATCAAGTCTAGTCACTATTTCCAAAGGGATTTATATAATTCCAAATGGAAAAATGAGCTAGAACCCCATCTTTACAAACTGTCCGGTTAAGACCAGTGACAATGAAGAAACAAAAGTATTTACAAAAAGAAATTCAAAAATAACAAAAATCCTAACTAATGCCAAAAAAAATGAATAAATATACTACATTACATCATCCATGAGTTACTATGAAATTAAAATCTATTTTGTATTCATTTTTACCAAAACACACTATAAATACACACAAAGCAATGATAAAAACTTGATTCTAGAAACACTAGTCGGGCTCTCCTCTAGCTCGCCTAGGGAAAGATATTAGAAATATCTCCTCTATATTTTAGGGACCCTATGCATGCCATATATACACATGGATTCTATTCACTATTCCCAAAGGGTCGTATAGAATGCACAGTGTGAAAATGAGCTAGAACCCCATCTTTACAAGTTGCCTGGTTAAGACCAGTGACATTTAAGAAACAAAAGTATTTACAAAAAGAACTTAAAAACTAATAGAACTCCTAGCTAATGTGATAGAGAATGAATAAATATACTACATTACATCTTTCATGAGTTACAATGCAAAGTTCAATCCATTTTGTATTCACTGTTACCAAAACACACTGCAAATACACACAAAGCAATGATAAAAACTTGATTCTAGAAAATCTTGTCCATACAATGGGTGGCTAACCTCACATTTAGGTCAACCTTGGTCTTAAATAGGATCTTAGGTCTTTATTTTTTTCTTATGTCACACTAGAACTAATTGAAGACCTTATGGTTAGTTTTGCTAAGCAACTTTTGAAAGTTGTAAAAGTCAAAAATGTAACTTTTACATCTTTTTTTGCAACTTTTACATTTTTGATTTATTGACTTTATTTCTTCTAACCAACCTTACCTAAGACCTTAACCATGGTCAAAACATGGTTATAACCAATCCTAAACCCTATTGACATCATGGTGACATCACTACCCCTTTGGTACAAGTTAGGAGGCTTTACAACATTTTAGCCCCTAGTTGTCTCTTCCAAGAGGTCCTAAGACTTAAAACTCAAAGACCCTATTGTGCTCATTCCATGGTCAACATGACCTTAAAATTCAACACATCAAAAACCTACCTTATTCACACACTCATAAAAAAAACTAAATGGACTGATCTAAGGAATCCATGGGTGCTCCTACACCATTGTCCCCCTCTCCACCACTGTCATGGTACATGAGGAGAAATAAGAGACATGTCTATGCCTAGCTTCTTGAATTGACTTTCCTCTACCCATGTAGACTTTGATTCTAGTTGATTCTTCCACTAGATCAAATTTTCCATAAAGACTTGGTGTCTAGTGGACTTCTTTACCCTAGATTCCAAGATCCTTTCAGCTTGTGGCTTGACCGTGGGAGGTAAGACTGTTGCACTAATTTCATTTAGTATTTCCTCACTATTTTGATTGAACTCTGATAGTGGACCCTTAAATTTTATCAAATCTAAGACATTAAACAATGGTGAAATGCTCAAGTCTACTGGTAGCTCCACCTTGTATGCATTGTGTCCATATCTTGATAAAACCTTACGAGGTCCCACTCTTTTCATATGCAACTTAGTTGGCATTCCTTTCTATAGCCTTGATTTGTTAAGATTCACCATAACATAGTCTCCAACTATAAATTGTATATCTTTTCTTGACATATTCACCTTGGCCTTTAACTTGCAAGTTGAGTCTATGATGGTTTTCTTCACTTGATCCTA
Source organism: Chamaecyparis obtusa (assembly GCA_027943335.1). Taxonomy (NCBI): domain Eukaryota; kingdom Viridiplantae; phylum Streptophyta; class Pinopsida; order Cupressales; family Cupressaceae; genus Chamaecyparis; species Chamaecyparis obtusa. Next base: position 141,532 of record BSBK01006999.1, read on the forward strand.
TACCTCCTTCATAGTTTGAGATAAATCTGCTACATGTCCACCCCTATTCTCCATAGCTCCTAGATCCCTAAGCTCACATACTACTCTTGGATGCATCCCATATACTATTTCAAAATTTCTTCTTCTTGTGGTCCTATTTACACTATCATTATAGGCATACTCAGCTTGAGGAAGGACCATATCCCATGTTTTTCCATATTCCTTGGTGAGACACCTAAGTAGGTTTCCTAACACCCTATTTATCACTTCAATTTGATCATCAATTTGGGGATGGTAAGATGACCCAAAAGACAAGTTTATGCCTAGTCTTCTCCATAGAGTCTTCCCCAAATGACTCATAAAATTGACATCCCTGTTAGATACAATACTTAGGGGTAGCCCATGTATCCTTAAAATCTCCTCAAAGAAGAGTTGAGATATGTAACTTGCATAATGAGTGGTCTTACAAGGAATAAAGTGAATCATATTACTAAATCTATCCACCACCACATAAACACTATCCAACCCTATTTTGGTCTTAGGGAGACACACTACAAAATCCATGCTAGTGCATTCCCATGGCCTACTGGGAATGGGAAAAGGCTGGTACAAACTCGCATTACTAACTCCACCCTTGGCTTTCATACACACCACATATTTCCTTACATCTCTTGGCAACTTGGGCCAATGATAAAACCTTTGTACTAACTCTATAGTCTTGTTGATGCCAAAATGGCCACTAAGAATCCCATTATGTTTCTCTTAGATGAGATTCTCTCTCATTGAACCTTTGGAAACACATAACTAATTTCCTTTAAATAGAATCCCACTTTGTAAAGTATAATCTAAAAACTAACTATGAAAATGATTTTGGAAGTCATCACATGCCTTATAAGCTTTAGAAAAATCTTCATCATCCCTATAGAGGTCCTTGAAACTCTCTATGCCAATACTTTGAACTTGCACTTCTTGCATTGTCAACATCCTTCTACTTAGTGCATCTTCTACCTTGTTCAATTGTCCTTTATTGTGTTTGATAGTGAATGTGAAGGCTTGTACATACTCCATCCACTTCAAGTGCCTATTACTCAACTTCTCTTGCATGTTGATGTAGCTAAGTGCTTGATTATCTGTAAACACCACAAACTCCTTGTGTAAGAGATAATGTCTCCACTTCCTAAGGGAATGAACTAGAGCATATAACTCTAAATCATAACCAGAGTAATTCTTCTTGCTTCATTGAGCTTTTCACTAAAGAAAGTTATAGGCATATCTTCTTGGCTTAATACTCATCCTACTTTCACTCCACTTGCATCACATTCCAATGTGAAGAGCTTGTCAAAAATAGGTAACAATAAGATAGGTTGATTAGCCACTTGTTGCTTGATCTTTTCAAAAGTATTCCCTACTTCAAGAGTCCATTTGAACTTGGTCTTAATCCCACCTTTAATGGTATCTAACACTGGTGCACAAATACCATTGAATTTCCTTATAAACTTCCTATAAAATTGAGCTAACCCATGGAAGCTCCTTACCATAATTGTTATTGTTGGTTTTGGAAAATTCAAGATAACCTCCAAATTACTTGGATCCATCTTCAAGGTACCTTGGGATAATACAAAACACAAATACATAAGTTCTTGCTTGCCAAACTCACACTTCACTAGATTGATGGAAAAATTCTCCTCTTGTAACTTTTGAGTATAATTTCTAGGTGTTGCAAGTGGTCCTCTTTTGTTTTGCTAAAAATGAGTATATCATCTAGATATACTACCATAAACCTTCCAATGTAATCCTTAAGCACTTCATTCATTAACCTCATGAATGTGCTAGGGGCATTTGTGAGCCCAAATGGCATAACCCTCCATTCATATAGCCCTTCAGTAGTATTGAAGGTTGTCTACCATTCATCCCCATCCTTTATTCTAATTTGATGGTACCCACTTTTGAGGTCCAACTTACTAAAACACTTAGACCCACCTAAATAGTCCATTAAGTCTTCAATCCTAGGGATAGGAAACCTATATCTGATTGTAATCCTATTTATAGCCCTAGAATTTGTGCATAACCTCCACTTACCACCTTTTTTTGATGCCAATACCACTGGCACTACACAAGGAATAATACTTTTCTTGATGAGTCTTTGGTCTAACAACTCTTACACCTGTCTAGCCAAAACGCTTACTGACATACCCTATTGACGATGTCCCTTAGGTGCCCTAAGTGCAAAAAATTATCAAAATTTGACATATTGTTTCTTTCAAACCATGGCACCTACACATAGTCTTTTTGAACCTATGGGGTCATATTAGGCACCCCTATAATAATATGTCTCAATTTTTGAAGACTCAGAGTCATTTTTGCACAATAGTAACTTTGCTATTGATGCTTAATCTATCAAATGCACTTAGTGAAAAGCTACCAAGTAGCCCATATCATGTTTTCTTCATTGTGGACAAAAAATAACACTTCCATCACCTCTAGTTGGGAAGGTTTTCCCTAGGTATGGTCTCACTTTTCCTCTTGGCACTTGAGAATGCTAGACAAAATACCCAATGGTGCTTAGTGCACCTTAGGGACACTTTTGTCTAGCATGGTCATGAATGTTTGAGAGAATCCATAGGTGAAACAAGGCTTTTCCTAGGATTTACCTATCTAACTAGAGCTAAAGGTGTAGATGGTTCAAGGACATGATGAGCAATTTGAAAGATACGTAGTGTTTCTCATTTCAACTAATGCACATTACAATTTTTGACATAAACTGAGATTGCATTTCCAAATTAAAATAAAGTTGAATCTCCCAAAATGGAGATAGGTTATTGTAGGCCTCCATAACATAGTCATGAAACACCTAATGTCTCACTAATACCTCACACGAGGTCTAAGATATGCACCTTGAAATATCATTTCCTAATGTTGCTTAGTTCACCTTAAGGACACTTTGATCTGACATGGTCACAAATATTTGAGAGACTCCATGGGAAAAATGAGGTTGTTCCTATAGTTTACTTAGCCAAATGGAGCTAATAGCATAGATGGTTCAAGTCCATGATGCATGGTTTGAAAGATACACAGTGTTTCTCATTTCAAATAAGGCACATTACAAGTTTTGACATAAACTAATATTGCATTGGCAAATTAAAATGAATTTGAATCTCCCAAAATAGAGATAGGTTATTGTAGGCCTCCATAATACAGCCATGTAAAACCTAATATCTCACCAGCACCTCATATGAGGTGTGAGATATGGGCCTCAAAATATCACTTCGCAATATTAGTTATTGCACCTTAGGGACACTTCGATCCAGTATGGTCACAAACATTCAAGTGACTCTGTGGTAAAAATGAAGTTTTTCTTGGTGTTTACTTAGCCAAGCAGAGATAATAGCACAGACAGTTTGATGCCATGATGAATGAAACACTCACCGACATACCCTACAGGTAGTGTCTCGTAGGTACCCTAAGTGTACAAATGTGATGAACTTTTTGAGGGTATTCCTCTCCATCTACAAAACCTATGTATGATCCATCTTAAGATGTAGGATTTTGAGAGGCCCCTATACAATAGTGCATCTCAAACTTTGAAGACTCCAAGTGATTTTTTTAGGGTAGCAATTTTTTGTTGATGCAAAAACTATTAGAGGCATTCAATAGAAAGGTGAAAGGTATCCCAAATATTTGTGTGTTCTTTTTGGGAATGAACCACCACAACAAAAACATTTGTTTGGGCTGGTATAGCCAAGGCATGGTCCATTTTTTTATCCCCACTCATCAGAGCACTCACTGACATACCCTGTTAGTAGTGTATGTGATAGAAGCTCTTTAGTGCAAGGAATACTCTTGATGAATATGGGATTGAAGCTACATCTATCTCTTCAATGCTCTTTGTTTCCACCTTTGGAAAGATAGTCTCACTCCTCATTTTATAAAGGGTAGCCATCTATAGTCCAAGGTTCTAAGTTATCTGACATTAACATGCAATATGAAATATGAAATATGAAATATGAAATATGAAATATGAAATGTGAAATGTGAAATATGAAATGTGACTTCAATGATTCATAATTAATATTTTGTGCACTTTATTACATCATGTAGGGTATCAAGTTATCTTGGGCATTAACATGAAATATGACTTAAACTATTTTGGGCAATAACATGAAATATAAGTTCAAATATTCATAAGTACCACTTGGAGGCATGAAGACAATATTTTTTTCACTTTGCATGGAATGAAGAGGATACAAATGTAATGATAAGAAATTCAAAATGTATTTATAATCAAATGATATAAATTTGGGCTCTCATTATTTGTAAATCAGCCCCATGGGCCCTTTTATATATAAAATTTGGCATCTACTATGCATGATCAGGCTCATTATTTAATTATATATACAAAACTTTGCATCTAAATATGAACATTACAAGTCGTTGTTTTTATATACAAAATTTAGCATCTAAATATGCACATTATAGCTCATTGATGTTTTTATATACAAAATTTGACATCTAAATATGAACATTACAACTCATATGCACATAGAGCACCTCCAAAAAAGAGAAGTTACAATTTTTTGCAAAAGATATATACATCATTGTTAAAAATTATTCTACCATATTGTAGAATTAATCTTCTAGATGGCTCAAAATCAATCAAGTAAACCTTCTGGATCATCTCTAACCCTTAGTGTCTCAAGTATTGCCTCGTGGTCAAATTCATGAACTTTCCACAAATTATTTTTAAGAGGTCTACCATGATATTTAATCAATTGAATATTTGTTGCAAAAAAAAGGATTGAGAAATGAAGAATATGTCTATGTGTCTGAAAGTCCTCAAACAACCAAATATTAATTTTTTTGATAGGCTACCTTCATTTTATAGAAGAATAAGTTAATGCAAAAATCAATGCAAAGCATAATAAAATGAGTTTAAGAGGACTTAATACAACTCAACACAACAATGGTACATTCTAAGCCATGTCCATGTCACAACCATGGAACTTATTGGGTACTCAATATCCTCTTCATCAATGATTTTAGTTGTCAATTGCTTTTTGGCCTCAATACAACGACACAAAAAGTAATTTGTTTCTTATTCATTATCTACATCTGCAATAACTAAATATACATGACCTACATTTAATAGAAGGATACAAGTTAATACAAAAATCAACATAAAGCACTAATAAATAGAGCTTAAAATCAGAACTACCACATAAATTACCTGGTTCAACTAGTTCAAATACATGGTCAAAATCCGTTGATGCTTCAATTTGGTTTAGTTGTAATGCTCTAGGAAGTTGATATGTATCTAGGGTTTGAAAAGGTCTACAATACCATTGATCAAACCACTCTTTTGATTCACATTCATCTCATACAAAATGCATACATGAAGAGAAAAAGCATGCAATCTGTCTAGTATAAATAGCTAATGATATTGTATTTTAACTTCCAAATGAATGCATGTCACTTGATCTTGTAACTATGCAACAATCTAAGTATTTTTCAATGTTAGATTCATGTATTAACTAAAAATATCAAGAAACCATAGACTTGCCTATATTACCATGTCCCATCATAGAGTTACACCATTGCATAATTATTTATGCATCTATTAACACTGCACCACCTTCATACTTCAATTCCTCTCTAGTAAGAGCTCTTTTCACACATGCTCCTAGACCATCATGCTCACCCTTTCCATAGCCTACCTAAGTGAAATTCCAAAAATGTTGCACACCACTTGTCATATGCATCTTACTCAACCAATAGAACATCCTTGAATTCTCAAATTGTGAGGTGCAATTGTTCGACCATATTAAGTGTTTGTTGTATCTTATATCTCTTTCCCTTAAACTTTCATAGAAGACTATAAAACATACTTGTACAAAATCTAACAAATGAGTATGATCATCATTGATAAAGAAGTGATACTCTCTTATACCCTTTTTGTCCTCCTATGTGCTATCATGTGCATACATGAATACTAT
>BSBK01006999.1:152500-409746 GCA_027943335.1 Chamaecyparis obtusa
TTTTAGTGCTTGTGCACTTGAACATAGATACTATGGTGACTATTAAAGACTCAACTAAGAGCACAAGTCAATACAACATGTACAGAAGAAGTTATGATAGTTTTACTGAAGACAGTGTTAAGCCGACAGGACAGAATATGAAGACATAATTGGTAAAAAGTTAAGGGATTATTTGTTTATCAAAATAATGACTTAACAATATAAAGGGATGACATCCTATATGTTAACTCTTGAGTAAGGATATTTTGTATAATGTAAGCTAATTGTAAGAGTTATTAATCTTAATAACTTGTATAAAGAGATGTAATGATGTAATGTATGAAGATGACATGATATGATATGAATGTAATAGCGATAGTGAAAAAGGCAGCGAAAAGATATTGATGCGAAGTTGCAAGTAGTATAAGGTTTTGTACCTTGACCTACATTGTAATCAGTAAATATTGTATATAACTTGTTTGGGCAATGGGCTCATCTGGTAATCATATTTTGTACTACCAACTCCTAACAGGGTTGAGGCTTCTAACAAGGTGTATAGTCCATTAATCAGGACTGAGACACTATATGCATGTAATAGGCTCCTAACAGGGTCAAAATCCTTAATAGGATACTTTTGATTAGTGGATCTTTGTGGGTACCATCCCCATCGGGGTTTTTCCTTGGCCAGGGTTTCCTCAAGAACAAATAATGTGTTATGAATTCATTTGCTTTATTGCTATGCATGTTGTTTAGTTTACTATGTTATGCATGCATTAAGATAATATTTTATATCCATAATTGGGCAAAAGTAAAAGTTTGTAGAATACTGATTCACTCCCCCCTCTCAGTATTCCCTATTTCTAACAATTGGTATCAGAGCTTAGTTACTCGAAAAAGAATCATTCAAGGAAAGCCTAGCAACTTAAGTAAGATCTCTATGGATATGGATTAGCTATAGAAGAATATTGAAGAAGCTCTTGAATAGATTGATATGCTTACTGAAGAAAGAGACACTCTAAAAGGAAAATATGATGATGCAAAGAACCTCATTGAGAAATTGAAAAACAAGTTGGAAGATCTGAAATCAAAAAAGGAATCCAAAATTCAAATTCAAGATTGTGATGACAACTTAGAAAAGGAAAATGAGATCCTTAAACATGAATAGAAGATATCAAATCTGAAGCTAAGTCTGAAAGATGAAAATGGAAAGAATGAAGCAAATCTAAAATTTGAGAATGAAAATCTGAAGCTAGAAAATGAAGGGCTAAAATCTAAACTTGGTAAAGTAAAATCTAAACTTGAGAAAATCAATTTGCAATATGTCAAACTTGAGAAATATAATACAATTGTGAAAGGTGAACTAACTCAATCTAAGCAACAAGTTGAAAGGCTATATTCAACCAGTGAGAAGATTGATGAACAAATGTCTTATCAAAAACCATTCTATGATAAAACTGGTCTTGGATTCAACACATCTAAAGCAAGTGAAGAAAGCAAGGAACCAAATCTAAAAATGTCTGAAAGCATAAATGAAAAGAAATCTAATGAAATTGACAAATCTGAAGATACACCTAAAGAAGAAGAACCACCTAAGCAAGAGGAGTCACCTAAAGGTATGTAAAGAGAATTTAAAGGTAGATGCTTTACTTGCAATACTTTTGGTCAGATGAAGAAAGATTGCACAGGTAGGCAATTTAAACCTCTTAATGGTTATTGTTATAATTGTCATGGTTTTGGACATAGAGCTATTGAATGTAGAAAACCTAAACTTGTTGAGAATAATAATAGTAGTAGAATGTTTAGGAATACTAACCATGCAGATGAGAGACCTACTGAAGAAATGAACAGGAGAAATGGAGTAGTATGTTATAGATGCAACAAAGTTGGACACATTGCTAGAAACTACAGATCACAAATCAATCAGTCTAGACCAAGATATGGAAACAATGGAATAGTTTGTCAAATATGTAACAATATTGGACATACAAAAAGGTTTTGTAGAATGAACAATAGAGTTTTCATCCTAATCCTAACCCTAGAAGTCATACAAGGAGAAATGAAGATGCAAGTAACAATCATAAAGGATGTTGTAGTAATTCAGAAGAAGTGAAGTTTGTTAAAAGCACAAATCAAGGAGACACATTCAACACTCAAGGTAATTAGAAAGGTGAAGTATCAAGTGGTAAGAATGAATCTCTACCTAACCCATCTCAAAGTACTTAATTCATGAAAATTACAATAGAATAGGAATTTAGATTAGTGTAGAAGTTGATATATGATGAATTGAGTCCTGTGCAGTTAATGCAAGGTAGTATATGATGTATTAATGATATGGTTAAGAGCGCATAGAAAAATATTATGTTTTGCAAGATCGCAAGAAGTTTTAAGTTTTGCAAGTTAACAAAATCAGCTTTTTGGAAAGAAGCGGAAAAAGAATTGAATGCGATGTCAGATCTATGTAAGATTGAAATGATAAAAGGTTATTATCAGTATTATTTGATCATAAAATTGAATAAAAGGTTATGATCGGTATTATTTGATCATAAAAGTGAATAAAAGTGGTAGGGAGATCAAAGAGTAGTGATTGAAAGCATTTTGCAAGGATTTGGTGAAGGATTTTCATGTCGAATCTATGCAAGCCCTAAATTGTGGAGTCAAGGTATTTTACTTAGCAGATCTCTAAATCGGTTAAGGAATTTGTATAAGTCACGTTTGTTTCATTGATTCATAATGTAAGGGATAAGAATAGATAAAATGAAAAGGGAACTAGTAGAACCCTTGGAAGATGAGCCTAAGTTAGCTTTATCATCCATACCAAATAGAGTTTTACATTTAGAAAATGTTAGAAGTTATTTGGGATGTAAGCTAGAGACTCTTAGTGATAGTGATTTTAGAAAAGAATATCAGAAGATTTACAATCAAGATATGTCATTGAAAGTAGGGTTTGAGAATTTGAAAGATAATGAGATTGTTAAGTATTCTCTACAATATGAGTTTGACAATGAAGAATGTATCAAGATAATTTTAAGCAGAATTCATAATGGAAAGTTTTGGTTAGATGAAAGAGTGATAGATATCACAACTAACCTAATTCATGAGGTAACTGGTCTATCTAAAACTGGAGCCATTCCTTTGAATGAGAAGAACATGAGGAAAATAGTTATAGACAACATAAATTCATCTTACAATGGTAGGGGAATAGTAATTAGCAAGATATAGCAAGATGATGTCAGATATTTGTGCAAGATCCTTACAACTAAGTTTTTTGCTAACTCTAGAGAAGATGACATGGTAGCAAGAATGACACATGTAGCCTATTTAATCTATGTTGATAAAGTACAAGTTGACATGTGTGAGATTTTGAGAATTCAATTGTTTGAGAATTTGGAAAAGATAAAGAAGACTAAGTACTCTTAGTTTAGATTCTCATCATTGATCACTTATATGTTTTTCCATTTGTTAAGAAGATTTCCTTACACCATTGGTAATGATTGGAATGATGGTCAAACTACAATGGAAAGGATTAACAAAGTGTATATGAGGCATCTTATTGAAAAATTCAATGAGAGTGTAGTGTTGGTAATCAAAACATTTTAGAATTTGATGACAAGCAGATCAAGGATCCCTTAGTCCCTAGTAGAAAAGTATAAGAATGAGATATGTTTCATGGTTGATACTGACTTTACATTCATTGAAGTAGTAGAACCTAGAGTAGAGTTCATAGACCCTATTGGCTATGAGATTACTAAGATTGAGATAGAAGAATATGTGAGTAGACTACTTAAGAGAAAGTTGGACATTCACAACAACAAATTTGCAACCTTTAAGGAGAACTTCAACTCCACAAAGACTATCTTTGAAGAGAAAAAATCAAAGAAAAGAGTTGAAAGTACAATCACAAAGATACTAAAAGACACAGGGATGACTGAACATGAGTTCTTAATAGCAAAGAAAATAGTAGTAGCAGTTAGAGAAATTAGACAAAAAGAAGTTTTGTCTGTTCCTCGTCTATCATCAGTTGCAGTACAACAAGAAGAGACACAAGTCAAGGTGAAAGTGGAAGAAACTAAGAAAGATCAAGAAGCAAGAAAATCCACTAGATCAACCTCCTCCACACCTACTAAAAGAGTGAAAGAGATTGCTACTGAACCAAGAAAGAGGCAGAAGACTTTAGTGCCACAAGTTCAAAGAAAGATTGCAGAGATTAAAGATGATGAAGACACTCCTGTTAAGAAGAAAACTTGGAAACCTAGAATTGAAAAAATAAATGAACAGATTATTCAAGATGGAGATTTCACAAAGATAAACAAGTACTATGATGTCTATGATTATGCAGAGAGATTGAACCTAGAAAATGCAGTAGTAAAGCATATGATATTGACTGACAAAAAGTTTGATACAATTCAAGGTAAGATACCTGATGACTTGTATAAGAAGCTTGTAAATAGGAAGAAAAGAGCATCAGAGGAAGATATAACAATAAGAGAAAATCTTGTTAGAAAGTTATGTATTGTTAAGAATGAAGATCATTTCAAACAGATTATGAAAGAGTTGAACACCCATCTCAGGACAAAAAAGAGGACAATACAGATTATGGGAGGCAATTATGAAGAAATAAACAAGGAAATAGAACAAGCAATTGTAAGGTAATGACAAAGAATGCTGGAAAACCATCAGTTGCAGCAGAACCTGAAGAGCAAGAAGAAGAAGTAGAATAGTAGGACATTCCCTCTCCACCAGCCATCAACATTGAAGATGAAACTATGAATGTTGAAGGAACAAAGATCACTTTGGATAGTGATGATAATCTATTTTAAAACCTTGAAAACATTGTTAACAATTTAGCTTTTGAAGAGCAGGATAGTGCCAAAGGAGAAAAGAAGATAGAAACCAGAACTGAAGAATCTAAAGAGATAGAAAAATAAGTATTTGTTCCCACCCAAGAACAAATTAGTCTTACACCTGAGACTAGTAAGAAAACTCAGATTGATTCTATATTTGAGAGTTTGGGAAAATAAGTAGATGATGATGATCAGATGGAATTGATCACATCTTTGAATAAAATTATTGGAAAGAATAAGAAAGTGAAGAGCCTTGAAGGATGCCTAAAGGAGCTAACTGAGAAGTTACAAGGCATTGTAACCACACAAATTGTAGAGGTTGACCCATTGGAAAAAGAAAAGAAAGTGATGAACACATTTGATGATGAGTTTACCAACTTATTTGATGTAGCTAAGGTGAAGGCACAAGCAGCCTATGAGGCCAAAATACTTTTGGATAGAAGTCAAAACATCAGGAATGATATCAACAATCTTGATATCTGTATAAAAGATTTAAGAAGGAATTTAGATAGAGGAAAATCTTTGTACATTCAGTGTACAAAATCAAAAATCCTAATAGCAGAGGAACTGTAGAAGATTAAAATCAAGGAAGCAGAAATTCAAACTGAGATAAACCTTCTTTCAAGCCCTAATGTGAAGGTACTTGATGTTGAGAAGAAAATCTACAAGCTTTATGATGAAATAAGAATTTTACAAGGTGACAAGGACAAGAAGATGAAAAGATTCTCTCTTTTAAGAGAGCATGTTTCTATCAAATTGAGCTTTGTTGAAGGACAAATGGAAGAATGTCTTTCATCTAAGACATGTTTTCAGAATTTCAATTTTGTGAATCTCCAAGCCTATGAAATTGCATCTTATGGATTGTGCGCACTACTCAATGTTGCAGATTCGATGAAGAAGGCATGGGAGAAAGAGTTAGAGAAGATGAAGATTAACTTTGTAGATTGTGTTGCAAGCCTACCAGCTTTGCAATATTGAATCAAGGTATAACTTTTGTTTGAACATAGTTTTGTCACCCTCACCTTTTTTGTCATTGTTGTCAAAGTGGGAGAGATATACAACAGAAAATTGATAAGCATGTATACTCCTAGGGGGAGTATAGTATGTTTATAAGATTCATGGAGTCATAAGGATAGTATATACATATTTTGTATTATGGCCACAATTTTGAAATTTTGAAGTCTAAGACTTAGCCAATTTTCTCAAATGTTGCCACCAATGACAAAGGGGGAGATTATTGGCAATTTGGCTGAGTTGGATACATAGATTTTGTCATTATGGAAACATATGATCTACATGAAGAGCACATAGGTCAGAGAGCAAGTATGTCAGAGCGCAAAGCAAAATTGTCTAAGTATGAGACAATGTTTTTGCCAGTGTACCTAAAGACAATTTTGATTAGCGATGTTGTTTGGAGTAAGTTTAGTTCTTGTGCACTTGAACATAGATACTATGGTGACTATAGAAGACTCACCTGAGAGTGCAAGTCAGTATGACATGTATAGAAGAATTTATGATAGTTTTACTGAAGATGACATTAAGCTGACAGGACAGAATATGAAGATAGAATTGGTAAAGAGTTAAGGGATTATTTTGTTTATCAAAATAATGACTTAACAATATAAAGGGATGACATCCTAGATGTTAACTCTTCAGTAAAGATATTTTGTATAATGTAAGCCGACTTTAAGAGTTATTAATCTTAATAACTTGTATAAAGAGACGTAATGATGTAATGTATGAAGATGACATGACATGATATGAATGTAATAGCGATAGTGAAAAAGGCAATGAAGAGATATTGATGTGAAGTTGCAAGTAGTATAAGGTTATGTACCTTGACCTAGTTTGTAATTAGTAAATATTGTATATTACTTGTTTAGGCAGTGGGCTCATCTAGTAATCATATTTTGTACTACCAACTCCTAATAGGGTTGAGGCTTCTAAAAAGGCCTATAGTCCCTTAATTAGGACTGAGACACTATATGCAAGTAATAGGCTCCTAACAGGGTCAACATCCTTAACAAGATACTTTTGATTAGTGGATCTTTGTGGGTACCATCCCCACCAGGGTTTTCCCTTAGCCACGGTTTCCTTGAGAACAAATGATGTGTTATGAGTTCATTTGTTTTATTGCTATGCATGTTGTTTAGTTTACTATGTTATGCATGCATTAAGATAATATGTTATATCCATAATTGGGAAAAAGTAAAAGTTTGTAGAATACTAATTCACCCCCCCCTCTCAGTATTCCCTATTTCTAACAATATTTTCCACAAGTCAAATTATGATATCGCTATCAGGATTCAACTATGTAGTTTTTTTAGTCAAACTCATTGACCAATGTTTCATGAGTAGTGGCTCACATGAACCCATATCAGATGAGAATTAATTTGGAACACTTAGTACTCATTACATCTAGGTGATGCTCATAGAAGTGAAGCATCGAAACTTCTTGGGAGGTCACCCATCACAGTACTAATCCAACTTGAGCCCACTTAACTATAAAGTTTCCTCCATGGTTAAACTCACTCTACTTGCAACCCCATTTGTAAAATCTTAAGCAAGTGTTGTGCTTTATGATGTAACTATTAAAATCTCCTCCTTCCCACACATTAAACTCCCCTCCTTATTAGATGCCACCTAATCTCATATACTTCACATAAAATCATTTACTTGACTTGAATTTTGATGTAACTATTAAAATCTCCTCCTCCCCACATGTTAAACTCCTATCCTTATCAGATTCCATCTATTCTCATATACTTCGTATAAAACAAAATCTTGTCAAATTACGTCTTCAACTTTAATTGAGGACAGTTCTACCTTGAAAATACTTTCATAGTAAATTATAGAATATAATTAAGAGTATTAACCATTATCATCATTCATGGGATCTTTCTCACTCTCACCACATCACTCACCATGCAAGCCCTTCCATCATTTATGTTGAACTAATTCAATCAGCCTACAAGCTTGATATCAACAAAAGTATGATGGATGTAGCTATGTTGTTTGGAATGTCCAGAAGGTACAAATATGTGGGACTTCTTTGTTATAATAGCCAAAGCATAAGAGAGGCTTACCATTAGACAAGTTGCTACATTTCAATATTTTTTCCTTTTTCAAATTTCTTTTGGAATTAAAAACTTTAAATTCTAACTTTTATTATTTCTAAGAATAATGAATTAAATGAAACAAATGGTTAAAGCTTTAAAAAAATGTAGTAGAACTATCTATTAGATGTCTTGTGTATGCTAATATCTTATTTTGAATATAGTACTATAGAGATTTATCAAAACTTTATTAAATTATTTCAATTGTTGAAGATCTAAAATGTGATGTTATTTGTTAGTATGAGTTCAAATGTTGTAATTTTATTGTCTTCCAAAATTTTAAAATTAAATTAGTTTAAATTTTTTATATTCTTTGTTTTGTAATTCAATGTTTGGATAGGAGATTCTAAATTGTTACTTGTTGATATAGCAGTTTATCTTAAATGAGCTCTTAATGGCCCCTCCTACCCGAGCATCCTATGTCGCAACATGGAGGTCACCCAACATAGTCGCTACCTCTAATTTACTCCATCACCTACTTCATTTTTAATGCCAAAAAATGAAATAAAGGAAACTTAGAGTAGCGAAAGTTGTTAGGATTAGGTAATACTGAGATAGGGGGTGAATCAATATTAAAACACTTTAAATTAAACTTCAACCAATTGAAAATAAACCATATTAATGCTGAAATTAAAACAACATAAATACAAAACACATAACTCAACACCATGATTTGTTTTTGAGGAAACCCTGGCCAAGGGAAAACCCTAGTGGGGATGGTACCCACAACTATGCACTAAAATATTGAATCCCTGTTAGGAGATCTAGTCCTATTAGGGGATGAGTATTACATAGTAAATTTCCATTTTAGAGCAATACAAAACCCTCTTAGGAGTATATAAAAACCCTATTAAACATGGTGAGCTTACAACTCTTATAATCAAAACTCTGTCACAAAAGTGTTCTTCAAATTGTGAACAATACAAGCATATGCTATGCTTTGATAGTTCCAGTTATAGATTTTTCAAACTCAAATCTCACATCTTCTATATTCCTTGATTGACATCCCAAATTTTCATCCATTTCTATCACATAATTTCATACTTATCACTTCCACAAAACACTCTATACTTATATCAATTCTGCCATCCAGACGGCTCTCAAATACAATACTGTAAAATATAATAAATATTAATGAAAATGATAAATAATGAGTCAAAAATTTTATATTACCAAAGTGTCAGCAATATACAACTTTCATTTGACTTAGCACATTACCATTCCATCTGATCTTCCCTCGATCATCGTGACTATTCATATACCCTATTTCACTGATTCTCTATCTTTGCATACCTTCACAATACTGTATCTTACTGATATCAACACCAAAACACATGAAACCTTAACTAAAGGTCCTACATATCCCATACTATCTTCTTGTATCTTCTCAATCCATAATACATCGTATACCATCTTCGCTAACCAAAACTATACTGCAAAATGCTATTATTATGATTTTGTACTTTGTCATTTTCATGATTGAGTCTCCAATACCTGTAATCACTTCATGCAATCACTCTAGCATAAGTTTTTCCTTAAATTAAAACCCTTAAGTGATCCATAGTACTCCCAAAACATCACTTTCCAACAATCTCTCCCTTTGGCATTAATGGCAACACTTAGCGAAAAATGACTACGTGTTAAAATACTATCTTCCTTGTACTTCTCTATATACATTTCCTTTATTCTTTTCTTCTTATTTCTTCTTCTTTTTTATTTATATATTTTCCTTTTCTTCTAATTTTTTTGTTCTCTTGATTCTTTTCCTCTTCTCTTCCTCTCCCTTTCACATCAATGGAAAAGGTGCTTACAAAACTTCAAAATTTCAAAATCTTAAGCATATATTTAGTGCTTACTCACAAGATTTAGAATGTCTTGGAAAGAGTCTTCCAAGGTCTTCAATTCATTAGTCCATGACTTAATTAGAAGCTCACTGACATGGATCAGTCCATTTAGTTCATAAGATGCAGTCTTTGTTTCCTTCAGCTCAGTGGGTATAGAATTTGACATTGACCCTTCTATCTTCTCCATCTTTGTGAGATGAGTTTCAAGAATTGATAGTTTTGGAGTGATTAGACTCTTTAGCAAACCAAATATTTCCACTACTCTCCCTTTCTTTGTTTTCAAGGAACTTATCTTATCCAAAATTTTAGATGTTTGCTTATACGTACATTTCAGATATAGATTATGAGGTCTCACAACTGTCCATCGTGTTGTCTAAGATAGCCCTGTTCTTGGCTATGATATCTTCTATATTCTTAACATGTCTACAAGGATTTATGTAGTAGTTGTATACCTTTCTTCCATGTGCCATACAACTTTTGGATTTGATTGTAGTTTCTTTTAGAATGCCCAATTCCCATTAGATGGACTGGAAAAATTCCTTCAATTTCTTCTCTAAAAATCTCTTTTCATCATTATCCTCTACTATCTTCAACAGTGACTCAAAATGACTGTTAAAGTTGTCCAGAGTCATGTTCAATTTCTCAACATTATCCTTTCCATGAAAAATAAGAGGTGTAGGGAGTACTTTGTTCACTTTCTCCACTGCCCTAGCAATCACCTTTACCGTCTTGTCCCCTTTTTATTCTGACCTTTCCTTTTCCTTAGAAAATGCTATGAAGGATAACATCACGAGTACATCCTCATCCATGCTATCCACATCTTCAGTCATTGGTTTGGCCATACTTTCCAACAATAAAGTGGAGGAGGTATCTGGTTCATGCTTGAGCTCAAATCTTACCTCTTCTACTTTTTTCTGCTACTGTCTCTTCTTCCTAATTTTCTTCTTGATGTTTATCCTTCTCTTGTTCTTTCTCTTGTTGTTTATCTTCTTTATGTTCCTTGTCTTTCTATCCTACCTCTTCTACTATCATCAAACTATCTAGATTGTCTTGAAATGGGCCATGTGCATCAAGTGAGGTGTCTAATAATATAAGCATACCATAAATGAAGAAGTCTAGTTGCATGTCAACTTCACTTCCTTTCTCACTCACTTCAACTATCTTAGAGCTTTCTCCCATTCCTAATGGTGTAGGCTTGGTAACCTTGGGAGGTGAAGTCTTCTTAGGCATGTCACACATAAGGATTTGGTCCAATGCCTTTTGTGTGTCCTCTATGACCTCATCATACTTTCTTGCCATCATTTTCACAAGTCTAGCCTTTGTTCTCAATAGAGGTTTCAATTATTTAATGATTCTCTCCCTCTCTTGTATGGACACTATAGGTAACATGTCTTCAATAGCCTTATTTCTTATATTCTCATCCTCATAATGTGCTAACTATTTTATTATTTCTAACTTTCTATACAAGTCCTTATGAATAGTTCCTTCTATTTCTAGCAAATTCTTCTTAAAAATTAACAAGTTCTCAATTAATGTGTTCTCAATTATTGCTTGATTATCTGAATCATACCTTTCATAGTATCTATTTACTATTTTCAGATTTCCATCTCTTATCACTCTCTTTTGTAAGATTTGAATATTTGGCTTCCACAACTCTTTTCGCCTCTTCTTTACTTCTTTTTCTTCTTTCTTCTCAATCACTTTTTCTTCTTTCTTTTTTGTGTCTACTTCTACCTTTTGTTTCTTAGGGCTTCTTGGTTTATTAGATCTTGTAGATCTCCTAGGTGTGCTCACAGGTGCAACCACTTCTACAATCCCTTCATGTGAAACTGATAAATCAATTATATTTGGAGTAGGACTTATAGTCTTTTCTGCTACAAAAGGAGGAGGTGCCTCAATTTATGATGCAGGAGCATCCTGGGTGTAAGAGCAATCTTGCATCACCCAAAAAATATTTCTATTTTTATATTCAATAAGGGTTATTTTGTGCAGAGCTGCTATTTATGGAAAGTTACTATTTTTGGTAATTTTTGTATGTGCTCAGAATGATCTGATTTCTTTTTTAGAGGTTCATTTTGGTCATATAAGTCTGCCAGTAAAGTTTCATTGCCAGATCAAGTGTATATTGGAAGATATTGAAGATTTTTGGTATTGGCAGCAAGGTGCAGAAACTTTGAACTCAGTTTTGAAGGCTTTAGAGGCCCCGGATGAGGTCAAAAATTTGGGTGACGGGTGCTTGTGCAAGACAAGCCTGTAGAGCGCTTCATGGCATTTCCGAAATGGGGTTATAATAGCCGAGCGGGTCAACTGGTGATGACTTATGGTCTTCGGAAGTTGGGCCACCTGAAATGGCAAAAAATATTTTTCTTCAAAATTTCTGTTCGGGTTTCAAAGGTTATCTTGAGCCGACTATGATGTAATAAAATGTAAAATAAAATAATTCTAAGTTTGGTCGGCCTTATTGGCTAAACTTCTAGAACCTTCCCAGGCGGTGGATAATTGCCTATATAAGGAAGGCTGTATTATTGTCTTAGGCAGTTCAGAATAGTTCTGGGTAGTAGATCTGGGTAATAGTTCGAGGCTTTGTCCTACGAAATATTGTAAGGGAATGCCCATGTGGCTTTGCATATTGTAATTCTGAAAGTTTGTAATTCCACATTTGTGGAGATAATAAGAAGCCAATTTTCTGTTCTTGCATATTGTTGTTGTTTCTCTATTTCTGTTATGTGTTTGTGGTATTAAGGGGAGCACCCTTCATCAAGTGGTATCAGAGCAGAATTTCTTGAGTGTGTAAATAGATCACCGACTGTGAGGTAGTTTGTACCAGGACCGTGGTTAGGGTTTCAGCGCATATCACGAAAATGCCTCCACGAAGAGAACGTGGCGGAAGAGCTGGTGCTGTGACACCTAAGGTTAGAGAGCTGCAGAGACAAGTGCGAGAATTGCAAGAAGAGATTCATAGAGGAATGAATCTTAATGTCAGAGACGAAAGCGAGGATGAAGCCGAAGAAGAATATCAAGAAGGAGAAGTTGAAATTGTGAACCAGGAGGAAGAAAGACTTTTTCGGGCGATTTCCAAGATTGGGAAAAGACCCAAGATTGAGGTTCCTACATTTTCTAGAAATCTTAACCCAGAGGAATTGATCGACTGGATCAATGAATGTGAAGAATATTTTGAGTATGAAGATGTCCAGGATCCTGATAGGGTCAAATTTGCGAAGGCCAGACTGAAAGGTCATGTGAAGATATGGTGGCAAGAGATTCAGTTGGAGCGAAATAGAAGGGGAAAGGAGAAAATCACGAGATGGGATTGGATGGTGGATAAATTGAAGCGACAGTTCATTCCTGTTGATTATGAGCTTGATCTACTAAAGAAAATGCAAAGTTTGAAGCAAGCAGGAAGATCTGTTCAGGAGTATACAGAAGAGTTCTATTGACTCCTCATCAGAACAGGCCATGCAGAAGCTGATAAGGAGAAAGTTGCCTGATACCTTAATGGGTTAAGGCCGAGCATTCAGGAGGAGTTGAATCTGGTTCGAATGAATAGTATTGAGGAGGCATACCAATTTGCCCTAAAAGTAGAGGAAAAGCTGAACAAGAAGTTCGAGAGCAGACAAAATGGAAGAGGTCGCGGTGGACGATCTGGTGGACGGTCATATGGTGGCCAAAATGAAGATCCGAAAAAGAAGGATGAGGCTAGTAGCAGTCAGAATCAGCGAGGAAATAATTCCAATCGCTTTCAGGATCAGAATAATAGAGATCAAAGAGGAAGAGGAAGAGGACAAGGATCTGGAAGAGGAGGCTTCCGTGGAACATGTTTTCACTATGGAGAAGAAGGTCATAGGGCATTTGAATGTCCTCAGTGCCAAGGCAGAACAGACAGGAGAAATGAAGGCCAGGCCAGAGTTGCGCATGTAGATGAAGATGCCAGATCATCAAATTCTGAAGATGCTGAAAGAGGAGAAACGCTGATTAACAGAAGAGTCCTGTTGAGTGGTGAGAATGAACCTGTGCAAAGGAGGAGCTTGTTTTGCACCAGGTGCAAGTGTGAAGGTAAATGTTGTGATGTGATCATCGATAGTGGAAGCACTGACAATTTGGTGTCAGAAGAGATGGTGACAAAGTTGAAGCTCAAGAGACAGAAACACCCACATCCATATCGGATTGCCTGGGTACAGGATGACCACAAGGTCATGGTCAATGAACAATGCCTGGTGAAGTTCAAGATTGGCAGATACCAAGATGAGGTATTGTGTGATATCATATCTATGGATGCATGTCATATGTTGTTGGGTAGACCATGGCAGTTTGACAGATGTGTTGTACACGATGGTCGTGCGAATACCTATTCCCTGACAAAGGATGGAGTGCGGCATAAGCTAAAGCCATTGAAGGAGACTAAAGAAAAGGTATGTGGTAATGCAAGGATAAATTTTTTTGATGGAAGAAATTTCCTAGATGGTATGAGGCATGAGCATGTATGTTTTGCTTTAATTCCAAAAGCTGATAAAGAGGAAGTAGAAGATGTTCGTCTAGAAGTTGCAGATTTGTTGAATGAGTTTCAGGATATTGTATCCGATAACATGCCTGATGGATTACCACCAGTCAGGAAGATCAGTCATTAGATGGACTTGATCCCAGGAGCGAGTTTGCCGAATAAGGCAGCACACAGAATGACACCTGCAGAAAGTGAGGAGTTGAACAGACAAGTACATGAACTATTACAGAAAGGATTGATCTGTGAGAGTCTGAGTCCCTGTGCTGTACCAGTGGTATTAGCACCAAAGAAAAATGGAGAGTGGAGGATGTGTACAGATTCCAGAGCAATAAACAAGATCACAATCAAGTATAGGTTTTCATTGCCACGAATGGATGATATTATGGATTGTTTAAGTGGAGCTGTGTATTTCTCAAAGATAGATCTGAAGAGTGGATATCACCAGATTCGGATCAGTGAAGGTGATGAATGGAAGACTACCTTCAAGACAAAGGAAGGACTATATGAGTGGTTAGTCACGCCTTTTGGGCTAACCAATGCACCGAGCACTTTCATGCGGCTCATGAACGAGGTTCTGAAAGAATTTTTGGGTAAGTTTGTCATTGTTTACCTGCATGATATTTTGATCTTTAGTAAGACATTGGATGAGCATATGATGCATATTCGTATGGTATTTGAGAAATTGAGAGAAGAGAAATTGTTGATTAATTTGAAGAAGTGCAGTTTTGTGAAGAAAGAGTTAGTGTATTTGGGATTTGTAGTTTCAACAGAAGGTCTAAAAATGGACCCAGAGAAGGTACAGGCTATCCTTGAATGGCCTACTCCAAGGAGTGCTACTGAGGTAAGATCTTTTCATGGTTTGGCTAGCTTTTATAGAAAGTTTATCCAAAATTTTAGCAGTATTTGTGGACCCTTGACTGAAACAATGAGAGGGGATAGAAAAGAGTTTAAGTGGACTAAAGGAGCAGAAAAGAGTTTTCAATTGTTGAAACAAAAAGTTACAGAACAACCTGTCTTAGCACTTCCAGATTTTAATAAGGTGTTTCAAGTAGATTGTGATGCTAGTGGTACTGCAATAGGAGCTGTTATGAGCCAAGAAGGTAAACCTGTTGCTTATTTCAGTGAGAAGTTAAATGATGCCAAGAGGAAATATTCTGTTTATGATCAGGAATTTTATGCTATAGTTCAGGCATTAAAGAAGTGGAGACACTATCTGCTTCCTAAAGATTTTGTTTTGTATACTGATCATCAAGCTTTGCAATATTTGAATAGTCAAGGAAAATTGAATCAAAGGCATTTGAAATGGGTTGAGTTTTTGCAGAGTTATACATTTATTTTGAAACACAGAAGTGGAAAGTCTAATAGGGTTGCAGATGCTCTTAGCAGAAGGCAACTATTGCTGACAGAGATGGAGATTGAGGTGGTTGGGTTCAAGGAACTCAAGAATTTGTATCCAGAGGATCTTGATTTTGGTGAAGCTTGGAAAGCTTGTAAAGAACCTGTTACTCTAGACAGGATGAAATGGCTGGATTTTATCATCCAAGATGATATGCTATTCAGAGGGAGTCAGTTGTGCATTCCATGAAGTTCTATGAGGGAGAATCTCATCAAGGAGAAGCATAGCGGAAGATTGGCTGGACATTTTGGTCGTGACAAAACCCTTGGTTTGGTTAGTGAGAATTATTATTGGCCACAGTTGCAGCAAGATGTGAAGAAGTTTGTACAGAGTTGCAGAGTATGTCAGATGGTGAAAGGAGTGAAGTAGAATACAGGGTTGTATCAGCCATTACCTGTACCAGAGAAGCCTTGGGAGGATATCAGTATGGACTTTGTTCTTGGTTTACCGAGGACTCAGCGGGGACATGATTCAATTTTTGTGGTGGTTGACAGATTTTCAAAGATGGCACATTTCATTCCCTACAAGAAGACTAATGATGTTGTTCATGTAGCAGAATTATTTTTCAGAGAAGTAGTGAGACTTCATGGTTTGCCAAAGACCATAGTTTCAGATCGGGACACTAAGTTTGTTAGATATTTCTGGCGTAAATTGTGGAAGAAGTTGAAGATAGATTTGAAGTTCAGTTCATCACATCATCCACAGACTGATGGACAGACAGAGGTGGTGAATAGGAGTTTGAAAAATTTACTGAGATGTTTGGTTGGAGATAAGCCAACAGGATGGGATTTAATTTTACCACAGGCAGAATTTGCATACAATAATTCTGTCAACAGAAGCACTGGTAAATCACCATTCCAGATTGTATATGGAAGTAGTCCAAGAAATGCATCTAAATTGAGGAAGATAGATAAAGGAGAAATAAGTAGTGCTGAAGCTGAGGATTTTGCAGAACACTTGAAGAACATCCATGGGGAGGTGAGGAAGCATATTACCAAGATGAATGCACAGTATAAGGCTAAGGCAGATGAGAAAAGGAGGTATAAGGAATTTCAGGTTGGTGATGAAGTCATGGTTCATTCGCGGAAGGAGCGGTTTCCAGTTGGTACATATAACAAGCTGAAAATGAAGAAGTTTGGACCATGTAAGATATTGAAGAAACATGATTCAGGAAACACATATGAGGTAGAATTGCCTACTGAGCTAAATATTTCACCAGTGTTTAACATTTCAGATCTGACAGAGTATCATGAAGGAGGTGTTGAAGATGAGATCACAGCAGCACAGTGGAGTATTCCAGCAACTAGTTCAGACACTAAGGAGATCGAAGATATACTGGACAGTCGTGTTGGCAGAAGCACAAGGAACAAGACATATGAAGAATATCTGGTCAAGTGGAAAGGACGACCTGTTGAAGATTCATCATGGCTAACAAAGGAGGAGGTTAACCATCTTGGTTTTCCTCTGCACACCTGAGTCATGACAGGGTCACTTCTCAAATTACCCCGGGTGTCTGATGCAGGAGCATCCTGGGTGTAAGAGCAATCTTGCATCACCCAAAAAATATTTCTATTTTTATATTCAATAAGGGTTATTTTGTGCAGAGCTGCTATTTATGGAAAGTTACTATTTTTGGTAATTTTTGTATGTGCTCAGAATGATCTGATTTCTTTCTTAGAGGTTCATTTTGGTCATATAAGTCTGCCAGTAAAGTTTCATTGCCAGATCAAGTGTATATTGGAAGATATTGAAGATTTTCGGTATTGGCAGCAGGGTGCAAAAACTTTGAACTCAGTTTTGACGGCTTTAGAGGCCCCGGATGAGATCAAAAATTTGGGTGACGGGCGCTTGCACAAGTCAAGCCTGTAGAGCGCTTTGTGGCATTTCCGAAATGGGGTTATAATAGCCGAGCGGGTCAACTGGTGATGACTTATGGTCTTCGGAAGTTGGGCCACCTGAAATGGCGAAAAATATTTTTCTTCAAAATTTCTGTTCGGGTTTCAAAGGTTATCTTGAGCCGACTATGATGTAATAAAATGTAAAATAAAATAATTCTAAGTTTGGTCGGCCTTATTGGCTAAAATTCTGGAACCTTCCCAGGCGGTGGATAATTGCCTATATAAGGAAGGCTGTATTATTGTCTTAGGCAGTTCAGAATAGTTCTGGGTAGTAGATCTGGGTAATAGTTCGAGGCTTTGTCCTACGGAATATTGTAAGGGAATGTCCATGTGGCTTTGCATATTGTAATTCTGAAAGTTTGTAATTCCACATTTGTGGAGATAATAAGAAGCCAATTTTCTGTTCTTGCATATTGTTGTTGTTTCTCTATTTCTGTTATGTGTTTGTGGTATTAAGGGGAGCACCCTTCATCAATTTACAAGCTAGAGGATCCTTCTTTCATATTTTTCCTTACTTCTCTTAGCTACTCCTTTGTAATTCCTACCTTCACAGCAATGTCATTAACTATTTTCTCTATTCTTCTCTTTCTTGTTCCCTTGTCCTATTCCTCTCTAACTTTTTCTGACTTCTCCCGGTAAGTTCCCCATCTCTCTTTAGATGTATCTATCTCAGTTACTAATACATGTTCAACTTGCATTATTATTACCTCAAAACCGACCCCATACCCCATAGGGTAGCACCATTTCTTCCTTGTGTCAATTGCCTCCTAGCATACACAGTCAGTTTCAACCATGAAACAAATTGTTTCTTTGTATTTCTCAACTATCTCCTCAGGTATCCTATACCTCTCCTTCATTTTCCTTTGAATAATTTTGGTCATTGCAAACAGTTCACCATCTACCCAATTTTTATCTTTCCTTCGGTAGCTTTCTAAGATTTGTATATCAGTAGGTACACTATCCTTCCATGCTCTAGGGTGCATTCTAGGAAAATTGTGTACAATGTGGATATACATGTGAACCAAAAGTGATCCAAATTTGAATGCCTTTGACTTATCTTTCTTGATGATCTTCACATTCTCCAAGGGTTGTTGTGCTAGGATCTCACAAAGATTATATTTTACGTTTTCCTTCACCATTTTGTTTGTCATCATTATTACTCTTGTTGACACAAAATTAGGTCTTCTATTGTAGAATAATTTGCAACCTAGTAGCATTCCTAGCAATCTCACATCTTGTTGATAGATGTCATTCACTATCATCACTCTCTTATTCCACTTAGAATGTGTTAGGTTTTCTACTTGTAACCTGATGTTTTTCTCTACTACTGGTAGGGCTCTAGTATTATCCAATCTAGTTATCTCATGAATCATCTAGCTACATATCTTAATAGGCTGCTCTCCAATCAAAATGAACTAATCATGGATTCTTCTTAGAATGATCTTGAACCATTTGGTTTCATGGAACTCATTCGAGAGGGTTAACTTGACAATAGATTGATCTTATAGATGTTTAAACTTATCTTTCATCTTTCCATCAGACTCTATCATTTCATCTCTCTCTATAGATATCTACATCTCCAATAGTCTCATATTTGCAGTGGATGTATTCCCTAATATCTTGAATGTGTAACACGTCGTAAGGGGTTTGCAGAAATTCTCCTTCTAGATCATCCTCACAAGACTTAAATGGGTACTTCTTGAACTTATACCTCAGTCTATCAATGACATCAAATATCATAGGTGCATCCATATCTTCTTGAAGAGTATAAAATCTAAATACCTTTAATACGCTAAAATTCAAAACTTTGCTTCAAACAATCATGCGATGTATGTTCTAGATGGATGTAGTGCTTCTCAACTCTATTCTTCTTAGTCATTGCTAATCAAATGGTGCATAAATGATACACTCCAAGGTGTTTTATCCATCGCAAGGTGAGTGAATGCATTAATCACGTGTAGCTCAACTTCCTATGCTGTCTAGTCAACACAAATCCCACAAACATAGAATATGAATCTCCTAGTGCTGCAAACACAAACATAAACTCCATAGTGTCTGTACACACCATATCTAAGCTATCATGAGCTAATTCTACATAATTCAAGGCTGGATATATTCTAGTTTCTTTATCCAATGCTCCCTCTAAGGCCATGTGGCCTTCTAGGTCGAAGTAGCAATGTAATCATCATATGAAGACATAGTAGCATCTACTATCTATCCCTAAATCAATGACTTATTGAACTCTTTTATCTTCCATATCTTCTCATCCTCTTCATTTGTAGATTTCTTGAAAGGAATCTCAAACTCATCTATATACGTAGTAATAATTTTACCACTGTCACCATCATTCTTCCTTATAACCACAGGTGGTGGTCCTCTTCTATTGTTCCTTCCATTATACCTGCAAAACTTTTCTATGTGTCCTAAGTTATAAAACTCTCAAAATTCTTTCCTAACTGATCAACAAACTCATTTATCTACTTGGTAACTAGTTGGTCCTTACTCCATACAACATCTCCAATTTCAGGAAAACTATTTTGAACATAGAAGAATAAAAAAGTGAGTAGAGAACCGAACTTACACAATTAATTCTTGGATTTTCTGATTGAAGTAAGGTTCTTGGCAAGCTAAGTCAAGTGCAGCTCGACAAGATCATAAGTGTGATATTTCTTCACCATCTTCCATGCTTGATCGACCATAATACATGGAACACTATCTAACCTTCTAGAATGATAGAATTTGTGAGTAATCATTGTCACTGAAAAATCTATTTTCGGATTAGTGATTGTGGATATTGTCATTCCTCTCTATATGATATTCTTCGCATACTGATAGTTTATGGTCTCCTAAATGTTTATATAGATTTTTGGTTATTTGGAAATTATTTCACTTATTCATTCATCTTGGAAATTTTTTCTTGTAGAAAGAAAAAAAAAATCTATTTATTTATAACATTGATAAACTATTTCCTATTGTTGTAGAGGAAACTAGTAATAACATTGATGTAGAAAAAGTGGAATGATTTTAGTGTGTAAACACAAAATTTCAACAAAGGAACAAAAAGTGGCTCAGTAGCTAACGAAAACAAAAGATTGATGTCGTCAAAATGATTGATTAGTAATATTACTTCTCATGTCTTTCAAAATTGGAATCTGGACACCTGATATGGACCTGAGCATACCCGAGGGAACATGACCTATGGAATATTGATATGTGTGCTAAAATAGACCTACTTTTGATGATCATTGCTGAAATTTTGTCAAATAAGATTGCTTTGTCGATTCTTAAAGTCACATTTTTTTGTCTTCCTTGTGATGTTTTTACATTGTGTTAGTATTTTCATTCTAGCCCCAACAATGAATATTATCCTATTTTTGTACCCATATCTATATCGACAAATTTGTTGTTAATCAAAATAGATGCTTGTGTGATTTTTTTCATCATTTTTTGTCTATTTACTGCATGTAGTGTATGTGGACTTAATTATAAAAGAAGTGAGTTCAGATATGATCCTTTATTGTTGTAATTTTCTAAATGTTTTTAATGTTTTTCTACTTATTTTATTGGTTTGAGATATATTTAGTTGTACCTTTACAAGAAAATTGGTAAAAGCTACCCACCCTCTTTTAAGCTCTGGAAAATGATGAGCTCAAAAATATCTAAATGATTCAATTTTCATAAAAATTAGAGATGTTTCCATATGTGTCACACTTCATTTAGACATGTAAATAGACATTATGCTGAATTGAAATAGGAATTATGGCCATACAATATTATATGGTATTTAATAATCCCCAAAGGTTGAAGTGTATAGATTTCTAGTAAATAGTTATAAAATTACTATTATACAAACAATGTACACAAATGATCTCAAATTTAAGCCATTGGTGACATTACATGAAATAGATAAGAGCAAAATATGTTGAAATTATGATACTTTAGCTGAACACATGTTGTACAAAGAGTTATTTGATTATGTTTTTATGGAGAATATACCAATCTATTGAACATGATGACACCCACATATAGATAGGTTGGTGGGTGCTTCGGTTAACTAGTCTTATCAAGTAATCTATTATTTTTAAGCTATGTTCCTTGCTTATTAACACACCTAGGCCATGATAGATGTAGACTTAAAAACCTTTATTGTCTTTGATTCTAAGTTTTTCTTAAAAGTCTTAGAAATTGGTTTTACTTCCATAATTCTCAATGAATGATATTTTCCTTTCACTATAACTTTATACTAATTATATCATCTCGTATAAGCCTATATCTAATTCCATCATATCCCTTTTCATATAAGAATTAGATTAGTGCTCTGTATATATTTTTATATGATTTTTGTCTAGATTTGTGGAGAATGACAAGAATTAGAATAACTATTTAAAATATTTTTATAACAAGTATACTTGAGGCATTTAAAATGGTAAAGTCTTTGTGTGAAATCCATTATTTACAAAGAATTTTATTATCTTTTCATCTTAAAAGATAGATATAGGGTTTATTATAATATTCATATAACAGATGTAGTATTGATGATGCATTATTGATATAAGGTTGATGGATTTGAAAGGTGTGTCAATGCATTATCAATGTGATGTTGGCTTGTGGCTGTTGAAGATCTCACACACAAAGACTAATCTTGGGCACCAGTTTTAGTGCTGCCCAAATAGAAAAAAAGTTGTTAATGCTAATATATTTTATGTTTAAAAATAATGACTTGTAATCATTATAGTAAGAACTAATGTAGATTTGGTATTGTAGGGGAATAATAGATGCAGATGTTTTAGGTGGGTTGATGATGCCCCATCTACATCTATACATGATGAAGGAAATGATTGCAAGTTGTCTAAGGCTAGAGAGGTGGCTAGAGCTAAGATTGCTTCAATAGCGATAGCTGAAATCAGCTTTCTACGATGCCTTCTTTGTGTTATTATCAGACTTGTTTGTTAGGTAAATATGCTTAAAAGAGAGAGAACTTTCCTAATGAATTTGGTTTCTCTTTTATGAGTTAACCTTGGAATTAACCTTTTTATGATTTTCTATAGATACATTGGAAAAATTTAAGGCCATGTTATGACTATTTGCAAATTAATCTGGTATTCTTTTTTGGAATAATTTATTTTGCTCTCTAAGACGGTATAGTCAAGAAAAATAACATTTAAATCACATTAAAAAAATGACATTTAAATCATGTCACAAAAATTACATTTAAATCACAAAATAGAAACCAAATTTAAATCACATAACAAAAATCACATTTAAATCACATTTCATTCCTGTTAAGAAAATTTAAAAAAAAAAAACCTTATTCAGGTGGTATTCCTATTCTAGAATTATAGAACCAAATGAAGAAAATGCATCTTCTTACTATGAATTCTAGGTGAACCAAATGGTTCCAACCATATTCCAAAAACTATTTTCCAGATTTAAAACTTCTTGAATTGTCAAATACTAGAACTTGACAATTCCAACATTATTTAATTCCACCAAATAGACCCTAAAGATAAAGGAGACAAAATTAACAAACATAGCTTGAATTGACATTTATTTTCCTCTAAAGAGTGGTATACATGATTCCATAAGATAGTAAGGTCTACTAAAGGCGAACACCCTTTGGCCTCCCCATGAACTCAAATTTAATGAAAATGGTTAATACTTGTTGCCGAGCAAAGAAGATTTATTGGGTTCAAACCCAATTTGAGACATACTATACTAATACTAATTTTTAAAGTATTAACACATCGTCTATCTTTTTCAAAGCACTGTGGAAATTTATCAATGTAGAATATAGATCAACTTGATAGATTTTTAATTATGTTATACTAGACACATTAATTTATTAAACAAATTCTAGATCAAGCATAAGAGTTTGGGCAGATGCAAGTTGGTTTAGTAACATTGTATGAGATACATAATAGCCATAAAAAAGGGCATGGCTAATTTGAAAAATTTGTTGCATTATGCCAGAAATGTTCACATCAAGTAGGTCAGTAATGGATTGGTAGGGCATAGATGATACGTTGACTTTTTCCAAGAAAACAAGCCTCTATTCTAAGTAATGATCTTGGCCCAAATTCAGGCAATGATCTTGGCCAAAAATCTGTTGCTTACCTCACTTTTATTGGCAAGTGATATTTTGGGAGCACTATGGATTACTTAAGGGTTGTCATTTATGGAAACACTTATGTTGGATTGATCGCATGAAGTGATTACAGGTATTGGATACTCAGTCATGAAAATGACTAAGTACAAAATCAGAATAATAGTATTTTGTAGTACATTTTTGGTTAGCAAAGATGGTATATGATCTATTATGGATTGTGAAGTTACAAGAAGACTATATGGGATATGTAGGACCTTCACTTAAGGTCGCATGTGTTTTGGTGTTGATAGCAGTAAGATACAATATTGTGAAGGTATGTGAAGGCATAGAATCAGTGAAATAGGGTATATGAACAGTCATGATGATTGAGGGAAGATTAGATGGAATGGTAATGTGATAAGTCAGCTAAAATTTTTATATTGCCGAGACTTTGGTAATATAAGATTACTGACTCAATATTTATCATTTTCATAAATATTTATTATATTTTGTATTGTATTTGAGAGCTGACTGGATGGCAGAATTGATAAAAGTATAGAGTATTTTGTGGAAGTGATAAGTATGAAATTGTGTGATAGAAATGGATGTGAATTTGGGATGTTAGTAAAGAAAGATAGATGATGTGAGATCTAAGTTTGACAGAGCTATAACTAGAACTATCAAAGTATACAAGATGCTTGTATTGTTCACAAGTTGAAGAACACTTTTGTGACAGAGTTTTGATTGTAAGAGCTATAAGCTCACCACCTTTAACAGGGTTTTTGTATACCCCTAATAGGGTTTTGTATTCCTCTAGCAAGGAAATGTACTATGTAATACTTAGCTCCTAACAGGGCTAGATCTCCTAATACGGAATCAATATTTTAGTGCATAGTTGTGGGTACCATCCCCATCGAGGTTTTTCCTTGGCCATGGTTTCGTCAAAAACAAATCATGGTGTTATGAGTTATGTGTTGTGTATTTATGCTTTTCATTTCAAGATTAATATGGTTTATTTTCAATTGGTTGAAGTTTAATTTAAAGTGTTGTAATACTAATTCACCCCACCTCTCAGTATTACCTAATCCTAACAATTAGTATCAAAGCTATTGGCCCTTAGAGAGAAAGCCTAACAACTTAAAGAAGATTAGATGGATTCAAAAATTTTGCAAGAGAACTTTGAAGTAGCACTTGATGACCTAGACAAAGAAAAGGCTGAGAATGGAGAACTAAAATTCAAATTGAGAAGAGAAGAAGGTTTCATCAAGAAACTAAAGGAACAACTTGAAATTTCAAGAAGTCAGAAACAAGACCTTATGGATAAGATCAAATAGGATTTAGACAATGATACATCATATCAAGTAAAGAAGTTGGAGTAGGGAAAAGAACAAATCAATCTTCTAATGATTAAAGAGATTCAACATGAAAAGGATCTGAGATACAAACTTAAAGAGACACTAAAACAAGAAAATGTGCAGATAGGACAAATAAAGACTGAACTTGATCACTACAAGGATAAATCTTAGGAATTGGAGAAGTATAATCAAATCATAAAAGGAGAACTCACAATTACACATTGAGAAGCGACACATGAGAAATGATAAGATTGATGAACAAAGAGAGAGAGATAGAAACCTAAAGGAGACATGACTAGAATCGAATTCAATGAAGGTGAATGTTCTAAAACTAATGAAGAAAACATGAAGCAAAGACTGAAGAAAGAACTACTTGTGAGAGACCTAGAGATTAGATCATACCTTTTAGAGGTAGATTCTTTGGCTGCAACAAACTTGGACACATGAAAAGAGATTGCAAAGGTAACATTTATTTCAAACCCTTTTCTGGTTATTGTCATAAATGTTATGCATATGGACATAAGAAAGCAGAATGTAAAAAACTTGATCAATCTAGATATAAACAAGATTACATCAGAGAAGAATAAAAAACAAAGATCAGATGTAATAAATGCAATAACTTTGGGCATAATGCAAGGTATTGTAAGCTACAGGTTAATCAGGATAGAAGAAGACCACCTACATGTTTCAAATAAAACAAAATGGGTAAGAATTTCACTCTGCTAAGAATGCCATATAAATAATGAATGTATCACAACTTGCATAACATGGTCACAAATTCTCATTTACTATGTTCTATTAAAGGAAAAATTAAACTAGAGTCCTCCAAACTTAATTTGAATATATTCAACTCTCTCAGGTCTTGAGTCATTCTCAAGAACCCTTTGGCTCTTGCAGGTTCAACCAAAAAAGTGTCGTATGCCACAAGAATAGTACCTCAACTAACTTCAAGGATGGCTTTTAGACCATCAGACACATTATCTAAATCCCCTCAATCCACTTTGATAATTTGAGGCTTACTGATGCCCTTCTATAGCTTATTTATGGTTTCACACATCACATCCATGGAAATATCCATCCTTGTCATCTTTCTCTTTGGCCTCCTTGATGATGATTTTAATTGATTCTTTCTATTACTTGCACTGGACTGATTAGATATAGGTGTAGCAATATCCTCATCATCCAAATCAACAATAGTCTCAATAGGTCTAGTGATATCCTCATTATTGTTGAGATTGAGGGCCTCATCCATAGGGTGTCCTTCTTCTATCTCTTGAGCCATTGCATTTGTGGTACCTCTAGCTATATCATTCCCCATAATGAAGGCTACTTATTCATTGTAGTATTTTAACAAATTCCTCTTAAAGAAGTTGGAATTTCAAAATTCTTTTCTCTACATGTTGGCATAATGATTAAATTGCTTATTTTTCTTTCATTACTAACTTATTAAGATAGATATAACTTAAAAAAAAATATTTTCAAGAGCATGTTACCTTGAACATCTCATCCCATACCCCATCATCAAAATCCACAATTTGAGTAGTCTCATTCTATTCAAAACCACTTGTATTTTTCAAATCTTTCATAATTATATAACCTTGCTTCCATGTTTTCAACTTGTTCTTGAAGTTATCCTTTGACAAATTTAGGTTCAACTCCTTGTTGACCCTCCTTTCAATGATGGTCCAAGCTTCTTTTCTGAAATGCCCTTCACCATTTTTTCCAAGATGGCCTTTCTTGTAGAGCAAGTCTAGAAACTTTTCTTCCATTTATCTTTTCCATTCAACCTTATTCGAAGAAGAAGCTATATATCTGACTTGAACATCATCATTGATGCTCATCAATAGTGTTTTGTATGACATTGGAAGTCAAAAGATAACAATAGGTCCATGGTTTTGGTTAGGCCAAGTAGATCCTCTACTCCCACTGCATAATCACCTACACCAACTATTAATAATGTAAGTATTGTTTTTAATGATGTAAGTGTGCATGTGAATTTTGTACCTAGCTGTAGACACAACACTTCAGTAAAACATTAGAGGTTAGCAAATCAAGAAATCTGCAATATAAATGAAATAAGCTAACCAGGTTATTTACTACCTTCTAATAGGTGCGAGTATGGTATTCTTAGATTATGACCAAAATCAGTGACAATGCAACATCTAAACGATGGTTTTAATGCTAAAAGATGAAAGCAATGAAATATGAATGCAAATTAATCTATATTTTTGGATTTTCTATGTAATATGATGAAAAACTATATGAAATTGATCTAGAATGGATGAAAATGAATTGCAATGCAAATCTAACAATGCTATGAAATTTCTATGAAAATGGATTAAAAAACTATGAATTGCAAAACTTCTCGCAAATTCCCTATTCGCAAGAGCTTGATTCTCCAAGTATGTAAAAATTTGTGGGATCTGAAATAATGGGCTGAGCCTTGTTTTTATAGAAATCCAAGGCTTTGAGAATGCATGGAAAAAGCCATAAATCACTCTTTGATAAACTTAGCTTGAGTTTTGAGTTATCAAGAAATCAGAAACAACTAACTCATTAAATCATGCAAAAGCAACTTTTTGACTCCAAATAGAGTTCAATTTACTTTTTCAACTCACAATCACATGTTGAGTTTAGAAAGTTAACAAATTGAAATTAACAGATGTTTTAAAGTTGACTGCTTTTCTAATTGTGCATGATTTAATATGACTTAATTAAATAATTAAAGTGATTTATTCTCAACTTAACTAATTTTGAATAAAAATAACTGATTTATGGGTTAATCAATTATTAAATCAAACTTTATTCCAAAAACTATATCATTAAATATTGACAACTTGATTTAATTAATTAAATAAGAATTTAATCAATTATTCGTAGGATTTTTGATTTATTGTCAAAATTAAATAATATTAATTAGGAATAAATAGAATTAAATCTAATTAAATGATTAAGGGGTAGAATTAAATCTAATTAATTGATTATTCAACATATTCAATTAATCAAATTTTAGGATAAATATGATTTATCACCAAATAATATTCAATTAGGAACATTAGGATAAATTAGGAATATTTAAGAAATATCCCCCGATGCAGAATTAAGATAAAATCAATTAGAATTTTGATAAACTGATGTGTAGAGGTCCCTTAGGTTAGGAATTTTATGTCAATTTCGATCAATTTGTTGATGTAGAAGGTTAAGGGTCCTATAGCCCATTTTAGGGGTATTACATTTTTCCCCTCTTTGAATTACTATGTGAAGTGCAGTGATTCAAAGATTAATCTATTCTTGATGGTGATGTGGACTTAGTTATGTGGTGGAGAAACTGATCCTAAAAGATTAATCGATTCTGAGACATAAACCAATTGATAGATTTGAAGATGTTTGATTCAGGCCCTGATTGACCAAATAATTGAGATGATGTTAACTATATCAACAATGAACCGATGATTATGAAGAAGTGTCAAAATGCATGATTTTGAACCTTATGATTATGAAGAAGTGACTTTCCTGACTCCAGACTTGATTGTCCAAAGGAATCAAAAGGATGCCAA
This sequence comes from Chamaecyparis obtusa, assembly GCA_027943335.1. Lineage (NCBI taxonomy): Eukaryota > Viridiplantae > Streptophyta > Pinopsida > Cupressales > Cupressaceae > Chamaecyparis > Chamaecyparis obtusa. Next base: position 181,070 of record BSBK01006999.1, read on the forward strand.
ATTTGAACCCTTCAATTACGAAGAACTAAGGAAATAACACAACTGAACTGATGGTTATGAAGAGGTGATACAATTTACAAGACTGATTAGGATACTAGATTGATATGGATCTTAATGAATCTGATATGCCCCAAGCGATGAGAAATTTTGATGAATTAGCAACTAGATGTGGTTGTTGTCTTGGTTACTAAAGAAAAAAATTTGATTTATAGATTTGATTGATGTGCAATACCATGCACCCTTCGGGATGAAAATCAAAATCTGGCAAGAAAAGCCAATGTTAAATAGTTTAGAAGCATGTTAATTGATTTGAGAAGTGGTTAGACACGTCCGAAAACATGTTCTGCATTGTTTGGAGGTCCTGAAGACCAAGTTTGACTAGGTTTGACCATGAGTTCACCATGGTTGACCAACCTAAATTTCAATAGTTTTATGTGAGATAATCAGTTAAGTTGAATTCTAGATTTCATTGATGTTTTGAAGGTCAATTAAGCAGTCAATCATCCTGGGTCTGAGAATTTTAAATCATAATTTTAACAAAGCAAATGATCTTAGATTTTGATTTTGATCCTGAAAATGGGTCCAGAACTTCGAAATTAGCTAGGGGCGCAACTTTCACGCAAAATAGAGCACTTCAAAAAATTAGGTCAAAACCTATATAAGGGCCAAAAGGGTCATTTTCAAATCATTTCAACATTTTGTCTTTTGTGAGCCTTGTGGAGCCCTCTAAGAAAAAATGGAAGTTCCAATCACCTCACATTGATTTGAGCGTAGCCATCGATACGAGCAACCTCTCCAATATGGGAATCTGGTAAGTGGACCTCTGTGCCTCTCTGTGAATTCAAATTTGGTAGCTTTTGATGCTTTTTAGGATTTTTTTGCACATTTTTGAGTTTTTCAATTTTTGTACCATAGAAACTCGTACGACAGTCTGCTTGGACTCATACGAGTTTTCAACTTCCCATAGAGTGTCGTCCTCATTAGTACTATAAGTCATATGAGAGGGACCCATCTTTCGTACGACATTTCATCGGGTCCCTCAAGTCTAATATAAGAACCATTAGAATGTCATATATGCATGAAGTGTCGTGCGGGAACCTATAGAAACTCGTATGATTTTCGGTACCAGTCTAAAAGCTCGTATGGAAAATAATGAGTGTTTTTCTCATCCTTAGGTCAAAATTTTGATTTTTTTGATTTCTTAGCCTGATTCCTTAACATTCAATGCACCTTCTAAAGTATTAAATTTCTTGTTTTCAGTGTTTATAGCTTGATTTTTGACCAAGTTACTGATAGGGTGTCCATGTTCCTGTGTTGTGTAGGTTCACTATCTAGATGTACATGTCTATATTTCTCACCTTGTGACTCAGAGACTATGTGTATCACTTCTTGACCCACTGAGAGTACATCTTGCTTCTTGTGGCTTTGAGTCCCTAATCCAGTTGCCTGACATTTGGGTTAACCATGGGTTGATTACTGCATTGATTGAGAGGTTTCATTCTGAGAACCAGACATTTCACTTGCCGACTCGAGAGATTACTATTACTCCAGAGGATGTTTACAGGATTCTACGGATACCTTTTCATGGTCCTTGTCCTGATTATATCAATGCGGGGAATTCAAGTTTACATGCATTTAGGACTCTTTTCGGTGCTGATGAGAAGATCGCATAGTCTATCTCTTGGGAGACCCTTGTATAGAGATACGAGTAGTCTCATAGACTGGAGTGTATTATAGCAAGGATGACTAGAGGGATCATCATGTCTAACCGTCAGTAGAACAATCTTCTGATAGGCTGGGCCCCTATTAATGCACATTTGATGGCTAGTCCTACTAAGATGGGATGGGGTCAGTGTCTACTTGCCCATTTGTTCTCAGAGATGTATAAGGTAGTGTATCATGAGGGAAAATATTTTTCCTTTGGTGCACTGATTCTACATATTTAGGCTTGGGAGCATATCTTGATATGATGTCCTATATGTGGTGAGGTTAGGTAGCCACATGAGCCTCTGATATATAGATATTCTGGATATGTCACACAGGTCTGGATGGGCATTACAAAGTATTGGAGGTGTGTCTTAGATGACATGATGTTCATGATTTGGAGGCCATACTTACAGGTTGAGGCATGGCTAGTTGCTCGTGCCCAATCTAGTTACTTTTTTCATAGCCCAGTATTGATAGGACAATCCACTACTGTCCTGGAGAGGTTCCTGATCATGTGGGTATGGAGACAGTATGGCATCATACAAGATGCCCCACAAGAGTTTTCCACATATGCACGGATGGTTCAGAAGCTGGGATTAGGTTGGGTAGCTTGATTATCATATGCCCTATGGAGCTAGGAGTATACTGGATATGCACAGAGAGACTAGGACTACAGGCCATAGGTTGCTGATGCTAGTGTCACTATTGCTTTCATTGCATGGTTAGCTAAGCACTAGATGAGGTGATATTCTAATTTGACTGAGCTGATTCCTACCATGGAGGATGCTGAGGATGTGATAGGTGCCCCTATGGGTAGAGGCCAGAGGTGTAGAGATGTCTAGAGTCTAGTGGTGCATCCTACACCACCTAGGCCTAGAGCAGTGATGACCCCACAAAGGCCATCAAGATAGATGAGGCCACCATGACCATAGGTAGATCCATTGGTTAGACCCTAATTTGTGCATCAGAGATATACTAGAGGTGAGAGTGGGACACTGGGTGGTATGGGTAGTGAGGATGATATCTTAGGTGCACAACAGGATGTGGGTAGTACAAACAATGCACAGACTATAGGTTCAAATTTTGATTTAGGTGCATAGGCCTGACATCATAAGGCACATAGAGAGGTGACTAAAAATCAACCTATGGAGGATGTTGATGCACTAGAAGCTGAGGTAGATCCTAGACTAAGACAGACCCCACATGACATCATTAGGAGACTCTGACTACAAATTCATGATTTGAGATTGCAGAGTGCCACTCTTGAGGTGCAGCTGAGAGAGTCAGAGAGATAGAGACTAGAGTGGGAGGTTGACATGAGGAGATTATAGGATGAGGTGGTTCATCAGACTAGCCAGGCCTCTTACTATGTTTCCTCTTATTACTCGAGGGTACCTGTTGGGCAGAGAGTGCCTTCTTATTCTAAGTTCATGGCTGCTTCTAAGGGAGCTAGAGTACCACGAGCTGACCCACCACCTGAGGCACCTACCCCACCACCACCAAATGTGAAGGAGGTAGACAACTAATCTGTCCTAGTGTTCTCATTTTTTCCATTTTGTTCATATACTAATCATATCTAATAGCTTTGATGAGCTCATTCTTTTGTATATTGTGTCATTAGTGCACCCCTGACTATTCTGAGGTTTTTGATATATATATGAGATTGATTTTGGTTGTGACCTCATATGCACTTGTCATATCATGTGATGCAAATATTTGAGATGCTTTGATTAGTGTAGAATGTATGGATTATGCAATGCAATGTTTAGTTTCAAATGTATCGATTAATGCAATGATAGATGAATAGATGCAAATGTATGTTTATGGATGATTATGTATGTATGCAATGAATGAATGATATGGAAATGTTTATGATATGTAATGTAAATGCAGCGATACACATGATATTTTTTTCCAGGTACTGAAGAAGACAAGTGCTCAGTCATTTGTGAAAATGGATGTGTAAGCTGAGATGGTGACTGCTTGCTAGTTTGAGTTTTAGGGGACCTTCATACAAAGATTAGTCCTTGTGTCATGTTTAGCATATTTTTGGAGAATCAATAAGCATTAAGGTAAATAGTGAAATCATGAGATCAATACAACCATGAAAAGTGCAAAATGCAAAATGAAATGCACCTAGGACCTAGGACTTGGTCATTGATCATGTGTCGGTCATTTTCATCATTGAATTTTTTTTTTGTTCTTTTCTCTTTTAGGTAACACTGGATAAATCAATACAATGTCCAATAGTTAGGCAACCATAGACATAATTATATTGATTTTTATTTTGATATGTTAGATTAGATATAAGCACCAAGGCACAAAAGCCAAGATGACCAGAATATCATGTCCATTTTGATATAGCAATTTGTATAAGCATCATAACATAAACATTGTGATGACCTAAATATGCCTTGTGGAATAAACATGCCAAACAACTCAAGAGATTATTCTCATTCTTCTGTGAGTTTACCCGTAGTGACCCTTTATCATTCACATCCTTGGATAATTTCACGTTCCACAATAGAGAAGAAGAAATCACTCAAACTTCCTTGAATTTTCTATGTACCAATGGTCAAGGTACACATGGCCATCCAATACATGATGGAGGCACTTATAGTGAACACCAATTCAATCCAAAATTTCCAAAGTTGTTATATTTTCACTCAAAGTAGAAAACAAAGAAAAGATTATGCCTCTAGTCATCACTCTCTCAATCCTATGAAGGACATCATCGAGGAGTTCGAGAGGACATAATATGAAAAAATATCAATGTGAATTAGAAACCAATACAAAGAGGATTAAAGCATGTCGCATAGATTCTTTTCAGTTTGTTGTTGTTGTTTGTTTGTGTTTGTTGTTGGTGCAAAATCCTATTCTAGTGAGGAGACAAACTGACTGACTCAGACATAGCTTTGGAAGGACCTTGATTGGGTATGAATCATCTGAAGATACTAAGGGCTTTATGATATGACACTGACTGTCCCCAAGTTGAAGCTTTGATAGGATACAAACACTTTGTTGGATGATACTCAGACTGACTTTATTGAAAACAGGATGCGAAAGCAAACCAAGAGATATATACAAACTAAAGTAGACTAAAAGCTGGGAAAGACCAAGATTGCACTAATAGATGGAGCATTTTGATACAAATGGCACCCATTTGTCAAGTTTTCACCATCTTGGCAGAGATTCTATTTTTTCTACCAAGGCGCCTGTTTCTAGGTTTTTACCAAGGCACTTTTTCTTTTTCTTCTTTTTAGTATTTTTCATCTTTTCAATTTTTTTGTATTTTTGCATCTTTTAATTTTTTTTTGTGATACATCAAGGCGCCTATTGTTAGGTTTTCACCAGGATGATCATTTTTTTAGGACTTTTTCTGATTTTTATGATTTTTTCAGGACATTTTACCATAGGCTTAATGCCCTAGGCGTAGAATTTCTTCAGATGGAGAACATTGATTGGTTCTCAGAGATGTTCTCCTTTAGTCATTGAGAATTGATAGGCACTAGAGCCAAAATTGGTAGTGATAACAAAGGGACCCAACTTGTTGTGTTCAAATTTCCCTTTGCATTCTCTATGTGATTGATTTTTGGGATTCTCTCTCAAGACTAGATCGCCAACCTAAAATTCTCTACGTCTAACTTTCTTGTTGTAGCCTCTAGACATTCTTTTTAGATATACCCTAAGATGATCATATGATGCTTGTCTACGCTCATCTAGTAGTTCAAGTTCTTGTAACCTAGACACTCTGTAATCGTCATCTTTTACTAAACCATGCATTCTGATTCTTAGTGATGGGATTTCAACCTCAATAGGTAGTATCGCTTCAGACCCATATACTAAAGTGAATGGTGTAGCCTGAGTGGGCATTTTGATACTTGTTCTATAGGCCCAGAGAGCTAGATTGATCAGGAGATGTCAGTCTCTTACTGTAATATTAATTGTGTGATGTAGGATCTTCAATAAAATTTTGTTTGATGCCTCCTCTTGCCCATTCCCTTGAGGATAGTATATGGACAACCAATGTTGTGTAATCTTGAACTTAGAGCACAAGGAATCTAAGTCCTTATTCTTGAATTGACTATGATTATCTGTGACTATTGAATGTGAAATTCCATATCGAAAAAATGATATAGTTCAGAATGAACATTGAAATTTGTTTACCGGTTGTTTGAGTCAAAGGGACTGCTTCTACCCATTTTGTAAAATAGTTTGTAGCTATAATGATATGGATATGTTCATTGGAAGAATGTGGATATATAGCTCCCATAAGATAAAACACCCATTGTTGAAAAGGCCACTGTGTAGTGAAGGGAATAAGATCTCTCCCTGGTGCATGAATCAAGTTCCCATGGACTTCACATTTCTAGCAATTGTTAATATATTTGATAGCCTCTTTTTCCATTTGTGGCCAATAGTACCCAGCCCTAATAAGTTTTTGAGTTAGTGTTAAACCGTTGGACTTTGATCCACATATACCATCATGGACTTCCTCTAATGTGTGTTGAGAATCCTCAAGTTCTAAACATCTAAGAAGTGTACCATCTAGACTCTATTTGTATATATAATTACCTATGATGACATACCGAGATGGGTTTTGGATAAGGTATCATTTCTCATGGCAGTTGAAGGTATCAGGGATGATTTGGTCTTGAAGGTAGGAGAAGAGGTGTTTGTATTTGGAAGAATCATGACCAACAATAGTGCAAATCATGTGGGTTTTAGGGGAATCATATGTAGGGAACGACAGTGCTTCCACCAAGAACTCATAATGTAGCTCATGTTCAGGTTGTTGTAGTAGAGATGATAGCATTACCATAGCATCAACAACCTTTTTTTCTATTCTAGGAATCTTCTCAAACATGATAGATATGAAATATTTATTTAAGTCATCTACCATGCATTTGTATGGAACAAGTTTCTCATCTTTTGTTTGGTACACATAACTGACTTGGTGTATGACTAGCTGTGAATCTCCATGAATGTGTAATTTTGTCACTCGCCAATCAATTTCTATCTTCATGCCATTAAGTAAAGCTTCATATTCAATAATATTGTTTGTGCAAGGAAACTTTATTCTGAATACTTTAGGTATTTAGTAACCTTGTGATGTTATGAATAATATGCATGCTCCAAATACATTATGTGTGTAAGATCCATCAAAGAAAATATGCCAAGTCCTAGAAGATATGTGCATGATGGATGAATTAGGAAATTCCATCTATAATGACATATCATTGAACATTGGTGCTTCAACCAACTAAGCTGCAATGACTTGTCCTTTGATAGATTTTCTCTCAACATATTCTATGCCAAATTCACTTAATAGCATTACCCATTTAGCTAGTCTACCTATGAGGGAAGCTTTGCTCAATAAGTATTTCAATGGATCTATCTTAGCTATCAACTATGTTGTATGAGCTAACATTTAGTGTCGCAGCTTCTATGATGAAAAGATGACAACTAGACACACCTTTTCTATCATGGAATAGTTCTTCTCATAAGCTACCAATGTTTTGTTGATGTAGTAGACAATTCTTTCTTTCTGATTTTCATCATGTTGTGCTAGTAATACCCCCAGTGATGTATCTATGGGACATATAGAATCAATGGCTTCCCTTGAATAGGAGGCATCAGAATAGGAGGATTTGCCAAATATTGCTTGATGTGGTTGAAGTTCTTTTCACATTCTTCATTCAATGAGAAAGTCATACCTTTATGTAATGTCTTTGTGAAAGGTTGTGATATATTTGCTAGCTAAGATATGAAATGTCTGATTGATTGCACCCTTCCTTGTAAGGTTCTCATTTGACTAATATTTTTAGGAGGTTCCATCTCCATGATAGCTTTGACTTTAGTAGGATCTACTTTAATTCCTTTCTTTGAAACATTGTAGCCTAGGAGCTTTCCAAAAGTGACACCAAAAGCACACTTTTTAGGGTTCAGTCTGAGACTAAACTTCTCCATTCTATCTAGTATCTTACTCAAGTCACTCAAATGTTCTGATCTTATCATAGACTTAGCTAAGGTGTCATCAACATAGTCTTCCATAGTTTGATGCATCATATTGTGAAAGATAGATGTCATAACTCTTTGATATGTATCACCAGCATTCTTAAGACCAAATGGCATGACATTCCAATAGAAAGTACCCCATGCACAAGTGAAAGATGTTTTCTCTTGATCTTCTAGAGAAATTTTGATTTGATTGTATCCAGAGAAACCATCCATAAAAGAGTACATTTTGAAGCCCGTAGTCATGTCCACTATCATATCAATATTTGGTAATGGAAAGTCATCCTTAGGGAATGCTTTATTTACATCTCGGAAGTCTATGCATACTCTAATAGATTTATTTGGTTTTGAAACCAGAACTATGTTTGAGATCCACTTTCCATAATCTATGACTCAGATAAATCAAGCTTTTAGTAACTTTTCTAGCTTAACTTTGACTAGTAGTGCAACATGTGGATGCATCTTTTGCAACTTCTGTTTAATAGGTTTAACTTCTGGAGCTATAGAAAGATGATGCATTATCAAATTTGGATCTAACCCTGGCATACCTGAATACTTCCATGAGAAGTTGATTTTCTTTCCTGTCAGGAAAGTAGTGAATGCTTGTTTCTCTTCCTCTGATAGGGACTGAGCTACATGAATCGGTTGTGGTTCCTCTACTATACCCAAGTTGATAGATTGAGTTGGTTCTATCAGTACTGGAGATCTGTCCTATAAATGACTCAGAAGGACATCAAATATCTCATCCTTAGGCACCTCAGAGAGGTTTTCACCTTCAGATATGTCTTTTATTTTTACTATTTTAGGTTCTGAGACTGCCACCAAGTAGTTTTCACCCTCAAAACTCTTTTTCTTTTTACTTTTCTTAAACTGACTAAGATATTTAATAGCTGACTCTGTCATGCTAATGCTAGGTTCACTGATGGAATTCATCATAGGTTCCACTACATTGAGGTAGTAGGCAAGAGTATAGTCATTTTGAAAGGTATGGATATCTTGGCTTGGATCAGTAGACATTTGGCAAAGTTGTAGATATTGGATAGTCAATGTAGGGGAGGATTGGGAAATGGTGTTCATGCATATGGTGTTGTCATCATTGGTCCTAACCTGACTCTCAAATTCAAAGGTGATATTGCTACTAATAATGTTCATTTCATGAATCATTTCAACATCATCATTGGATTCCACTTTAGTAGTAGGTGGATCAGACTCATTAAGTTCATCATTTCACTCTAGACTTACATCGAATTTAGGTGAATATTTTTGAATAACATCAATGTTTTTTTTAGTGATAAGATCATCTTCTTCTAGAATAACTCCCCATTCATATTCATTGGATTCATCTTCTATTCCTCTAGGAAAATAAAGAATCTGTGTGAAGTTTGGATGGATTCCCCAAGTAGGATTACCTTTTGAGTCTGAGCAAAATTCATATTCATGGGATTCTATCTCAGAATCACTGTTGTATTCAGCTATAGGTTTCCCTTCTTCCTTGTCAGTAGTAGGTTTTTGTGTATCTACCACATTGATATTCTCCTTAGGTTTCTCTTCATCCTTAAGAAGATCTAGTATGTTTTGAGGTAAAAGTTCATAAGGAATAAGATCAATTGTTTCTGAATCATCACTGTCTAATTGTTGTGTTTCTTCCTTTGGCTGAATTTTTGTTGTCCGACTTATCTATTTTAGGACATGAACTAAATTACCATGAAGGTGGAAGCGCTCCTTGTGATATCCAATCCCTGTAGTTTCTGTGGTTGTTCTCCACAATGTTCAATGGGTTGTATGATTCCTTTTCCTCTTGTTCCTAGAGGTCACTTTCCTATGTATCCCATCTTATACATGAGTTTTTGATCTAGTCCATTTGACTTTGAAGGAATATTGCTTGATTTGGAGTCACATTTTTGAACTGATTGAGATTCATCTTTGTATAGCCATGCAAGCACAACTTCTTCCTCTTCAAACTCTTGTTTGGACACTTTCTCTATGACAAAACTTCCATTCTAGATAGTTTGAGGTTCCTTTGATGTTTGTTTTGTCTGTTTTAGAGGTTGCCCATAAGATTTAGGCAAGACTGGGAGAGATGTTAGAGATAGGACTGGTTCCATAGTATATTCTCCCATGCTTGTGTCTTTGATTTTAACCTCTTTGGAAATGTCTTCCAGCTTGGATGTAGATGTAGTGTCTATTTTCTTGGGGAAATATTCTCTATTATGTGGAACAAGTTTGTCAGCACTCTCTTTCAAGGCATTGCCAGATGTAGAAATGTCAGCTGGAATTGTTACCTCTACTCCTGTTAGCACAAGAAAATTTTCATTCCTCTGCAAGTATTTCTCCCATTTTCCTGGCAAAACCCTAGGCAAAATTCAAAAATCTAACTGTTTGCAAGGAAAAACCCTAAGTGTGCCCTAGGCCTGTTCTAAAGTCATGTTACTTTTTGGGCCACTTAAAAACTTTATAACACATGTGCTTTAATATTTTCACCCGACAGTCTTTATTTTCCCTAAGTTTTTGAGTGCCCAGCTTTAATTTTTTCCTAAGTCCGTCGGTGTATTTTTTCCTAAGTCTAGCGCTTTAATATTTTCTAAATGTTCTGGCTTAAGTCTTTTCTTGGGCCCGGCTCTGACAGCATCTTGGTCTAACGGCTAGCGTAAGTCCGCAAGTGATGTGTCAGAGGCTTGCAATCTTACACTGGCCATTGATCTCTCCTAATGATGCAGCATTTCAAGGACGTGGGACCGTCCGACAGATCTAACAGTTGGCAGTCTGTGATTGGTCCACCTATTGGTGATTTGGCAAGGGTAGTGGGTCCTGTTTGTCAGCAATTCAGAAGTCTTTGACATCTGCAGAGGTCAACGGTGGGCATGTCTTCACAAAGGATGTATCAAATGCATGAGATTATAAGACAATGGTTGATTCTTTTTTGTGACGTAATCTTTTCTTTTAGTGGGTCCACTGCCAAGTGTGCCCAGTTGGTGATATTTAATTGGTCAGTGAAGTAATGAGGTGGAGCTTGTCAGTGGGGCCTATGTCAAATATTTTTTGATCGACGGTCGGTGTATGATCACATGGAATATTCTTCCCCCATGCGATCTTATGCCCATCGTCCAATTAGATGCCGAGGGAAGAGTGGGTCCTATGTCAGAGGTGACTGGGCGGAGGTGACGAATGGTATGATAACATGTGGTAGGTTTTTAGGCGGGCCCAAGGATATAAAAGTATTTTCTAAGGTTTGGCATTTCTAATAAATTTTGGTGGTCCCGATATTTTTCTACAGTGTTCGCACATTCTCATAATAAATTGGTGAAGTTCTAAATCTTCTCGCGAATGGGTGAATAGGTGTATTCACTGAATCTTAGATTTGTTAGAAGTGTTCTAAATTTCTTAGCGAATAAGTGAATGGTTTCAGTCACTAGTTTGCTAAATAACTAAATGGTGAAGTTTTAAAAAGGATTTGGTGAATACGCGAATAAAGGTCTTCACACATTCTCAGAATATGACCAAGGGTTAACACATGATTCAACGATTTAGCGAAGTTCTTTGTTCACTGAATCATTTGACTTAACCACGGTCAAAGAAGGCATTAAGCAACTTAAATTTTTCCCTTCAGTCGCATATTCATGAAGTAACCTGGTGGGGTCCTAAATCTTTTAGCGATTCAATGAATACGTGTTCGCTGAATCTCTAGATAAAGTAGCAGTGTTTCAAGTTTTTCAGGGAATTGGCAAAATGTCTTTGGTCGCTAATTCGCTAGATAATCAGTGGGCCCTCAAATTTCTTATGTATTCACCAGTTTGCAAAGAGTAACCTGAGGTTAAGAAGGGACTTCACAATTTAGCGAATGCAGTCATTCGCTAAATCATTTGATCTAACATGGGTTAAGTAATGTATTCAGTGACTTAGAATTTCTTGTGGTCGCGTATTCACCAAATGGGTCAAAGAGTTAAGGTTTGCCAAGAATAGTGGGTCTAATTGTGCTGATTCATCACTAACGTGCTCTATTTTCATTGGTCGAGAGATTTTGATGATGTCGAAAGTGATTTTTAAAGATTTTTGTTGACTATTGTGGGATTCTATGAGCCACCCGATCTGTCGGGAATAAGATGCATCAACGGTCACATTTTAAAGTTGAGCCGGTTACCATTTTTATTCAAATTCAAATATCCTGCAGGGTTTTGCTAGGGTTTTTGGACCAGTGAGTCATGTAAGATGAAGCAGTGGCCAGGAATTGATTTCTTTGGTACAGTTTGTAGTTGGGGAAGGATATAGAAGGCATAAATTATAGCTAGAATCTAATTTTGTTCCTAGTGATGTCATGCTAGTTGAGTTTCCAGGGTTGAATTTTTGCAGAAGGGCATTCATTGCAGATGGACAGTGTGATGATAAAATCAAATTTGTAAAAATTGAGCCAGGGATAGCATTGAAGACAAGAAGCATGTTGACTCAATTGCAAATATCTCAACTATTTCAGTGGTGCAGTTATTGTAAACCCTTTGGGGTTGTTGTAAAGGTTTTTAGGTTAATTTTTGTAACCCTAGAATGATTGGTTGCATGTTGCATCCCTTGGTATAAAGGGATTTTTCATGATCATTCTAAGGGATTGGAGTTTAGGTGTCAAAAAGATAGAAATTTTTGAAACCCTATCTTTTCAGTCAAGGATTGTAATTTTTGATATCATTTTATCAAACAATAGAGAAGAAGTACAGGTTGTTCTTATCCTGCAAGCTTGTTATTCAAGATACTGTATGCACATGGTGAAAGGTTATACTTAATACAAACCTCAGGTCTTTGCTCTTTGTTGCTCTATTTTTTGAATCTTTAAATCTTTGCATAAGGTTTATATGAATGTATTGGTGCTTTGAGTTCCAACCTAGAGTTAGATTAAATATTTCTCAAAGTGGAATATGTGTTCTTAGAGTTTATTTGAAGGATTTTCATAAGCAGGAAAGAGTTGGGATATTTTGTATTTATGTCTAGAGACCAATTTCAGACACCATTGTATTCATCCTTTTCCTTGATATTTTTCCCATTAGACAAGGCATTGGCTTGTATTCTCCTATCTTTGTGTTAAGAAGAGTGATTCAAACCTTGTAATACCAAATCATTAAATCGCTACCAGTCCTTACTTTTATTTACATTTATGTATTGTCCTACCCCATGATGGAGGATCAATGAACAATAGGTTCTTGTTTAGTATTCTCTCACTGTATTCATTTGTTGAAAGATCCAATAAAGAAATAAGGGGCAAAGTTAGAACTATCAGTCAGAGTTAATACTATTGGATTAGGTGCACCTGCCTTGGTTTTGCAGAGCCAGAAGCAGAAGAGGGTAGTCTTATCCCTACAGTTGGACCAATTGCTTATAGATTGCTCACATTTGGAACTAACCAATCCTCAATATCCATCATAAGCATATTGGTATCTCATGGAGTTTAAAATCCTATCAAGGGACCAACAACTCCATCATAAAAAAATTTCACACATTGATGACACATTGATGGAATAGCTTACATTTCATGTATCCAAGGTCTCCCTAAAAGAATTTTGTAGGCCAATGGAAGATCTAGAACTTGACAAGTGATATCTCTGATAATTGGTCCTATTTTGATAGGTAATAAAATCATTCCCTTGGAGGATCTTTCTTGCTCATCATATGGCTTTATTGTTATCTTCTTTTTAGGATCAATAGCATCTTTTGATAATCTCATTTGTGTGACCAATTTGTAGGAATAGATGTTTAGACCAGCACCTCCATCTATCAACACGTGTTTGACACGATAGTTTTGGATTAAGAATTCAATGTGCAAGGGTTAGTTATGCAGATGACTCAGGGAATTGTCATCTTCCTCTGAAAAGGAGATATACTGGGGTGATGTCAGATGACCAACCATAGTTTGAAATCAGTCTAAATCAAGATTGTTAGGAACATTGGATCTGAGCAAAGCTTTATCCAGAATAGCCCTATGAGTAGGATATATCTGAAGCAACTCAAAAATGGATTTTTTTGCATTGGTATGCTAGATTTGTTGGACAATACTATATGATGTTACTCTGGTCTCTTTAGGATTTGATGATTTTGAGGCAGCCCTCTATTTAGAAGTAGATGGAAGATTAAAAGGTATCTTAGGGGAATTTGATGAACCCAAGTTTTGTCCTTGTAGATGTACCTGAGTTTGTGATCGAGTTACTACATTTGCTGATTGATTATCTCTATCTTTTCTTACAATGGTGATGACATTGCAATGTTTAGATAGGCCTGGTTCAACCATGTTTATGACAACATTATTTCCAGAGTAGGCATAATTAACTTTAGCGCCCATGTTAGGTTGAGAAGATGAATTTCCTTGATTATGCTTCAAAAATGGTTCTGTGAATGTCGTATGATCATTGTTGCTTTTATGGTTGTCAATTACAATTCCTCCATCATCATTTTTTTCTTGAATGAGATGCTTCAAGCACATGTAGTTGTTGGTTTTATGACCTTTATTTTGACGGAAGTCATAGAAATCAGTCTCTTTCCACCATTTAGGTTTAACTTCAGGATCATATGGTTTTATCTCAAGCAACGTGATGATTTTGTTTTCCAATAGAGTATTCATGGCGGATTCCAAGGACTCACCCAAAGGAGTGAACCCGCGCTTTGGTTTTGTAATCCATAGTTTATAGTCATTAGACTTTTTAGTAGATTTAGGTGCCTTTTGTTTAGATGTTTTTATGGGTTGAGTTCCAACAGTGAGATTGAATGTTGGGGCTTTTGATGAAGTATTGATGTGATCGACAACACCATCTATGACAACATTCTTGTTCTTGTTCTAGAATTTGACTTTATCTTTGTTGTTGGAACTAGAACCAAATTCATGTTTTCTTTCTTTTTTTATTGATATGTCGCCCTTACAAGTAACCACATTTTCAATATTTATGGCATTTTCTACCATTTTCTAAAAAGAAATGTGATTTTGCTTATGCAGATGATAATTGACTTCTGGAATCAAATTGTTGATGAAGATTTTTAGTTTTTTAGTTTCTGAAATAGGTCGAGCATAGAGTGAAAACTTCTTCCTCCATCATTTGAGGAAAGTCAGGAAGGGTTCTCATGAGTTTTGTTTTAGATTGTAGATATCGATCATGGTGATCAAATGTTGAATATTGTAGGAGTATTATTGATAAAATAGTTTGATTAGCTCCTCAAAAGTTTTGATTGTTGGATGCATTTTAGAGAACCAATGGATAGCTACTCCTCCTAGAGATAATGGAAAAAGATCATTAAGTAGGTTAGTTCATGCATAAACTCCATAGATTGAGTACAAAATTCTCTGACATGATCTTGAGGGTCAGAGTTGCCATCATATTTTGGTATCTCCACTCTTTTTGGGAATGGTGGCATGTGCAAGATTTTATCAAACAGAAAGGGGCATAGAACCTCCATAGAAAATTCTTTAGGTTCTTTCTCTTTTTCTAGTTTGTTGAGTTTAACTTGCATGGCATGCATATGTTTCATCATGGTTGTGATGGGATTTTCTTCCTCTTGCGTGATGATATTATCGACATTGAAGTCTTGAGGAAGTTTGGCTCCTTGTTGAGCTAATTGTAAGAAATAGGCTTCCTTTTCTTCTTGTAAGAAGTGTTTCATCATTCTTTGGAAGTCACCATCATTTCTATATGACTCAATTTCAAATGGTGTTGGTTTGGGATCTCCACCACGATTAGAGTGGTGACCTTGGGAACCTTGGTTTCCTCCTCCTTGAGACATTGTGTTGTTATGAGGACTACCAAGGATTGTTTTATGTGGAGCTGACTAATTACCTTCATGGATCGACACAGGAGGGGTTACATAAGCACCTTTCAAGTAAATATTGTCAAGAACATCTTTTCTGAATAAATTTGTGTCGTAAGGTTGATGAAATGTTTGAGCAATCACAAAAGATATCATTGAAGAGAGTCTAGGTTGTTCTCTTTGGTTTCTTTGTGAGGAAGCTCTAGTTTCCACCATTAACCTTGGGTGAAGAAAATGAGCAAGATTAAGACAACTGATGAATGATCTGATTCAGGAAAAATCAAATGATGCAACCTTGTCAAGATTGGATTGATTGATTGATGAAAAGGTTGATTGGAAATAAGTGTAGGATACTGTGACCTAGTTGTGTGGGTACATGCCCAAAAGATGGTAGACATGAGCTCACAACACTTAGCCATTTGGAGGATTGATTTTGAAGATGATTTTGACAAGGTTTTGACACAAGCTCAAATGAGATCCAAATCAATAGATTGGAAGGCTAGATCAAGATAAAGAGACCACTTTTGGAAAATTGATAGGACTTTTATGCTTTTCTGCTCTGTTCCTGACAGTGAATATTTTGACAGAATCTGATGGCTGACTGTAATGATTGAATTTCTGACAAATCTAAAAGTTTTGTGACAATTTTGACTCAACTTTCATACCACTTTCTCCAGGCTCATGCAAGTCAAGATTGGGTATGGCACGACAATTGACAAAATTTGTACAAAAATTGCTACCAGTATTTGAACTTTGCTTGAATTTTTGACAACATTCATACGATAATGTATAGGCTACCGTATGAGTTTCTAGGCATTTTGATACAACAATCTGGAAACTCATACGAGTTTTGAATTTTTGGGACGACAACTGACACTAGAAAAGGATTTTTGTTCTAGTTTTGCAAGTTTTCCATATTTGTTGGTTGATTTCAATGAATGGGTTTGTTCATTTTTAGATGACCAAATAGATATCAGACATGCAAGACAGTAATCAAGGGAGAAATCAATCATCTTTAAACAATGTAGAAGGGACAAAGCAACCTTGCACATGAACAAGAATAGTGACTTAATGTTCTAATCCCTAGGAATGCTACTTGTGTATGTTCTAAAAAAAATTTCAACCATGTACATAGTCCTAGAAAATAAAAATTTAATCAAACAGGAGCTGCTGAGGAGATCTGATAGCCCAACAAGAGACTACACATGTGGAGATTTCTTCCACAAGGACATTTATATAGCAGCTGCTGCTACCATGGTGAAAATGGTTATTATCGCTTAAGGTTCCATCCACATGGTTGACCCAATAAAGGGAATGTCCACTATGGTTAACCCTCTCTAATAAGGAAACTCACAAAAAGGACCACATGGGAACTTAGTTCAAATTCAAGGATCTGAGTTTCTGATACTACCCAAAAAGGGAGTAGAGCATAATCCTCTAGCCTCTTCACTTCACCCAAACATAGTAAACAGATTGATTGACATGATAGAATTGACACCACCTCACCAAGGTTTGTATGTCAACAACAATGGCTACTGATCTCTCTAAGAGGGACCAAGAGAGAACGTACCACCAAAGATTGAAGACAAAAACTAAGTAAGACCATGAGATGATATCAAATCCTCCCTACCTACAATGGAATCTATCTTCGAGAAGAGCTTCACATGTAAAACAAGTGAATGAAGCCCACCCTCTCAAGAACTCTGCAAATAGTGCTCATGGGGCCTAATTACTATGTATAACAGATGTGCAAGAAAGAAAGTCTAGATTCTTTTTAGAGCCCAAAAGGAATATGTGATTTATGAAACCAAGAAAACACTCAAGCTAGACATGAGAGAGGTTCATTTTATGTGCCAAAATCAAAGTGTTATAGGGATGCAGTGAAATACCTCAGATCCCATGTAATGAACTTATTAGATTTTACCTTATTTTTGCTTTTGTTGAGCTTTACCATGAGCAAAGTGATCAGAAACAACAAGTATCAATCATTAGGGTTAGCCATCAGTAAAAATCTAAAATTGAAATCTTAAAGACTACTTGAAATTCTGACACAAAAATTGAAATTCTAGTACCAAAACTCGTATGACAATGTGCAACTTCCCATACGACACTTTAGGCATGATACGACAGTGGGTCATTATGCAGATGACAATTCAAGTCTCATATAAAAAAGCACATACAACCCACACAACACTTCAAATTATCATTTATCATACGACAGATAGGGGGTCCTAGTATGACAATCTAGGGAATGTCGTACAAAATTGTATAGACAAAAAATTAAAAATCATAGTTTTAAGAGAAAAGGATATAAAATTGAAATATTAGAATGGAAACCCATTGCAGGGCCCCACGGTGGGTGCCAAAAATGTGCATGTGAATTTTGTACCTAGCTGTAGACACAACACTTCAGTAAAACATTAGAGGTTAGCAAATCAAGAAATCTGGAATATAAATGAAATAAGCTAACCAGGCAATTTACTACCTTCTAGTAGGTGTGAGTATGGTATTCTCAGATTATGACCAAGATCAGTGACAATGCAACACCTAAACGAATGATTTAATGCTAAAAGATGAAAGCAATGAAATATGAAGGCAAATTAATCTATATTTTTGGATTTTCTATGCAATATGATGAAAAACTATATGAAATTGATCTAGAATGGATGAAAATGAATTGCAATGAAAATATAACAATGATATGAAATTGCTATGAAAATAGATTGAAAAACTATGAATTGCAAAAATTCTCACAAATTGCCTCTTTGCAAGAGCTCGATTCTCCAAGTTCGCAAGTATGTAAAAATTTGTGGGATCTAAAATAAAGGGTTGAGCCTTGTTTTTATAGAAATCGAGGGCTTTGAGGATGCATGGAAAAAGCCATAAATCACTTTTTGATAAACTCAGCTTGATTTTTGTGTTATCAAGAAATCAGAAACAGTTAACTCATAAAATCATGCAAAAGAAACTTTTTGACTCCAAATAGAGTTCAAATTACTTTTTCATCTCACAATCACATGTTGAGTTTAGAAAGTTAACAAATTAAAATTAACAGTTGTTTTAAAGTTGATTGCTTTTTTGATTGTGCATGATTTAATATGAATTAATTAAATAATTAAAGTGATTTATTCTCAACTTAATTGATTTTGAATAAAAATAACTTATTTATGGGTTAATCAATTATTAAATCAAACTTTATTCCAAAAACTATATCATTAAATATTGACAACTTGATTTAATTAATTAAATAAGAATTTAATCAATTATTCGTAGGATTTTTTATTTATTGTCAAAATTAAATAATTTTAATTAGGAATAAATAGAATTAAATCTAATTAAATGATTAAGGGTTCGAATTAAATATAATTAATTCAATATTCAACATATTCAATTAATCAAATTTTAGGATAAATATTATTTATCACCAAATAATATTCAATTAGGAACATTAGGATAAATTAGGAATATTTAAGAAATATACCTCGATGCATAATTAAGATAAAATCAATTAGAATTTTGATAAACTCATGTGCAGATGTGCCTTAGGTTAGGACTTTTATGTCGATTTCGATCGATTTGTTGATGTAGAAGGTTAAGGGTCCCATAGCCCATTTTTGTGGTATTACAGTAAGTATTGTTTTTAATGATGTAAGTATTGTTGTTAGTAATGTAATTATTATTTTTAGCAAAGATAAATGTGACATGCATCAATAGATAAGGTAAACTATATAGGTAAAAAAATTCACTATCTTAAAAGCTCACTTAGAGGGTACAATACAGATGAAACAAATCAAGAGACTTAATATTACATATTAAGTTTGAAAACTATCATGAAAAGCTACCAAAAAGTAGTCATTCATAGCCTAGTTCCAGAAAAATGGTTGTCAGATCCCAATTCTAGTAGAATGGTTGACATATGTTCCACTATAGACCACTAAAAACCACATTTTAAACCTATTCAAATAATACATGTTATCTAAATTCATTGACTTAATTATTTGTACAATATGTTCTAATAGCTACTCCCATTGTTCACCAAAAGTGCATGTGGAACCTAATAAGATGTGCAAAATGCATAATATAAATAGACATTAAAAGTTGTATATATTGTGTGTGAAAAGTACTTATAACAATGATACACTCAATTTACTTTATGTTCAAGGTTTCTAGACATTATTTTCGATGACTTGTAACTATTGCACAATACATTCTAGTAATTTAACACTAACAATCCACTAATATGCACCACAATTCAACTTCTCCTAGCCTCTTGTTCAACCCATATAAATGGGAACTACAATTAGTATCCTCTATCAAGCACCTTTCTCCATTTTAAAATATAATAATTAATCCATCTTAATATGATTTAGAACAACAAAGAGGGGGGGGGGGGGTGAATTGGTTGTTCTCAAGTCTAGATGTATAAAAAAAACTTTAAAACACATCAACAAATTCAGATCTGATAACTAAAACTACTCGGTCACCACTGAATGTATACCAGAAACATAAAACAGTGCAGTCCACTATCCAATAGTATTTAACTTGTAAAACATAGAAATGTTCACACTAAAACATTCACACAAGTATTAAAACCAAGATTTATAATGGAAACCCAATTCGGGAAAAACCAATTTGTAACATGTTACTGATATTTTCACTCTTTTGAAGTGAGATCTACGAAAAGCCAGCCCTGTTAAAGGTTTACAAACACACTGTTAGGTGTGACCCTGTTAAAGGATTTCAACCACCCTATTAGGGGTGTGCCTTGTTAAAAGACTTAAATATATTCCATTAGAATGCAACCTTGTTCAAAGGATTTATACAATGACTGTTAGCTCAACCTTGATTCAAGGATTTTGACTTATACAATGGTTAGAAAGTAACAGTAGTATTGATTTGAAAAACATACAACTCACTTTGCAAATACCAGATCCAATTTCATACACTTATGTATGTAGGCTTACTAACTGAGTTCTATTTCCATCCCCATCACTGATCTACTCAGAAATCTTTTCAAGCAATCACAACTCTTCACCTTCATCCTTTCTGCTTAATCAGTCAATAAAAACTCAAGCATTATCTTCATACTCTGTATATATCAACCTCTCTCTCAGGTTTCCTTATATCTCTTCAACAGATAGATTTTCTCTTTTGCTAATTAATCTCCTCTGTAGATCTTAGGGTTAGGTCAGATTCATTGAATCCTTCCAAAATTATGTTCCTCATCCATCCTTCTAGAAATATCTTAAATATCCTTATTTGAATCACAATAAAATGGTTTATTGTGCATTAAATGCTTTCATACAATCAATTAATAAAGTCAACATGATTTACATAACCCAAGAATTCAACTATGTCGTCTTGGAATATGAATTTTTCCTCAAATGTAAACTACTGATGCTCAGTCAATACTGTGTTCAACTCCTCTATCACCACTATGAAACTCAGTCAATTCTTCAAAACTATTTCACTCAGCAATACACTGATGTTCAGTCAACACTTAATTTTCTTGGCATATACTAACTCGGTCGACACTAACATCACTTGACTTAAACTAGATTTCTTCACTTTTTCTCAATTAAGCCTACTTGTTCAGTCTTCTTTCTTACTTAGATAAACAATACATTGTCTTATCATTGTGCCATGTAATCAAGTACTCATTGAAGTATCAAGATAACTCAACCTTTTCCCTAGGTGCTATTGTTACCAACCTTGCCCTAATCCTTCTCATCAACCAATAGATATAGTAATTTCTTAGATATCAACAGTCTTACCAGTTAAGGTTTGACATCAATGACAATACAATAATTTCTTCAATTGCAATTTCCAACAATCTCCCTCTTTGGCATTGATGGCAACACCATATGAATAACACATGTTCACCAACCAATCCAAAACTTATCTTTGCATCAGAAACATTTGTAATATCCTTAGCTTCATTCTAATTTTGAATCGCTCTACTAACCACTCTGCTAGCTTGTTGTGACCGTGTCAATCTTCCTTAGAATCTCCCTCATTCTTGATTTTTCATATGTTTTCATTATCTCCCTCTTTGACAATAATGCCAAAGAAGCAACTAAAACTTACATCCTTCAGATGTAGATATCATCTTGTCAGTTTAGTAACATTTTTTCTCCCTCTATCATCTTGCTTATGACTTTTTTTTATAGCTTTGTTGTTCTTTTCACAACTCTAGGCTGCTCCTAAAGTGTGACCTCTTCTCCGCATCAATTTGTTAGATCTTCTATGTAGCACATTTTATGCAGTGCTCCTAGCTTGACTAGGCAGCCTCAGTTATGGGAAGAACCCCTAATTGACTTCTCAGATACTCATGGGGCTCCTTTGGTAAGGCTTTTTGAATATGTCTGCTAGTTGTTCCTTTTTATTGACATATTCCATTATCACTTCTTTATCTTGTACCAATTCTCTCAAGTAGTGATACTTGATAGCAATGTGTTTGGTCTTTGTGTGCATCACTGGTTTCTTAGATATGTTGATAGCACTTGTGTTATCACAATATATGACAATTGGTTCAGTGATTTCCTCTTTCATGCCTATCAACAATTGCTTTATCCATATCAGGTTTGAGCAGTTCACTGCAGCAGCTACATACTCGGCTTCAGCTGTAGATTGCAAAATGCAATTTTTGTTTCTTTCTTGTCTAGGAAACTAATCTTTGTCCAAGAAAGAAATCTCCACAACTAGTACTCTTTATGTCATCTACATTTTGTACCCAATCAGCATCAGTATAAACTCTCAGTTCAAATATGTCATGCTTCTTGTAATAAAGTCCATAGTCTTATGTTCCTTTCAAGTATCTCATTATTGTTTTCACAGCCATCATATGACTTTCCTTAGGATTGGTAGAGAATCTTGCCACAATCCCAACTACTAGAGCAATATCTGGTGTACTATGAACAACATATTGCAGCTTTCCAATCATAGATCTATACAAAGTTTGGTTCACTTCAGCAGTGTCATCATTTTTAGATAGTTTCTATCTAGTAGCCATGGGAGTACTCATTGGTCTTGAATTCTCCATTCTAAAAGTTTTCAGTATCTCTTTAATATACATAAATTGTGTAATGAAAATACCTTTATTCATCTGATAGAGTTGCAATCCAACAAAGAACTTTATCTCACCAAATATACTCATTTTAAACTTTGTTTTCATCTCATTTGAAAATTTCTTACACAGGGCATCTTGTCCTCCAAATATGATATCATCTACAAAAAATTTTGCTAACACGATTCATTTACCTTCTTCATCTTTCATATATAGATTGTTGGTGTCATTTGTTCTTATGAATCCAATCTATGTCAAGTAATTGTGCAGCCTCTCATACCACGCTTTGGGGGCTTGCTTCAATCCATAGAGAGCCTTGTTCAATTTGTGAACCACGTGTCTCTTGTTTGGATCAACAAATCCTTCAGTTTGTTCAATATAAACTTCTTCTTCTAATATACCATTCAAAAATGCAGACATGACATCCATTTGGTATACTTCAAATCTTTGTAAGAAACATATGGAAGTAGAGTTATTACTCCTTCTAATCTAGCTATAGGGGCAAATGTCTCCCCATAGTCTATTCCTTCTTCTTGCGCATAACCTTTTCATACCAACCTTGCTTTGTTCCTTTTGATTTGTCCATGTTAATTAAGCTTATTTCTAAACATGCACTTTGTTCCAATAACATTTTTGTTTTCTGGTCTTGGCACTAGAGTCCAATTATCATTCTTTTCTATTTGATCTATCTTCTCATTCATAGCTTTGATCCAATCTTCATTTTCTAATGCCTCCCTTGTTGTCTTAGGCTCAAATTCACATAATAAGCATGTAGGGTCTCTCAACTTACTTCTAGTTAGAACTCCAGTATACTTGTTTCCAATGATTTGTTCAGGCTTGTGATGTCTCCTTACATATTGTGCCAAAATAGGTTATGTTCTCTTTTCTCCTTGCTCTTCAAGTTCATCAATAAGATTATCAGATTCAACCTCTGAATGCTTGACAACCTTTTCCTATCAGTCGACGATGTCTTCCTATCGGTTGGTAACCTCTTCCAGATGCTCAGCACTATTTTACTGATGCTCAACATTGCTAGCCTGAGACTCGACATTAGGTGCAAGTGTGTTACTTTCCTCTCCTTCTTCTATATAGACAAAAGATCTATAATCTTCAGGTTCTCGATTTCTTTCCTATTCATTTTTCTCTGCAA
Source organism: Chamaecyparis obtusa (assembly GCA_027943335.1). Lineage (NCBI taxonomy): Eukaryota > Viridiplantae > Streptophyta > Pinopsida > Cupressales > Cupressaceae > Chamaecyparis > Chamaecyparis obtusa. The sequence goes on from BSBK01006999.1 coordinate 204,781, forward strand.
ATTCATCAACTTTCACATTTGTACTTTCCACAATTTTGTTAGTGTTAAGGTTCAAACACTTATAAGCTTTTCTCTTTGTGTAATAACCTAGGAACATTCCTTCATCACTTTTAGTATCAAACTTTCCATTCCTATTATCTTTTAGTATATAGCATTTCCTCCCAAAAATTTTAAAATATTTCACATTAGGTGCATAAGCGTGCCATAGTTCGTAAGGTGTAATATTTTTACCTTTCTAATGATCTAGGGTATCAAACTTACTTTTATCACCAGTCATGTGGTGTGAGCAACCACTATCAATAATCCATTTATCACCTTTTCTCACATATGAAACAAGTGCAATTTTCTCATCTTCATCAAACTCATCCTTCATAGCAACATAGACTACTTCTATTTCAAAGTCATCATTATCAGTGTCAATTTCTTCTTTAGCTATGTAATAGGATTTCTTACCTTTATCCTTGTAGTCCTTGTACCTTCAGTATCCTTTGTTTTCTCTCTTTACTATATATTTTCTTTCTCTTTCCTCATCCTTGTCATCCCTATCAAGACATCTATTAGCTATATGTCCAACTTTGTTACATGAAAAACATATGATAGGAAGTTTACCTTTATACTTGCCTTTTCCTCTTTTCAATCTTCTAGCCATAAGAGCTTCAAGATCCTCTAGTTCCTCATCAGAAGTGTCACTTTCACTTTCACTGATGCATCTTTCTTTTTCCTTCTTTGACTTATGCAAAACCATTTGTGACTTGAATGCAGATTCAACATTAGCAACAATGAAATTATCATAATTTGAAAGTTCAAAAGCAGTAAGCTTACCAACAAGACATTCCAATGTAAGAGCATTACCAGCGTTACATCTAGATTCTTGAATTGCTAAAATTATGATGGCATAAATAGGACACAAATTTCTCAATACCTTTCCAATGACAGTCTCATCATCAATAGTTCCATTAGCTCCTCTAATAGCATTTACAACTTCTTTTATCCTACCACAATATTGAGCAATATTCTCACCTTCTTGGGTTTTCATTTCATCAAACTTACCTCTTAAAATTTCAACTTTGGCCCTTTGTATGTTTATGTCACCACCATAGATGTTTGCAAGAGTGTCCCACATTTGCTTTGCATTTGTGCAATCTTTAATGTCTTCAAATTTAGGATAGCTTAAGGAAGATGCAATCTCCAACATTGCTTGATTGTGTTCTTCTTTCTAGCTCCCATCTCCTCGGTAGTCAAGGGTGCAGTAGGTGTAACATAGTAATGTTCAACATAATACATTGTTGAGTCACCAATACCAGCTAGATGTAGTTTCATCAGGCTCTGCCATGTAGGGAAGTTCTCCTTATTTAGCTTTGATACCTTCTTCTTATACATCTTGATCATTTAATTGAAGCACCTTTAAACTTTTTCTCTTTAAGCACCAAATGCTCTAATATCAATTGTTAATATGATTTAGAACAACAGAGAGGGGGGGTGAATTAGTTGTTCTTAGGTCTAGATGGATAAAACAAAATTTAAAACACTTCAACAAATTCAAATATGATAACCAAAACTACTTGGTCACTACTGAATGTATACTAGAAACATAAAATAGTGCAGTTCACTATCCAACAGTATTTAACTTGTAAAACATAGAAATGTTCACACCAAAACATTCACACAAGTATTAACACCAGGATTTATAGTGGAAACCCAATTTGGGAAAAACCACTTTGTAACATGTTACTAATATTTTCACTCTTCTAAAGTGAGCTCTGTGAAAAACCAACCCTGTTAAAGGTTTACAAACACACTGTTAGGTGTGACCCTGTTAAAGGATTTCAACCACCATATTAGGAGTGCACCTTGTTAAAGGACTTAAATACATTCCATTAGAATGCAACCTTGTTCAAAGGATTTATATAATGACTGTTAGATCAACCTTGATTAAAGGATTATGACTGATACAATGGTTAGAAAGTAATAGTAGTATTGATTTGAAAAAAATTAAACTCACTTTGCAAATACTAGATCCAATTCTATACACTTATGTATGCAGGCTTACTGACTAAGTTCCATTTCCATCCCCATCACTAATCTTCTCAAAAATCTCTTTAAGCAATCATAACTCTTCACCTTTAGCCTTTCTTCTTAATCAGTCAATAAAAACTCAAGCATCCTGTTCATACTCTACATATATCAATCTCTCTTTCTCAGGTTTCCTTATATCTCTTCAACAAATAGATTTTCTCTTTTACCACTTAGTCTCCTCCGTAGATCTTAGGGTTAGATCAGATTCATCAAATCCTTCCAACATTATGTTCTTCATCCATCCTTCTAGAAATATATTAAATCTCCTTATTTGAATCACAATAAAATAGTTTCCTTTGCATTAAATGCTTTCATACAATCAATTAATAAAGTCAACATGATTGACATAACCCAAGAATTTAAGTATGTCGACACAGAATCTGAATTCTTCCTCAAATGTAAATTAATGACCCTTGGTCAATACTATGTTCAACTCCTCGGTCATCACTACAAAACATTGTTAATTCTTCAAAACTGTTTCACTTAGTAATACACTGATGTTCGGTCAACACTGAATTTTCTCAGCATATACTAACTCGATCAACACTAACACCACTCAGCTTAACCTAGATTTTTCACTTTTTCTTGGTTAAGCCTACTTATTTAGTCTTCTTTCTTACTTAGATAAATAATACATTGTCTTATCATTGTGCCACATAATCAAGTACTCATTGAGTATCAAGATAACTCAACCTTTTCCCTAGGTGCTATTGTTACCAAGCTTGCTCTAATCCTTCTCATCAACCAATAGATATAGTACTTTCTTAGATAGCAACAATCTTGCAAGTTAAGGTTTGACCTCAATGACAATACAACAATTGATTCAATTGCAATTTCAAACAATCCAATCATTCATAATTGTAAACACTACAAGGAGCATCAAAAAATATCTAATAGTTTTGTCAACTTGCAATAAGGATCTCTACAAAAATTTTAATGTTCAAATTTTTATTTTTTGTTTAAGTGTATGATTTACAAAAATCAATCCTATCATACTTGTAGATACTTGAAATACAAATCTTACAGCTAATAGTAAAAGAACACTTTGACAACATTTTAGAGGACGTTGGAATTAATAGGCACTGAGAGACAAGGTGAATTAGTACAAGATGATTAAAAAATCCTTTGACCACTGATCCAAACAACTTCAACTATAACTTCCAAAGTAAAAAGCATATAACTGATATAAGAAAATAAAAGATAACAATATCAAGAAACCACAAAATCATCACACATTACACAATGATTTTTGCATCGAAACCCTTGGTTAGAGGGAAAAACCATGGTGGTGATGACACCCACAAGCTCACTACTAAAGTAAAATTAGTTTTCATTTTTAGGAGATTATAATTACCCTTTCTAAGGGTTCATCCTATTAGGAGTGCCTAGTACCTTATTAGAAGTACAATCAAATCAGCAAAGATCTACGTCACGAGAGGATTTCAAGACTCTATTTAGAGCTCACCTAGTTAGAGGCTTTATAATGAGAAACATGTTAAGGTTCACCTGGGTAAGCGATTTTCTTGCTGCAACTGCTAGTGAAAAAAAAAAGTGAATGATCTCGATATAACACTAATTGCCTATCAAATCCAATCTATTTTTTGTACTCTTTAACTGCTCACAAATTTGCATCTATTTGATCTCAAATTGCAACCTTAATTGATATCACCAATCTTTATCAAAACCCTTACAATATCATAAACAACCAACTACCAACAACCATTTCCAATATGATAAGTACCCTTTAAATATACTTCTAGCAAAGACTAAAGTTATTTTCCCACTCAATAACCGTGTATCAAAATGATAAAGAAAATATAAAAACACATTTCCTTATATTGCATCAGCTCAAACTAAAATCTTTATGGTTATATCTCCACAATAGTCAAACATGTTTTGACTACACCAGTGTACTTCCTTAACTTTTCCTTGAATTATGGCATTGATCCCAACAATGCCAGCACACAAATTCTATAGCCATAATTCCATGTTAGCATAACACCAAATATCATCGCAACATCTATACCACTTACCGATATGAAATCTCCTAACTGATGCTCAGGAACACAAGTATTCTTACTGTTCTATGAGACTGTGGTGACAAAAACTCTCACTGATCAACCAAAATGGTTGTGGTTACAATCACACTTTACTCTAACCATGGTGATTCTCTATATCAGATCACACCTCATATATTTTTGTTCAACACAACCACAACTAAATGGTGACCTCTCTATCTACCAATCATCTGGACATAACCAATTTTTAGTATACCAATCACATAACCTCTACACCAATTATGATAAGTGTCTAAATTGTCTTAGTTTCCATCAATGAGAACAACTATGCCAACTCAACACAATGACAATAAAAGAAATATTGGTACCCTAAAACTACAACTAAGGTGGATATCTGTAGTCTTCCCACATCCTCTATTGTAATGAAGTTGTGTACTATGTGTAGACACCTAAAAATCCTTTAGAAAATAAAAGTATTTTTATTTTCCAAAAACCCCTAATGACATCATGATTTATTAATTAGTTAATTATTTAATTAATTAATTTATTATTATGCTATTAAATTCCCCTACTTTAGTTAAACACATTTAATTAAGATACCCCATCCCCAAAATATTTAAATCTAATTTAAATATTTAATCCTTGTTTATTAAATTAATGTTTGATAAATATTATCACATTCATTAAATAAATTAAATATTTATTTAAAAGCCTAAATCCTAGAAATCTTCTAGAAATCCCTAAACCCCTAGACTCTTCTAGAAATCCCTAAATCCTTATCCTAATCTTGGTCCATTCAACCTTTGAAAGTCAATCCTTATCCCTTTGACTCAACTGCTAACCAAACCCCAAACCCTAACTCTCCTTCCTAACCCAACCACTTAGGAAATCCTATAAATGCCCTCTCTTCCAAGAGAAAAATATTATCTTATTTCATATCATTTATGCATTGTTATCATGGCAGTTTGCATCTAGATTAGCTTAAGCTTTTAGCATAATTGTTAGATTTCATTGTTTTTCAGGCTTTCTAACACATATTAGCTTAGAATAATGGATTGAACCTAGTTTCTTTCATTTTTTTTCATAGCATATCATCATTATCATCTTTCATTTGGACTAAAATCTATCTAGCATAATCATCCTTGCATCAAATCTTCATTTCAGTATCATTTGGATCCTTGAGGCCTTAGGGGAAAATCAAGTGTTCTATACCTATTTTGTGCCACTATGGGGTTTTTGTGGTATCTAATCAATCCCAATCCATCCTAAATAGCTTTTGGGACATGCTCCATTTGATTCAAGAGCACACCCACATACCTCTTAGCCAAGAAAATTAAATAGTGCTTGGGTGCACCTGTTTAGGCTCAAACCGAGGTGGCTTAGCTTAAATGTTCATGTTTTGAATTGATATGATGCTAGATTAAAACCTAACATTTTCTTGTTTAAGCCTTTAAAAATAGATACAAATGGCCTAGTCTACATTCTGCCATGCCTGGTGGGACCCCTGTCCTGATCATCTCCAAAATCAACATTCCTTGGCCATTTTTTTAAATATTTTTTCAAAAATTTGGGTTGTATCATTTCATTCTCGGTCGACACTAACATCACTTGGCTTGAACTAGATTTCTTCACTTTTGCTTGATTAAGCCTACTTGTTTAGTCTTCTTTCTTACTTAGATAAACAATACATTGTCTTAACATTGTGGCACATAATCAAGTACTCATTGAAGTATCAAGATAACTCAACCTTTTCCCTAGGTGCTATTGTTACCAACCTTGCCCTAATTCTTCTCATCAACTAATAGATATAGTACTTTCTTAGATAGAAATAGTCTTTCCAGTTAAGGTTTGACATTAATGACAATACAACAATTAATTCAATTGCAATTTCCAACAATCCAATCATTCATAACTGTAAACACTACAAGGAGCATCAAAAAATATCTAATAATTTTGTCAACTTGCAATAAGGATCTCTACAGAAATTTTAATGTCCAAATTTTTTTATTTTTTTTAAGCGTATGATTTACAAAAATCTATCCTATCATAATTTTAGATACTTGAAATACAAATCTTACAGCTAATGGTAAAAGAATACTTCGACAACATTTTAGAAGATGTTGAAATTAATAGGCACTAAGAGAGGGTGTGAATTAGTACAAGCCAATTAAAAAATCATTTGATCACCGATCCAAACAACTTTAACAATAACTTCCAAAGTAAAAAGCATATAACTAATATAAGAAAATAAAACATAACAATATAAAGAAACCACAAAATCATCACACATTACACAATGATTTTTGCATCGAAATCCTTGGTTAGAGGGAAAAACCATGGTGGTGATGACACCCACAAGCTCACTACTAAAGTAAAATTAGTTTTCATTTTTAGGAGATTATAATTACCCTTTCTAAGGGTTCACCCTATTAGGAGTGCCTAGTACCTTATTAGAAGTACAATCAAATCAGCAAAGATCTACATCACGAGAGGATTTCAAGACTCTATTTAGAGCTCACCTGATTAGAGGATTTATAATGAGAAACATGTTAAAGTTCACCCAGTTAAGGGATTTTCTTGCTGCAACTACAAGGGAAAAAAAAAGTGAATGATCTAGATATAGTACTAATTGCCTATCAAATTATCAAATCCAATCTATTTTTTGTACTCTTTAACTGCTCACAAATTTGCATCTATTTGATCTCATAGTGCATCCTTAATTGATATCATCAATCTTTATCAAAACCCTTACAATATCATAAACAACCAACTACCAACAACCATTTCCAATATGATAAGTACCCTTTAAATATACTTCTAGCACTGACTAAAGTTATTTTCCTGCTCAATAACCATGTATCAAAATGATAAAGAAAATATGAAAATACATTTCCTTATATTGCATCAGCTCAAACTGAAATCTTTATGGTTATATCTCCAAGATAGTCAAACATGTTTTGGCTACACCAGTGTCCTTCCTTAACTTTTCCTTGAATTATGGCACTGATCCCAAAAATGCCAGCACCCAAATTCTATAGCCATAATTCCATGTTAGCATAACACCAAATATCATTGCAACATCTATACCACTTATCAATATGAAATCTCCCAACTAATGCTCAGGAACACAAGTATTCTTACTGGTCTATGAGACTGTGCCAAAAAAAATTCTCACTAATCAACCAAAATGGTTGTGGTTGCAACCACACTTTACTCTGACCATGTTGATTCTCTATCTCAAATCACACCTCATATATTTTCCTGCAACACAACCACAACTGAATTGTGACCTCTCTATCTACCAATCATCTGGACATAACCAATTTCTAGTATACCGATCACATTACCTTTACACTGATTATGATAAGTGTCTGAACTATCTTTATTGCCATCAATGAGAACAACTATGCCAACTCAACACAATGCCAACAAAAGAAAGATTGGTACCCTAAAACTACAACTAAGTTAGATATATGTAGTCTTCTCACATCCTCTATCGTAATGAAGTTGTGTACTATGTGTAGACACCTAAAAATCCTTTAGAAAATAAAAGTATTTTTATTTTCCAAAAACCCCTGATGACATCATGATTTATTAATTAATTAATTATTTATTTTATTTATTTATTATTATGCTATTAAATTCCCCTATTTTAGTTAAACACATTTAATTAAGATACCCCATCCCCAAAATATTTAAATCTAATTTAAATATTTAATCCCTCTTTATTAAATTAATGTTTGATAAATATTGTCACATTCCTTAAATAAATTAAACATTTATTTAAAAGCCTAAATCCTAGAAATCTTCTAGAAATCCCTAAACCCCTAGACTCTTCTAGAAATCCCTAAATCCTTATCCTAATCTTGGTCCATTCAACCTTTGAAAGTCAATCCTTATCCCTTTGACTCAACCCCTTTAACTAAACCCCAAACCCTAACTCTCCTTCCTAACCCAACCCCTTAGGAAAACCTATAAATACCCTCTCTTCCAAGAGAAAACTATTAGCTTATTTCATATCATTTATGCATTGTTATCATGGCAGTTTGCATCTAGATCATCTGAAGCTTTTAGCATAATTGTTAGATTTTCATTATTTTTGAGGCTTTCTAACACATCTTAGCTTAGAATAATGGATTGAACCCAGTTTCTTTCATTTTTTTTAAGGGCATATCATCATGATCATCTTTCATTTGGATTAAAATCTATCTAGCATAATCATCCTTGCATCAAATCTTCATTTCAGCATCATTTGGATCCTTGAGGCCTTAGAGGAAATTTAGGTGTTCTATACCTGTTTTGTGCCACTATGGGGTTTTTGTGGTATCTAATCAGTCCTAGTCCATCCTAAATAGCATTAGGGACATGCTCCATGTGATTTAAGAGCACACCCACATCCCTCTTATCTGAGAAAATCAAACAGTGCTTGGGTACACCTATTTAGGCTCAAACTGAGGTGGCTCAGGTTAAATGTTCATATTTTGAATTGGTATGATGCCAGATTAAAACCAAATGTTTAATTATTTAAGCCTTTAAAAATAGATACAGATGGCCTAGTCTACATTCTGTCACACCTTGTGGGACCCTTATTCTGATTATCTCCTCCAAAATCAACATTCCTTGGCCGGTTTTTTAAATATTTTTGCAAAAATTGTAAAACTGCACATTTGTTCACTAGAATTGTGCATCCATGCAATTCTATTCTGCATCCACCCCTTATTGCCGTGCATATGTGAAACAGAGTTGCGCATTTTTTTTTATCAAAAAAACTTGTACTTTAATGCGAATAGGTATAGTGTCGCATACATACTCTAATGTTGCTAAATGAGATGAATCATGTGAATGAATGATATGAAATGGGAGTTTACCAAAATGTTTGAGGCTTTACTAATGTAGGGATAAAAAGAGTGTGAAGTGATGGGAAATGTTGTGGACATACAAATTAAGAGAAACAGAAATACTTATCTCAAAGGAAGGTTGATGAAGAGATCACTATTTTCTGATGTCTATGCACAGTTTCAGGAAATTTTGCAACCTATTCCGGACTGGAAATTTTGAGACAAAGAAAACCTAGAAAACTTTTGTATTTCTAGAAGCAAGTAGTCTTTGACCCAAATAGAGGGACAAGGACTACCCCTAGGTCATCCCTGACTTGGATAGCTTTGACGAAAATTCTATTCATGGATCCTAAAAGTTCACCGAAAAGGGTATCCAGATCTGTACTTTGATTTGTTATCCTATACCTATACCTACAAGAAAAATGGTTTTATTGTTTGGATGAGGGGTTTTCCTTGGTCAAACCTCAGTTTGGAATCAACCTTAATAATGAAATTGTAATGGAGAATGCTAGCAAGTAGTAAAAGTAGATCTAACAACAAAGCTATGATATTCAATAGATATGCAATTGTATTAAGTATGTTGATATCAAATCTTGAACATAACATTAACAAATGTAAATCAAAACCTCCATGATTGTATGCTTGGAATCCACCTTGAGGGAAGAATGAATGGATCTCGAAGATGAATAAAGGATCTTGAAAGAAGATCACACCATCATGATGGCTAGATCTAGGGTTTGAATGATGAATCTTGAATGCTTGAATCAAATCCCTTGAAAGGCTTGAATGCTTAAATCCTTGATCTTCAGTGGAGAACTTGCATGCTTGAATGGATGATTGCTTGAGAGAGAACTTGATGACTTGTGAATATCTCCATGAGATCTCCTGATCATGAAGTTGCTTGTTGAATAATGGATGTGAAATTGAGAGAGGGAGGCTTCCTTTTATAGCAATCTAGGGCACAGTCCTCTAGAGGGGCCACATAGGGGAATTAAATTCCAATTGGGCTCATACCTTTAGAAAATGGACCTAGATTAATTGCATTTAAGATTTTACCATTTCAGAGACCAAAACAACTGACCTGGAAGCGGGAAAACTATTATTTCTGAAAGATGACATCCTAACACTCTTGGAACCTAAATTTTGGACTTGGGGTCATGGAAGAGGTTGTCTCTGACCTAGGTTAGGGACTAGGTCATCCTTGACCCTTCAGGTCATCTTTGACCTAGAAAGTCAAACTTTCCAGATTCTCAAAGAAGGTTGCTAGAAATGAAGTTGGAAATAGGGAGATAGAAACAGAATAGGGGAGAATAGTCAGATTCATGCAAAGACCCAATCAAGGCACTTGACATGACCCCAGACCACTTACTCAGAGGGCTAAACACTTTTAACATGGAAGTGCTTCCATTTTAAGATGATATAGTTGCGCATATGTGCAAGATTGAAAAAGTGCACATTTATCACTTATAGTTGCACATTTTTTCTCTGTAACTACACATTCAGACTAGGAAGGGGTAATTTCTTGATTTTTATTAAGTTTTGACCTTTGTTTTTTGCAAGTTCTAAACTCCATATTTTGTAGGTACTTCTAGGAGGGAAAGGAGATCACCAAAACAATAAATCCTTAAGGCTTATGAACCTTCTTGCATGTTTAGGAACCTCAAAATTTCATTCAGTTGGCTTAAAATGAACATCAATACACTCTTAAGTGCCTTAAAGGAACAAATCTACAAATCTATCCTAAAGGGTTCCTTAATGATCCTAATCATTCCTAAATGTTCCAAAATCATCCTAAATGCTTTGTGCTTGGTTAAAACAAACTTCCTTTTGCAAAATCTTTAATGGTTTCTAATTTTTATGCATCAAACCAATCTAGGAACACTTCTTTTTGGGCATAAAACATGCAAACTAGCACACAAAATCTTGAATGAAAAACCAAAGTCCCAAAACAGTCATTTTTCTTTGATTCAAAATCAAACACACTCTTGAATGAATTAAATGGTGAATATATTAAATCCCTATTCCCTCCTTTCAAGTTAAGTTCAAAGTTCTTAAAAGAGTGCAAACTCAATCTTGAATGCCCAAGAAAAGAAACTACAATCGCTCAAACTTCTTGTTTTCGAAAGGGAAAGAACAAATCAAAGCATTAAACACTTGTGTTTGCAAAATTTCAAATTCAATCACTTAATCAATTTGGGAAAGAATCTTTGTTTGTTATGCTTTTAGGAGTCTTCAAAATTCTACAAATCGTTGTTAATCTAAGTGACATAAAATACTTGAACTCAGACAAGTTCACTTGTTTTATTTCGAGAGAGGCCTATCTAGAGAGAAAAGCACTTCCTCTCTAGAGAGCGACCTCAAACTGGTACCTTCCCTAACCGGTATAGAAATAAAGCACTGAGAAAACTCTCTCTTACATCCCCTCAAGCTTGGGTGATGCATGTTGATGGTAGCCAGGGGTAGGTGAATAATCCATACTATTCCAACATGGTCAACTAGGCTCTTAAGTGAGTCATGCGTGTACAAACCAATTGGGAGGTTTCCACGGAACAAATATAAAGTTGTTAAAATAGAGGCCATCCTATCTACACCCAAATGTATCAGAATCCTTGTGCAAGGAATGATCCAAGGGGTTTACCGGATCACCTTAAGATACTCACCATATGTATCCCCTTTTTAGGGGGTATCATGTTGTGGGCAAGGATTTTGATACTCACCTCCCTTTAGGTAGTTCTGCTTGATCTTTTTTTTGAAGTTTTAGACTCAGTGCAAAACATCTGTTGAAACACACACAAATGAAGAAATCTACACATATCTTTTTCCATGTCAGTTCCAAAATCCTCCAAGATCCAGTAGTCATCCAAGCTTACAGAAACCTGCCATCCTAGTCTGATCTTGTTAGTCATCCCAATCTAAGCCTTAGTCTTCCAAATCCATCTTCATCCTTCATCCCTATCTAACTCATCCACAAGTCAGCATGTCTCAAAACTATTATGATAAGTTTGGTTATTATGTCTCTCCTCTCAATCCATCCTATCCTGATGATGATGAGATTCTTGTGGATCATGATGCATACTTTGAAAATATTAGCAAGATTTATCCAAACATCCCCCAGCATCCAATCATTCCTCTAAACTATCCTACCATACCTTCATGCATATCCACTAACACTCCTTATCCTACCTTTGACAAGGGAAATCCACTATCCTATTCATCCACACATTCTTCCTATCTTGAACCTACATATCCTCCATATGCATCCTTCATACCTCCATCTCCACCTATAGTCATATCCCAACCACCATATTTCCATAGCGACACTCCAAGTTACATCCCTTATCCAAATCCTCGATCCCCTTATCTTCCAAATCATTTTCAAAAACAAAATCCTAGTCTTCCAATCCCTTATCCAAATCCTCCATCCCGAGTAAAACTACAAAGTTGTTTCGCACTAGAGGACATTTTTAATGGTTCTGACTAAAATGGTTTTGGCTGGAACGGGTCCGACCGGACCTGTTTCAACTAGACATACATGGTGCACACAAGGTGCCATGTGGCCTCGATGTGGCGAGGGAGTTTTAGTCGAAATGGTTTTGATTGGAACAGTTCCGGCTAGAACCATTCCATGAAAAACTATATAAACCCCAAAAATGGGTTTAGGGCTCATTTAAAGGACAATGTTTGGTCGCCCATAGGTTCAATCGAACCTGTTTCGGCCGAACCTATGTAAGTGGCATCCCATGTGGCAGCCAAATAAGAAAAAAAAGGTGATTCTCAGAAGTTTTCACTTATGGATCTGAATTATCTATCAAAATTTAACTTTCTCTAAAATCTAAAAATACCCTTTTTTAGAGCTCGGAGTCAAGATTATGTTCATGTAATTTTTATTATGTTTTGATTTCATATAATATATTATAAGTTAAAAATACTTCAAGTAGGTATTTTAACATTTAAGAACATGCTCGTTCAAAAAAAAAATAATAACAAATCATGTCAGAAAAATTAAAAACTTATATTTAACAATAGAGAAGAGAGTCCTCTTCAAGAATATATAATTTATCTTTTTAATGATGTAGATTTGATAGGGAAAATTTGGGGTGAACAAAAATCTATTTATTTCCGGTAACACCGACTTTGGATAGTTATAACAGACAAAATATATACCGAAATCAATTTTTTTTTTTTTAATGCACTAGCTATACATGTCATCTAAAACATATTATGAAATTAGAGGAAAAAAATATTATTTGCATATAGTTTTTTGATGTGAACTAGAGCCTAGGTTTTCAGCATATTTCAGCAATAAAAAAATGGACTTCAAAAATTAACAAACTATGTCAAATTTTGTTCAAATTTTTTTTTAAAAATTATAAGCATAAAATTCATCAAATTTTACACATTTCATTAGTTTACATCATCTTCAAATTCTAAACACAAATGCCACTTTTATGTTGTTAAAGTTGAAAATTTTGCATGTTGTTGTCCTTTTCCTTTATAAAAGTGTGACACGGGTTTGTACTTTTACCCTCCCCTTATCTTCCAAATAATTTTCAAAACCAAAATCCTAGTCTTCCCATCCCTTATCCAAATCCTCCATCCCCTTATCTTCCAAATCATTTTCAAAACCAAAATCCTAGTCTTCCAATCTCTTATCCAAATCCTCCATCCCCTTATCCTCCAAATCATTTTCAAATCCCAAATCCTAGTCTTCCAATCCATTACCCTAATCCACCATCCCATCTAGATCCAACATCTTCTATTCTAAACCGCATTTCCACAAATCACCTTCTACAAAAAGAATGCATCCTTCAATACGTTTCATATCTCGTACCCCGATCCACCATTCCTACCGCACCAAATAGCCAATTCAGTTCTCAAACTTCCTCTAAACCTACCTATGTGAACTATCTAGTCATGCCATCTTCCAATTCCTCATCTACACCATCATCCCCCCAAGAAAGTTCACAATTTTCTACCCCACCTTCATGTGTGGACCATCATAGCTCCCCATCTTCTACACATTCTAGTCCATCATCTCTCCCATCCCAAAAGACTCCAAGGAGTTTCACAAGGAAGCCAACAAAACATCCATCTCCTATAGCTAAAGAGACATGTCATCTCAATCCTTCATGTGAAGCCATCATTGATGAGCCCCATCAACCTCCCCCACCTATTATCCTTCTTCCATATATCCCACTCATTGATCCTCTTCCATCTCCCAACATCATTAAGTCATTCCTATGCATTGACTTCACCAAATCTCCATCCACTTCTCCTCCCACAATTATCCAAGCCACATCCAATGGGCCTCAAGAGTTCACCCTTCTTCTTGCCAGCATAGTTTCTGAATCTCCCATCTTTCATCTGTACTATCTGAAGAGTTCTTCCTTCTTCCAGACATCACAGTTGTAGAATCTCCCATCCTTCCATATGCTCCATTTGAAGAGTCCATCCATACATCCCCCAACGCTCTATCCACACAAATCCTATCATGTCAAGATCTTGTCCAAAAGCATGTTGAAGTACCTATCAAAGAAAATCAAGATCCAATCCCTTCACTTCCTCTATTGCATGTTTTATTTCTTCCATCACCCATAATCCTAGATCCTATCATCCCAATTCCTCCATCTGAAGGTCCGTTACTATCTCCCAATCCCAATCAAAATCCCATCATTCTATCCTTTCCACTTGAGGATCCTCCAATCCAAACTATCCCATTTCCATCACTCTATCCTCTTGGTCCACTTACATTTGTCAAATGTAGCCCACTTGAAGCAGAAGTAATAAGTTCTGTATCTTCCATCAAGGAACCAGAAACTGGATGTTTATCATATTCCCCAAGTCATAAATATCCTTGTTTGGATAAAATACTCAAGAAATGGAATTATCAAGGCAAAGGTCTAGGCACTCATGAGCAAGGAAATTTGGAGCCCATCCAAGACAAGAAACATCCAAAATCATGTGGCATTGGTCACACATCTGAAGAAGGCACTTCCTCCAGAAGCGTTGGTATAGCTAAAGCCAAATTCAAGCATCCTTCCAAAAACACCATTGCATATCCCTATCATTCCTCCAAAGCATACAATGTTATTCCTCCTCCTCCTTCACTGCAATCCAAAACAACCTATCACATTCCTCCTTCATCCTCTAAATCCATTTTGGGTCCCTATGTCTTAAAATACTCCAGTGCATATCCTCTACATACCAAATCCATTTTGGGGCCTTGCATCCCAAAATATCATCCCCCATCTTATCCTACTCAATCCTTCATCCAAACATCCCTAGTTAGGATCAACAAAGGCACATGTCCATATCTCCTATCTGCCAATCTCCTTTCATCTCTCCATCCATATTTCCTCCATCCCACACATCTCCTCATATTCCTTCCAATGATCCTTGCAATTTGGATGCCATGTCAAGAATGCATAAAGGGAAATATCCACAAAAATCCAAAGATTGTCATGTCCAGTCTAAACAACATGCTCAAACAAAGTAAAATCCAATAAAGAAATCCAATGCATCCTAATGGCCACAAAGGCCTAGCAAAGAAAAAGACAAATTTGATGCATACCAATGGCCAAAAAGGCCCATCAAAGAAAAAGCAACATCTGAAGCATCCCCATGGCCAAAAAGGCCCAGTAAAGAAAAAATAGAATCCAATGCATCCCAATGCCCACAAAGGCCCACCAAAGCTAAAATAAAGATGATGTGGATCCTAAAGTAAAAAGATGTAATGCACCCAAAAGAAAAATCCATAATGGCATCCAAAGTTGCTAATCCACCAGCTACTCAATCTTCTCCTCCATCTCCTAAATCCATTTTGGGTCCCTATGTCCCAAGATCTCCTAGCGCAAATCCTCCATGCTATCTGCATCTATCTTCCAAATCCCAATCTCTTCATCCACCTTCCCCACAACATGTGCCAATTTTGGTCTTGACAACATCCCCCTATCATGATCAATTCTCATTATTCCATCCAAACACTTTCTACCACCATATCTCTCATCTACCCCATCCCATCCGTGCTTTTGCATAATTCCTCCATCCTAATAAAGTTTTACTAACAAATCAGAGAATCAGAAGGTCAGCAACAAATCAAGAAGTCAGCGATAAATCAGAGAATCAAAAAGTCAGTAACAAATCAGAATACCAGTGGAAGATCAGCAAAAAGTCAACAAAAAATTAGAAAATCCATAAAAAAATGGAAAAATTGAAGAAAAATATCAAAAAAAAGAAGAAAAGAAAAGAGAAAAACATTCGTCCAATCGTGAAAACTTGGCAATACAAGTTCCTTGGACAAGTACCATGATGCAAACCTGGCAAACAAGCATCATGCGTAGGACCCCCCAAGTTCCTTTATGCAATTAGGGGCCATTCCTTTCTATCACATCCAATCTAGCATCTCCTCCATCCCATTTGTCTCTCACTTCATCCACCTTTGTATCTTGGTAACAAAAACATAGACTACTAAGTATGCATACCTTTGGGCACCTTTTTGGCATCCATCACCATCATTTGGCCACCTATCCTCTATCCAATCCATCCTTCCTAGCTTCCATCTAACATCCTCATCCTCTTGTCACCATATCTTCCATCCAATCGTACCCCGTCCTACTGCCTCTAAATAAATGAACTATCCTAAGTAGGGGGCATCTTATTCCTTGGAGACTTTCTCACATCCATCTTCCAAATCCTTATCCTCCATCTCTAAATCCCAAGCATTTCCTCTATCCAAAATCTCCCCAAGCATTCCTCTATCCAAATCCTAAGCAGTTCTTCCATCCAAATCCTAAGCATTCCTCTATCCAGATCCTTCAGCAGTTCCTCTAGCATTCATCCTCAAATCCAATCCTTCAACAAATCTGCCATCCAATCTCCCCAAGCATTCCTTTATCCAATCCTCAAGAAAATCTTCCATCCAATCTCCCCAAGCCTTCATCCTCAAATCTAGTCCTTTAGCAATCCTCAATCCAATCCCTCAGCATTCCTCTATCCAAATCCCAAGCAGTTCTTCCATCCAAATATCCTAGTAGTTCTTCCATCTAAATCCAAATCTTCCTTCATCCAAATCCCAAGCATTTCCCTCCAGAATTAATCCCTAAGAATTTCCTCCATCTTTCCATCACTTGGTATCTTCCCTTGTCATTGGTATCTAGCTATAGGCTACTCCCATGCAATCCAATGCCATTCATCCATTTCCAAACCATTGTTGGAAATTGTCCAACATCTTCCAATCCTATCCATATCTTCTAGCTATCTAGCATCCAATATCAATCCAACTGATCCAATCCAAATCCTTAGTCTTAGTCTTATGGCAAGCCTTGATCTAAATCCAATCATCATCATTGGGATGCATCCTTCCCAAATATGTATCATTTTAGGACACATCATTCATCATCAAGCCTATCTACCATCAATACATCTTGGATTTCCAACCCAACTAGGGTATCATATTGCATATATTTGTAGCTTTGGCTTCATCCCCAGATTTCTTGTATTGCCTATCCTGAGTCTTGTACCCTAGCATCAATCATGTTTCCACCTAAGCTCATTTATACATATGTTTCTTTAGGTCCCATCCTCTATGTCAGTCAGGCCTTGAGTCATCATGACCAATCTAGCTAAGCGCTTCAGCAATCATCCCTTGGTTCTTTTGAGGTTCAGAAATCATACCTATCTCTTGTCATAGGAATCCTTATCTCGTTACCCACCATCTACTTTGTATCATCAATCCTTTGAGTTGCTCAATCCTTATCCTAAATCATAAGTCAATCCCAACACTACCCTTTGACATAAACTTTGTCTAGGGAATCTTGTACTTGTCTTTGTAGGCCTCATCATCTCGAGCAAGAGATTGGCATGCACTAGCAAGAATCTCATCTACCGAAGATCATCAGTCTATCTTAGGTTGACAAATCCAATCCTATCCTATCTGATCCCACATCAGGAAGCAGCAATTCATCCTCAATGCTTCACAATCTCCCACCAATCACACCAAGTCTGTGATGATGTATCCTTCCTCAGATTCAGACCAAATCTTCCCACCATCGATCGAATCAGTCATCCCCAATCATCCTACCTATGGCAAGAGGTTTTGTGAGATACTTGTTATTTTATTTGTTCCTTTGGATCTTTGCTTATTTTTTGAGCTATCTGGTACATATCTCCCCATCTGTTTTACATATCTTTGTCCCATCTTGTTGTACATATCTTCATCATTCCTACAGTAGCATTTGATCAAATAATCTTATCCCACTCATCCTTGTACTTCAGCAACATCAGTTGTCAACTATCCTTGATCATAGAGGTTATCCTTGACTCATCATTTTCCAGCGAAGAACAACACTCATTTTCCCATCAATTAGTGGGTCCTTAAGGATGTATCCTTCCTCCTATCAGACCTAATCTTCCACCAAGCACACCAGGTCCATGTCAATGTATACTTCCACATGTTTAGACCAATCTTCCCACCATCAATCAAATCAATCTCTCTCCTTGGAAAAGGATATCTTTTGGAGTTATCATTTTGGTCTTGGATTTTGTTAATCTTTTACGGCTTCTCGTTGCCCTCTACTCAAAGTCTCCATGATCTTCTATATCATGGTGCATTGCAAATGAGGACAATCTTGGGAAAGGTCTTTTGATCTTTTTCTTATGTTTGTGAGTCAGTCATGTGTTTGTGGTTTCTCCAGCATCATTTCCACCATGCCTCCCCTAGGTTTTATGCGTGATGTTGGGGCAACCCTGCATGTCTTTTTAGCGTCAGTCCTATGTAACATTGGTGACAAGGCCTTGTTTTCTTTTGTAACCTTGGCATGTCTTTAGCATTGCTATATCAAACTAGGTTGTGCTCTCAAAAATATCCAACACATGGAGCTCCCTAAATCCCCCATCCAGCATCAAATAGATTAATCTTGCATCTTTCATATAGCTGCATCTTGCATCTCACCATCATATTGTACTCATGCATCTTTTCCCTTAGAAGTTTGGCTATTTATTCCCCCTCCTTCCTCCTCCTTTCCCTTCTATGTTCTTTTCGAGGAAATTCCTCAAAGTTTCCTCTTTGAGTTATTTTCTCGAGGGGGCACAACCCCTTATTCCTCTAAATTCTAGCCTGGGACATCTTATTTTCTTGTTTTTGATGCCATGCCACTTGTGGCATCGTATCAAAGAGGGGCAAAATGTAGACACCTAAAAATCCTTTAGAAAATAAAAGTATTTTTATTTTTTGAAAACCCCTGATGACATCATCATTTATTAATTAATTAATTAATGTACTATTATGCCATTAAATCCCCCTATTTTAGTTAAACACATTTAATTAAGATACCCCATCCCCAAAATATTTAAATCTAATTTAAATATTTAATCCCTATTTATTAAATTAATGTTTGATAAATATTGTCACATTCCTTAAATAAATTAAATATTTATTTAAAAGCCTAAATCCTAGAAATCTTCTAGAAATCCCTAAACCCCTAGACTCTTCTAGAAATTCCTAAATCCTTATCCTAATCTTGGTCCATTCAACCTTTGAAATTCAATCCTTATCCCTTTGACTCAACCCCCAACCAAACCCCAAACCCTAACTCTCCTTCCTAACCCAAGCCCTTAGGAAATCCTATACATACCCTCTCTTCCAAGAGAAAACTATTAGCTTAGTTCATATTATTTATGCATTGTTATCATGGCAATTTGCATCTAGATCATCTTAAGCTTTTAGCATATTTGTTCGATTTCATTCTTTTTCAAGTTTTCTAACACATCTTAGCTTAGAATAATGGATTGAACCTAGTTTCTTTTATTGTTTTGCATAGCATATCATCATTATCATCTTTCATTTGGATTAAAATCTATGTAGCATAATCATCCTTGCATCAAATATTAATTTCAGCATCATTTGGATCCTTGAGGCCTTAGGGTAAAACCAGGTGTTCTATACCTATTTTGTGCCACTATGGGGTACTTGTGGTATTTAATCAATCCCAATCCATCCTAAAAATCATTAGGGACATGCTCCATGTGATTTGAGAGTACACCTACATCCCTCTTATCTGAGAAAATCAAATGGTGCTTGGGTACACTTGTTTAGGCTCAATTTGAGGTGGCTTAGCTTAAATGTTCATGTTTTGAATTGATATGATGCTAGATTAAAACCTAACATTTTCTTGTTTAAGCCTTTCAAAACAAATACAGATAGCCTAGTCTACATTATGCAACATGTTAAAACAATCTTTGTTTTTTCCATGATTTGATAAGATGTCGCATGCCTCAGGATAGGAAAACGCTACTTCAAAATCCCAAATATATGCTATATTTCAGTCTTGAGTGAGGAGTGTCAGTAGTTAAAAAACTCTTATGGAGTTTTCATTAGATTTTCTATTGAAAACTCCTTTAGGTGGTAATGTGTACACCAATAAGGCGTGAGAAATCTTGGTATGTTTGGATATCTAGAATTGACTAAATAATATTTTCCTAGATAAAAAAATTATATTGTTATAACATTGTAACATTTATCATATGCCTCATTATATAATCATTTACATTGTGATTTGACATACCGAGGGGAAATAGCGGTGGATCTAACCTTGATAGAGAAGAAGCTAGAAAATGGATATCTACAATAGAGCCTTCCCAACTAGCAAGGATGTATTGAAACTTATAATCAAATGAACACACACCCATAAAATTTTGTGACAAGTTGCCTTTTCTATCATGATATTAAGCTTGTATATCAACATCATTAGCGATTGGTATATGGGATCCATCAATTACACCAACACAATCCTATAGTAAGAAAAACTAAATCAAATGAACATGCGATAATAGGATTAAGACTCAAGAAAACAAATTTGTACCACTAGGAGATTTACCTTGAAATATAGATCAAAACGAACCTTCCCACTAATTTCTGGAGGAGTGTTTGGACAAGGGGGTAAAAAATAATCCACATGGAGCACTGAGATATCCATCAAGACCTTGTGAAAGTATCAGATTATTATCTCTCCTACGTGCCCAAAGTTATGGGCAATCTTATGATTCCTCTGATTGTGGCTAAGGGTATGGAGGAATATCACTAGTTGTTCTTCTAAGGTTATGTGTATCATATCTGTAATGCTTCCTTTTCACCTTAGAATATTGGCTAGATGAAAGGCGACTCCTCTACTCATGTGAATTTGGTCATGATAATCTATCTCATTAGAATGGATAATACACTTATAAAAAAGAATTTCATTTCTTTTGCACTTACGCATTTCTCTTCTACCTTCTTGTGCAAATGTTGCTATGGCTTCCGCAAGGGTAGCAAAAACAATTGCAAGAACACAAATGACTTTTGTCTTCCTAACAATGTCTCCTTGAACACAATTTATTTCATTAATAAGATCCATCAATGACCTAAAACCAATCCAAAGATGAAGATTCCAGAGGTGGAGTCCATTGTCATTCATATTATTTCATCAACAAAACAAAATGCTTTTTTAGAGAACACTAATATCTACAAAAATAGGCCACGAGAATAGAGGAAATCCTGAGTATGACTAACTCTATTCAAATTTTGTGAAAAATGCCAATTCTAGTATAGAATTTATGAATATCAGTCAAACACAACATAATAACGGGAACAAAAATAGAGGACCCAGTACATATTATGTATATGGTTTCTACATTTGGCTCGTAGTCATCCTCTACTTCTAAGGTTTCTATATGGTTTGGAATTTGGAGGCTTGCCAGTGCATTCTGAAGATTCATGTGCATGGCTTTGTTATAGATTTTGAAATGTATCTATAGGTATGGTCTATTAAAAATCTTGAGAGTTCAATTTTTGTGAATAAAACTTGCAAAGTTTGAATCTCTTTCTAATAGAACAATGAAAATTTGTGGCTTTTCTATGTAATGGTATTGGAAGGGTTGTTTTGTGAAGCTCTGTATATTGGAACCCTTGGAGGTCTTTTCTTTACAGGAACCTTTACCATGTCTTGTAATTTTTTTCTCTCCACTTTTATGAGGGTTGTTTAAATGAAGGCTTTTTAGAGACTTTACTTTAAAACCACAACTTCCATGTAATATGTATCTTTATTATTGTTTGTTGAAAATTAAAAGCTTAGAGGGATTTTTGCATTTTGTTTTATCTTGATTGTAAGGTTGTGATATTTTATGTAAACTTCAAGGGTCTCATTTTATGGGTCATGAATCTAAGCTTAAAAAAACTCTATAATTGAACCCTCAGTTATGAGTACTTAATCCATAATCTATGCTTGAACTCCATGTTTGAATCCTTCCTCGTAAATTTCAAAGAAATCTCAAAAGGAAACAGGTATAAGTTGAAGTTATTTGTAATATATCAAATCTTAAATGATCCAATAAGGGTATCCCCTTAATGTAGCCACAATTTTCTCTTATATTACTATAACAATGTCACTAAGAACCCTAGTTGATATCTTTAATCATATCACTAAGACCTAGCACACTTATGTTTCTTTAAAAGCTATATTTCATTCAAACGTTAGGCAATATTTTGACATACAACAAATCAGCTATTGATTTATTTCTATCTGATGAAAATGGAGACAATATTCCCAAACATATTTTCTTCTATAATATAAGCACCAAAAAACAAAGACAAAGTTTGTTGAAATAATTTTTAAAAAAGAGGATCTTAAGAGTACTTGACAGAATAGAAACCCTTGTTAGGCCTTGTTAAGTGGCTCTACTACTAGATATTGTATTTTCTACGATTCCACAAAGATATAGAAACCTTGTTGTAAGTTTCACAAAAAATAATATTTTAAATGAGTTCCACACATAAGAAACAATGCAAGTATTTTAAAGAGAAACATGAATGGCATGCACAACAAAGGTCTCAAGCTATAATTAAAAAGGTACCTATGATAATTAGAATGGAGATAAAAGTCGTAAGTTTTAGAGAAGTTACAATGATCTCTAAGCATCAGAGGATACAAGGATTTACAAGGACATAGTCAACTTCAGGATCAACACAAAGTGCCAAATTGTAAAGTGCCACATAAAATTCTTGCAATATGCTACAACTACAAGAGCACTAACTACATCAAAGAAGTGAACATACTATCATATTCATGTGAGTATGCAATGAGGAAAGCCTTCACAATGAAATAGTACATTTTTTTCCAAAATGTGATCAGCATATAAAGATATGGAACATTCAAAAAAGTTATCAGTTATACAAAATTTCATATGGAGTTACATCATTATTATGTGAAAGATTGGATACTTGAGTTTTGAACATATTCTGATGAATTTTGTGAGTGTTGTGCATGTTATGATATGACAGCCATGTTGTATTGAAAGATGTAGTTATGAATGCCTTAAATGCATGCTTTCTAAGTAATGGTAAGGAAATATGGTGTCATTATATTGACTAGATGTTGTGTAATATGGGAATTCCTGCCCTTTTTTGTAGTTTTTGTTATACTCAATGCCAAATCAGTGTTGTATTGATAAATTATGTATTTGGCATCTCGACTACTCTTGGTTTTTTGTTCGGGTTTAGCTTAGGGTCAAGGTGCCCCTCATTTATAGCCCTCAGTAATTTTGTGGTTTTCACTCAGAAAATCATTTGTAATTGCTCATCTTAAAATATTCTGCTTGTATATGATAATGATTCTGGGGTTTCTTCCTGATTCTTCCCTGGATGAGTCTTTGAATCAGTTTATTAATATAATGATGGTGGCTTGTCCACTTTGGCTTTCAAAAAAAAAACAATTGTAGGGTAATGATCAATTTTTACAGTATCATATTCAGGTATTTGAGATGATACAAACACCAACAAATGATAAAAAGGAAAACCATTATTTCTATTTGTATGAATAACAAAAGAAAATATGCCCTCATTTTGTTATTTAAGAACATTGAAGGTATGCAAAATCCTCAGTGGCCTTATAAACTAGGAGACATACAAAGGAAAATATTTATTATTTACACAAAATGTCATCAAAATTGGCAGCTTGCCCAAATGGGTTTTCCTGGTCAACAAATAACCTAACACTAGTATAAGTAAACACCCATGACAATTTTGAAGTTTACAAAAATACTTCACAAATATGATGACATTCTTCTTCCTAAAAATCAAAATCTGTAGATTCCAGCATGAAGTTTATATCTTGAATTTCTTTGTAACTAAATCTAGCTTGGTGGGTACTCTTGAGAAGGTGGGCACAAAGATCAAAATCATTTTGGATATTGCTAAAATACTATGATAGCAATGTCTGTAGATCTAATTTGTTGATGTATTGTTGTAGGACATGGACCTTGTTAGAAATAGGAAATACTGAGAGGGGGGGGTGAATCAGTATTTCACAAACTTTTTCTTTTGCCCACTTATGGATATAACAGATTACTTTAGTGCATACAAAGATTATCAAGCTTATTAACAAACATAGCAATAAATAGAAAGAACTCATAACACATCATATGTTCTCAAGGAAACCCTAGCCAAGGGAAAACCCTGGTGGGGATGGTACCCACAAATATCACTAATCAAAAGTATCCTTTTAGGGATATTGGACCCTGTTAGGAGTCAATTTACAATGTATAGTAGATTTGTCCTGGTTAAAGGACTTTAGGCCTTGTTAGAAGCCTTAACCCTATTAGGAGTTAGATTACAAAACCTGATCACCAGCTGAGCTCACTGCCCAAACAGGTAATACAAAAATGTTTCTGACTGTAATACGGTACTGCTTACAACTTCACATCAATAGCCTTTGCTGCTATCACAATATACAACTATCGCAAGTTATCTTTTCTTTCTTTTTACATATAACTTCTATCTTTCATTACATTTCAAGTATGCCTAATATATGAGTTATTAAAGCTAATAAATTTACATGGTCAGCATCCAAAATCATTATCCAAGAGTAAACATCTAGGATTTCATCCCTTCATAATGTTAAGTCATTATTTTGACAAGAAAAAATAATCCCTTAACTCTTTCGCTAAAACTGTCTCCAAAAATTGCTCTGTCTGCAAAACTGTCTTTGGTAAACTTTGAATAAATTTGTCCGTACTGCTCCAAAATTTATGCGCACTAAGATGGGGTATCCTCATACTCTATAGAAGCTTCAGTTAACTATGCAAACAAAAATATTACTCCAGTGGACGTCGCCAACTAAATCTTCATCGGGTGCTCTGTCAAGATCACTGTATCCAAACTTAGACAATTTCTTTCTTCAACTTTGCATACTTGCATTCCAAATTTTGTGCTCTCAATAGAGGTCATATGTTTCCATAATGACAACATCTATGCATCCACATTAGCCAAATTGCCAACAATCTCCCCCTTTGTCATTGGTGGCAACAGATGGGAAAATTGGCTAAGTGTGCAAACAAAACTTCAAAAACACTTATACAAAATTTTGTGGCCAAAATTTTATACAATATCATACTCCATAGAATAGCTCCCCCTATGAGTATCCTTCCTCAACATATATACAATTTTTTGCTACTATCTCTCCCCCTTTGACAACAATGACAAAGATAGGGTGTACAAAAATTTCCAAAAACTTTATACCTTATTATCAGTTATTGCAAAGCCAGTAGGCTTGCAACACAATCACCAAACTCTAACTTCCAAGATTCAAAATATTTCTCCCATATCATCCTGATGGATTCAGCAACATTGAGTAGAGTACTCAATCCGTATGCTGCTGTCTGACAAGCTTGCAGGGAATTGAAGCTAAACTTCTGAAATGATGTCTTTGCTGAAAGACACTGCTCAATTTGATCTTCAACATTTGATATCTTGATTGAGACATGCTCTCTCAAGATGTTAACTCTGATCATCTTTCTATTCTTCTCCTCTTCTATCATTCTAATTTCATCTTTCAATTTCCTTATGTTCTCCTCAATAGAACTTATCTTGACATTAGGGCTTGTCAAGGTGTTTGTCTCAGCTGTAATAGCATCTAACTTCTCTCTGATCTTCTTATCCTCTTCAACTGTTAGGATTTCTGATTTGGTGCATTGTATATACAAATTCTTTCCTGTCTCAAAGTGTCTCCTCAAATTTTTTATGCATACATCTAAACTACCAATATCATTTCGAATATTTACACTTAAAGTTTGTTGCATTTCTGCTTCAAAGTCTTCCTGAACTTTTATCTTAGCAATATCCTTCAAGTTAGAAAATTCAGAGTCAAAATAATTTATTACTGATTGAGCTTTCTCAAGTTGATCTTATTCAGATACCTTAGTGCTGATCACACTCTCAAGTTTCTCTGTCAAAAATCTAACTTTGCCTTCAAGGTCTTTCACCTTCTTATTCTTTCCAATAATTTTATTCAAAGATGTAATGAACTCAAGCTGATCATCATCTTCAACTTCTTTTCCAAGGTCTTCAAACATTGAACCAATATGCCTCTTCTTACTGTCAGGTGCGCTAATGTCTTCAACTAGTTTAGAAGGTGCACTAGAGGTAGTGGCCTTTGTCAAAATTTGTTTGCCTTTGACTGTCTACTCTGCTGGAACTGATTCTGATACAGTTGGTGCTTCCTCTACCTCTGTAAACTTCTCTAATTTTGTGACTGTTTCTTGCTCTCCCAAAGCCAAATTGTCAACAATGTTTCCTAGATCATGAAATACTGCATCATCTGATTCTAAAGTCACTTTGGTGCCTTTAATATCCATTGATTCTTTGCCAATATTGATATGTGAAGAAGATGGAACTTCTTCAATACCAACTTTCTCTGCATGCGGTTCCTCTGATTGCTTCTGCTGAGGGTCTAATTCAACATGCTTCTCTGCAACTATATCTACAAGAACTTGCATTACTGCTTGCTCTGTCTCTTTCTGTACTTCCTCCTTTTTGCCTCCCATTATAAGGATTGTTCTTCTCTTAGTTCTCAATAAAGTTCCAAGAGACTTCAAGAATCTCTTCAAATGATCTTCATCCTTAACTTCACAGAACTGTCTGATTACATGTTCTCTCATCTTCATGTCTTCTTCTTGTGCTCTCTATTTTCTATTCACAAGTCTGTTATACAAGTCTTCTGGGATCTTACCATGAATGGTGATAAGTTTCTTATCTTCCACAATCATGTGTGTAACCATTGCATTTTCAAAGTTCAATCTGTCAAATGATCCATATAGATCATAGAATTTATTCAACTTAGTGAAGTCTCCATGCTTCAATATATCTTCATTAACTCTTTCAATTCTTGGTTTCCAAGTTTTCTTCTTGACTGAAACTAGATCATCATCTTTAATTACGGCTACATTTCTAGGAATAGGTCGTACAACCACTTTCTATCTCATGCCGGGTCCTGTTGCACTCAGTTTTACTCTTTTGCTAGGAATAGGAGAAAAAGATTTATCTCCTTCATCTATTTCAGGTACTTCAACTTTTACCTTTACTACAATCGGATCAACAAGATCTGCACTTGATGTCTCAGTTGGAATTACAAGATTTTCACTTTGCCTCAGGGCTTCTACAGTCTTCTTAGTTATGTCAAACTCATGACTTGACATACCTGATTCTTTCAATATTTTCTTCATAGTAGATTCAATTCTCTTACTAGATTGCTTCTTTTCTGTCAAACTTATTGCAGAGTTGAAATTCTCTTCATAGGTTCCAAACCTGTTTGCATGACCATCCAACTCACACTTTAACAATCTATTCACATATCCTACTGTTTCTGCTTCAGATATTTCATAGCCAAGAGGGTCTATGAATTCCATTCTAGGCTCAACTGCTTTAGTGTAGGTGAAATCAGTGTCAACCATAAAACAGATGTCATCTTTATGCTTTTCAACTAAGGATTGAGGAATCCTTGATTTTTTCTTAACAATATTCTGAAAAGTCTTCAACACAAGCTTCACACTGTCATTAACTTTATCAAAAAGGTGCTTCATGTAAACTGAGTTTATTCTTTCCATTGTGTTCACATTGTCACTCCAATCAAATGTATAAGGAAATCTTCTCAAAATATGGAAAAACATATAGGTTATCAGAGATGAAAACCTAAACTGAGTGTACTTAGCCTTCTTAATCTTTTCTAAGTTCTCAAATAATTAAATTTTCAAGATTTCACATAGGTCTACTGGTTTCTTCTCAATACACATAAGATAAGCTACATGAATCATTCCTGCAGCCATGTCATCTTCCCTTGAACTACCACAGAATTTAGTTGTTAGGATCTTGCAAAGGTACCTAACATCATCTTGCTTAATCTTGCTTATCACAATTCCTCTACCATTATAACTAGATCCAGTGTTATCTAAAACAATCTTTCTCATGTTCTTTTCATTCAGTGGAATATCTCCAACTTTAGATAATCCTGTAACTTCATGAATTAGGTCGGCAGTTGTATCGATGACTCTATCTTCCATCCAGAATTTCCCATTGTGGATTTTACTTAAAATGATCTTGGTACATTCCTCATCATTGAATTCATACTTCATGGAATATTTGATAATTTCATTGTTCTCTAAGTGCCCATAAGCTGGTCTAACTGACATGTCTTGATTGTACAATTTCCTATAATCATCACTAAAATCTGCATCTCCCAAAGTTTCAAACTTACAACCTAAATATCCCTTAACATTCTCAATGTGCAATACTTCGTCCGGTACGAATGATAATGCTAGACTATCATCAATTTTAGTTGGTTCTACTGGTTCTTTCTTAATCTTTGGTCTATTCTTATCCTTAACATTATGAACCATAGAAATATCCATCTTATCAACTGATTAAAGATCAAGAAATACCTCAACTTTGCAAATCTAGGGTTTCGGTATGATCAGCGCTACAAACTGCTTCCAAACTTCTTCAAATCATCCTTAACTCGCTTTGCTTCTTTCAAATCTCTTTTCAATCACTTTGTAATCATAATAACTTTTATTTTGACCTTATAACACTTCACATTAACTCGATCTGACATCGCATTCATTCATTTTGCCTCTTAAACCTCAAAAAGCTAATTCTGCAAACCTGCAATCATAAAAATTTCTGCGACCTCGCAAAACATAATATTTTCTTTTGCACACTTAACCATAGCATTAGTACAACATAATAAACTTACATCTAACTGCGCAAAACTTAACTCATTCAAATTCCTAATCTACACTAATCCTAAGTCCTAAACTATAGAAACTTACATAATTTAAGTACATAAAGAAGGGTTTGGTAAAGATTCATCCTTACCATCGATTACATTACCTTCCTGACTACTTTTAGTGCTGACTATACCTTCTTGATCTATGCCTTTGTCAAATTTTACCTCATCTTCATTGCTACAACAACCTTTCTCTTTGTTTCCTACATTTTCGTTCCTTCTTGCATTGTTCCTAGGGTTAGGGTTATGATGATAACCTCCATTGTTCATTCTGCAAAATCTTACTGAGTGTCCAAACTTGTTGCATATCTGACAGATGATTCCATTGTTTCCAAATCTCTGTCCTTGCTAGTTAATCTGTGACCTGCAATTTCTAGCAATGTGTCCTACCTTGTTGCATCTAAAACATACTACCACTTTTCTTTGATTCATTTCTTCAATAGATTTCTTATCTGCATTGTTAGTATTCCCAATCATTCTATCATAATTATTCAAAATTACTTTAGGTCTTCTACATTCCTTAGCTCTATGTCCAAAACTATGACAATTATAACAATGTCCATTAAAAGATTTAAATTGCTTACATGTGCAATCTCTTTTCATGTGCCCAATAGTATTACAAGCAAAACATCTACCTTTGAATTCTCTTTGCATACCTTTAGATGATTCTTCCTATTTTGATTCTTCTTGCTTTGATTCATCTTTCTCTCTAGGTGGTTTTTCTTTAGGTGGATCTTCCAATGTGTTCTCATCTAGCTTTATTTCCTCCACACTTTCAGATGTCTTCAGATCTGGCTTCTTACTTTCATGGTTTGTTCTAAACATACTATATCCAAATCCACTCCTATCAAAGAATGGTTCTTCAAAAGAAATTTGTTTTTCAGTCTTATCACCTTTTGAGTATAGCCTTTCAAGTTGTTTGGATTGAGTTAATTCACCATTCACAATTTTATTATACTTCTCAAGTTCCACATACTGCATTTTTACTTTTTCAGATTCGGATGTTTCTTTTTCAAGTCTTGACCTCAGATCTTCATTCTCAATTTTCAATTTTTCATTATCAGATCTCAAATTTCCATCTTTCGTACTAAGCTTCAGATTTACTATCTTCAACTTATGCTTAAGGATCTCATTTTCTTTTTCTAATTCATCACAATCTTCAACAAGCATATTAGATTTCTTTTCAGATTTCAGATCTTCAATCTCACCTTTCAATTTGTCAATAGCATTCTTTGCATCTTCATATTTTCTTCTTAAGGAGTTTCTTTCATCAGTAAGCATATCAATCTGTTTAAGAGCTTCTTCAAGATTCTTCTGAAGTTGATCCATATCCATAGAGATCTTACTCAAGCTTCTAAGCTTTCCTTGAATGTTCCTTCTCCGAGTAACTACGCTCTGATACCAATTGTTAGAAATAGGAAATACTGAGAGGGGGGGGTGAATCAGTATTTCACAAACTTTTTCTTTTGCCCACTTATGGATATAGCAGATAACTTTAGTGCATACAAAGATTATCAAGTTGATTAACAAACATAGCAGTAAATAGAAAGAACTCATAACACATCATATGTTCTCGAGGAAACCCTAGCTAAGGGAAAACCCTGGTGGGGATGGTACCCACAAAGATCACTAATCAAAAGTATCCTGTTAGGGATATTGGACCCTGTTAGGAGTTAATTTACAATGTATAGTAGATCTATCCTAGTTAAAGGACTTTAGGCCTTGTTAGAAGCCTTAACCCTGTTAGGAGTTAGATTACAAAACCTGATCACCAGCTGAGCTCACTACCCAAACACGTAATACAAAAATGTTTCTGACTGTAATATGGTACTGCTTACAACTTTGCATCAATAGGCTTTGTTTCTATCACAATATACAACTATCGCAAGTTATCTTTTCTTTCTTTTTACATATAACTTCTATCTTTCATTACATTTCAAGTATGCCTAATATATGAGTTATTAAAGCTAATAAGTTTACATGGTCAGCATCCAAAATCATTATCCAAGAGTAAACATCTAGGATGTCATCCCTTCATAATGTTAAGTCATTATTTTGACAAGCAAAAATAATCCCTTAACTCTTTCGCTAAAACTGTCTCCAAAAACTGCTCTGTCTGCAAAATTGTCTTCGGTAAACTTTGAATAACTTTGTCCGTACCACATTTCATAAAATCTCTCGTAAATGGGAAACAAACCTAGTTCTTTAGGGTTTGATAATGATGAACAAGATTGGCATCTTAAATCTCTCAACTTTTTTACCTTAACTCCGATCTACTATCTTGGTATCAAAAAATAGAGCCAAATACCCAAAATGGGCATGTAGCATAGAAAAGTCTCGGAAGCCATCAAAATATCAAAGAAATATCAAAGCTTTCAAAAGACAAACCATGTATGGAAATTCAATATTCATATCAAAGATATGGAGGATCAACATTTGTTTATGAAAGATGGAAAATACACAGAGAACATACCTATTTGAGTAGAAAAAATTTGCAGAGAAGTCTCTATTTCTCATTGCCAAACCACAATGCAAATAAAATGGATATGAAATGAGTTGGAGGCCTCCAGAAAATAGCAAAGCTTCGAACAAGCCAGAGATAATTGTGGATGTGAAAAATTAAAAGAATTGATTTACCCCCAATTCCCATTTAAGTGGAATTAGAATTCATTTTCCAATTCCGCCTTCTAAGGTGGAAGATTAAAATGTTGGTTTTGGGTGTAAATGAGAATTAACAAATCCCTATTCCATTTTCATGTTTTGAAAACAGACATAGAATATGTCAATTCCATCCCAGTTCCACCAAACAAACGAGCCCTTAGCGACTTGAGTGGATGGGTTACGTATGCCTCTAAATCAATACACCATTCTTACTATCCTCTAGGCTAGTCTTCACTACTATAATACCTATTATGCATTAAAAACATCCAGTTTGTTGTCGGTAAGAAACCGACCCCTTCACACTCACCTCTAAGATGTTGGTAGCAATATTTAATTCCTTTCATGTATCAAATGCATGGTAGTATAGGGCTAGAAAGCAACAGTTAATGCATTCTAAATCCACTATAAGTTAAGTCACGCCACATTTAATTGAGTCATTTGATAAATTTCTTCAGCACGGGTTAAGCTCCCTACAAAATGCACCAAAGAAAAAGAAAATGTCAAACTTTTTTTTTTCCAGATTCGCGAAAATACTGATTTTTTTTGCAAACTTCTTGTAATTTTCAACTACAAATGTACAAATCATGAAGAACAGGTAATGAAAATTTCATGAAAAATCTATTATATTTTATTAGTTTTTGAAATTTGGTTAATGGTACATTCGAAAAGCAGAGAGCTATAGACGTCGGAAGGGACAACACGCAAAAGCAATAGAAACTTTGCAATACAATAAAAGGTAAATTTGCACCATTTTGTAAGCTTGGAATACTCAAATTTATTTTCCCATTCTCAGGTGTATTTCCATTTCCATTTTGGCTCCTCGGGAATGAATTATTTCAACCTTATGGCCATCTCCTTTGAAATTTTCTTTTCATTTTGATATATTGTTGGTCATTATGTTCCAACAGGATATCAAAGTCGAGCTGTAGCTTGACAGTGGAAGGCTTGGGCGTGGTTCTTCTACTTTTCCACCTCCCCACCTTGCTTATTGCCCAAGCCCACACAAATTTTATCTTCAATCAATTCAATGTGTCGACCCTTGAATTGTATGGGAATGCTTCAGCACATTCCAATTCCATCACCCTTAATGGTCGACTCCAATTTAGTATGGGCCGAGCTACGAAGCTTTCATTTCTAAGTCTTTGGACGCACGATAGACTCTACAAAATCAGGTGAAGATCGTTTCATGATTGTGTCAAGGTGTATAAGATGGAAATTTGTATGATGAAACTCGGATAATCTATTTTAATCAAATTCTATGATTCATGGTCAAAGAAGAAAATGAATGAAGGAACAGATTAAACTGACTGGAAAGAGGGAGGAAAAAGGAAGCATGCCAGAGAAAGAGAAAGAGTAAGTATTTGTACAAAATACTTGAAAATAATGCTTTTGATGTAGCTATTTACTTAGAATACAAAGTTAATCGAAAAAATACAAACAAAAAGTATAGTTGGAAAATTGACGGCTAAAAATACAAAGTTAGTCAAAAGTCAAATTAAAAAAAAACAAAGTTAATAGAATAAATGCAAACAAAAAGTATAGTTGGAAATTGGAGGGCTAAAAAGTGTTCAATCATCTTGCATTGCTTGAAGAGAATTCTTAGTTGTTGATAACTAAAAGAAAGTTTTCCAATTCATGTAAGGAACACTTTGTGTAAATATTATTTATATAATTGTATTCTTTTTTTCTTTTTTAATATGATTTTTTCTATATTAAATTATGATATATAATTATTTCTTTTTTCTTTTTCTGTAATTATATGATATTCTAGTATTCATTACATTAACACAATGGTTCTTACTATTTACATTACTTTTAGGCATTAGAGTATGAATATATTCTTTAAGGTTTATTTTTACAATAGAAAAAATGTAACTCATATTCGAGAACTTACTATAATATTGAAAAACTCTTTCTAAATTTCATGTCTTAGTGATATTTTTCAATGCATTTGTTTCAATTTGCACTTTCAACATTATTTTTCTTATGCATTGCAATAGACTAAGATAATGTGCTACAACATTACAACATTGGTAAGGCTTTTAGTTATTGCTCGTACGATGTATTCTATGACTTAATATCAAATTCCATTTTGGGGTTTGTTCTTATGGTTCTATATTGCTATTGTAGATTTTATTTTATTTTTTGAAGAGCTCTTCATATATAGTCATGTTTTTTTTAATCAATTTTCCTATATTATCTACTTATATGGTTTCATGAGATAGGATCTTCAAATATTTTAAGTCTAGAAAGACTTATCACCCTAGCTTTATGGGTTTGAACCCAATGATCATGAATAGGAGGAATCATAGAAAATTAAAATGAGGGATTTCCTTAATAGTATTAACATGAACTGTGATGTTTTATGATATATGTTATCTTAATATGGATAGCCATAATGCTAAGTAGATCAAAATTTGGGAGATAAACAAATATCTTGTTGATCCTAAA
Organism: Chamaecyparis obtusa; assembly: GCA_027943335.1. Classification (NCBI taxonomy): domain Eukaryota; kingdom Viridiplantae; phylum Streptophyta; class Pinopsida; order Cupressales; family Cupressaceae; genus Chamaecyparis; species Chamaecyparis obtusa. Next base: position 238,912 of record BSBK01006999.1, read on the forward strand.
TCCTTGTCATTCTTACCTTGGATAGTATTGTAGCCATGGGAATTTTTTCAATCTACTTATCCTTCTAACTCATTTACTCTAATATCAAAAAAATTATTAATTTCTCATACTCAATTTTATTATGTGGACACATTATGTGGTGGTGAGTAGTGTAGTTTAATGACATGGATTGACATTTCACCATCATCACCTAGTAATATCAAATTTAACATTGCTTGAAATGGAGCTTCTAGTGATTTGGTGCAATAGAAACATGATTATTTCAGATTTAGCTCATTAGGATAATTAAATGATAGATGTTGATTATCTTTTTCTAATTACCTTGTAAATCTAAAGATTAAAAATGAGAAATTTTTAACCTCTTTGGTGATAGTTCCATAGTAGTCGTCCCTACATCTTTGACTCCCAAATACTTCTATAAAAGGGAAAAATATCTTTTGTTAAAAAGTGTTTTATATTTTTAACAACTAAATCCCTAAATGTGATTTATTCTTTCACAACATGTTGTACATTAATGTAAGATATAAAATGTGTATTGCAAAAGATAATTTTAGACCCTTTCCATGGAGTTCCCAAGAATAGATACACAAGTACTACAAAATTACCTATCTACTTTTAGGAAATGTCCAAGTTCTCACAAATACTTAAAGATTCCTACAATTTACTTGAAGTCTCTAGCCTAGTACGATCTTACATACTTTATGATGCAGGAGCATCTCGGGTCTATGGCAATCCTGTGTCACCAAAAACATATTTGAAGTTTGTTTATGTTTCTCATTTCCCTACTTTGACCGAGTTGGTTCAGTGTTGCTCAATTTCCTTTGTTGATCGAGTTGGTCGATTATCTCTCTGGCGCTCGGTTGATTCCCTGGCGCTCGGTGATGCTTGTCTGGCACTTGGTTATCCTTGCTTGCCGAGTTGTTTATTTTGAGTTTCTTTTGAGGCTCACTCTTGCAATTAATTATGGTCATGGATTTAATCTAGTATCCATTATTAGGAAGTGTGTGGACCTAGATCTGGCTGTTCCTTCTGTTGATTGTGGATTTGAAGGCCGACTTGGTTTGGTAGCCTCTTGTATAAAGGTAGTTTCTAGGTTAGAGTTGAGGAGTAAGTTTTGGGGGATGGAAGATAGAAGATAGAAAATTAGAGATTGTTGACAGATCCTTGCATGTTGGAGGACTTATGTACTTGATGGTAATATCTGGCCTAAACCGAGAAGACCTTACAGCTCGGCATGTATGAATCAATTTGAAGATAATATATGAAAAGCATTTTCATTCTCTCTCTCACTCTTGTGTGTTATTGCTTTCGTGTGTTGTTCTGTAAGGTGGATCTGGTTAGGGTGAGTCTTTGGCCCTCTCCCCATCTTCCTTTGCATCACTTTACCATCTCCATCTTCTTTAATGTTAGAATTTTATAGGTATCCACATAATGTTTGCAAGATTTGTTGGTACCTTAATACAAAGAAACAAGAAATTACAAATGACAATGATTAGAGAATTAAGCATGTATAGAGATCCTAATAATGAAGATTGAAGAGAATGATTAGTAATTATATTCAAATAATAAAATATTCATCAAACACTGTCGTGGATGATTCAAAAAACGTAGTTTAAAGAATCTTGTTGAGAATAACTTAGGTGTATTAAAGCAACCAAATGTATACCATAATATAAAAGTAAAAGTGATTAGAAAAAAATAAATGTAACATTATCTTAGATGAAAACAAAGGAAACTAGAAAAATACAAGAGGCTCAATTTCCATTTCAATTATGTTTATAATATTATTTTAGGTTTTTTTAATTGATTGAATGCAAAATATTGCAGGTAAAAATCGCAAGTATAAACTAGCCAGTGTATGTGCAGGATCATGGTATGCCAAACTAGGCCCTTAAGTGGCAATGAAAATTCAGAAAATCAAGTTTAGGCAAGTTGACATAAAAATTTGAACAAGTTATAAATATTATATCAAAAATATGTAAGAAGAGAATCTGTAGAAAATTGAAATCAGTTTCTAAGATACTAGGCCCTTTTTGAAAAACAATTATTCTATATGTTGAAAATTTCAAATTTCAATGTAATAGTACGAAAATTTCAGGAAAAAAATAAGAAGTAGGTGTATGTCTGACCACCTTAAACATAATCAAATGATAATTATTTTTTACAAGATTCTAGAGATAAGTAGTAGACTCATGTTCGGATGTGACACATATTTTTTTTTAATTTTTTTCTAAGTAAATAATTAATTATGACTTTTCTTCTACAACTTTTCCAAAATACAAAAACTCTCGTGTCTGACCACATTAACTTAGTCTAAACTTTATCAAATTGAAAACTTTTTTATTTTTCTTGTAGTAGGAAAAGCATAGAATGTGACACATTTTTGGATTTCAAAAATGTTATACAGTTTGAAAGTTATAGCTATTTTTCAATAAGTCTATCAATCAGGACTAGAAAGATAACAAGTAGGTGTATGTCTGACTACATTAAACAAAATCAAATGATAATATTTTTTTATAAGATTCTATATAAAAGTAGTAGAGTCATGTCCGGATGTGATGTATATTTTTTTATATTTTTCTTCCATGTAAATAATTAATTATGATTTTTCTTCTACAAATTTTCCTGAATATAAGAACTTTCGTGTCTAACCACCTTAACTTAGTCTAAACTTCATCAAATTTAAAGAATTGTTTATTGTTATTGTATTAGGTGAAGCATAGAATATGATGTATATTTCATATTTCAAAAATGTTATATTATTTTAAAGTTATAGTTGTTTTTCAAAGAGTCTATCAATCAGGACTTCTTTTTCACATCGCCACTTTTTGGCATACCATGATCCTGCACATACCTGCCAATAAAAGAATAGAGTAATATATGGACACAAAATAGATCATAGGAATTGTTCAACATGGACTAAAACAAGTGATAAAACAATAATTTTTCTTATGTACATTTGTCACCTAACTATATTGGTTTCAACCCATTTACACTTTCATGCAACAAACTTTGACAAGCCACTACATTGTGAACACTTCTCATTTAAATAATCATTTCTACAGAAAAAGAAGCATTCATCTCTAGGACATAAAAATAGATCTGGTAAATCCCTAGATAATTTTAGAAGTTACAGTGTAACACTCCTACAAGATTTATTTAGTATGTAAAGTAGAACAAATATAACATAATAGTTCATGGTAGATTAAGAACTCTACATGGTATTTACAACAAGTATTACAAATCTTATGAATTATACAATAAAATGGCTTAAGAGATTCAAAAGGTTGTTGTGAGATTTGCAAAGTTCGATGTGCTCCACAAAAAAATTTGAACAATGTTTTTGATTAAGGTAAAAATAGGTTTTGAATGGGCCCTGAAACCATATACAATCAATTTTTGAAGGGAACCGTAACCCTATGCAAGATCAGAGAAAGATAGGAAATATAAGCATAGACCAAAATGAGAGAGTTGGGGGATGAAGATAAGTATAACAGATCCACCTAGCACAAAAAACTAGCGGAATTACCAGCAATCCCAAAAAGGCTCTAGTTGCACAAGAATAGCTGCATAAGATTGATCATTTTAAACCAGCAACCTAGAACAAAAAAGAAAACAACTACTAAAAATAAAACACTAAGATCCTAGCTACCCAGAAAATAGGCCTAAGCCTCACACCTTGTAGTTTGCTGGAGAGTTACTTCTCCCCAAATAAATATCCATTGTTTTAACAGGGAACCCAGAAACCTAAACAACACCATCATAGGGTAAAAAACCCCAAAATATGCCTTTAACTATAACCAAAAACCCTTAGCCATGAAGGGCCCTTGAGAAATTTTAGCATCCATTTGCAGACTCCTACCAGCATTCGGCAAGGTAAATGCCCCCAAAAACTTTAACAGTTGAGACACACAAATGCCCTCAATGACATCTTTAGTAAGACATCTAGCACAGTGAGCCAATGCAATCTACATCAAGGAACTAGCTCTATGACTACCTTCAACATCAATCCTCTCAGTACTAGGCCTGGAAGGAACAAACTCCCAAAACCACAGACCAGCCAGCACCAAAGGCATAACCCCAACACTAAACATGCAACCCAACACATCTCTCTCTACCCTAAAAAATGAGGGGTCATCCTCCAGCCATTTCCAAAGTGCCATCATGTAGGTCAAAGAAATAGGAAACCACTCGCAATAACTAGCCTCCACCCAACAACCACTATCCACCTCTATAGGATGGGCTTCCACCTCAATAGGAGCTTCCCACTCTATGGGATTCAGAGAAGAAGAGAGCAGAAGAAGATAAGGACTCTTGCACCAAGAAACCACATGAAAAAATCTCTCCTCAATAGGGATGTACTCCCACTCAATAGGAGTATTGTATAGAGGAAAAAAATCAGAGAAAGAAGAGTCCCTACACCAAGAAAAGACAAAGGCCAAGGGAGTGACAAAACTGACCATGCCAAGAAACATAATAAAATGGGAAGAGTGAATCTCCACCTGAGTGAAGTCCAACCGTCTGGAAAAAGCCGCGAAGGGAAAGACCTTACTACACAAAGGATCCTTAGACCCCCAGTAGAACATTTTAAAGATTAAGAACTAGAGAAGCTCTTCCACATGAAACCAACTCTCACTTCCATGAAGCAGGAATAAAAAATAAGAAACGTAAAGCCCAAAAAGGGAGGAGTAGATAGAGCCTGGTTTCCCCACCTCCTTATGCTCTGGGAAAGATGGGGACCAACCCCGGGTAACACCACCAGCAAAGTTGGAACAAAAAACTATACAAACAAGTAGGGACCCTCCACAGATCCAATCTCCAACAACACCCATGTTGGGGACACCCTCAACATCAATCAAATCTTCCTCACCCACAAAGAACAAGCCCCAAACACCCGTACCACAGCAGTTCAGAAAACACAAACCCCACTGCCGCTGCAACAGAGGCTACTCAGCAACAACAAAGAGGCCTGCAAAAGCCATGATCTCCCCACCATCTTCGTTGCTACCACCTTCCCCTCCCTCTGCATCCTCCCCTTTGCCTTCTCCTACAAAAACCCTAAACCCACTCCCACTCATGCTACACCCATTCACGCCCATGTCTTAAAATTTGAACAATGTTGTTTCGTTTGATTCCAAGAAATGATTAGGATGTGGTGTGCAATCTCGATTGTCAATTCTCAACTTTAAAACATAATTTACATTAGGTGATACTCTAGAGTTAGAGTGCCAAAATTGTTTAATTTTCCCCTTTACAGTATTGGTTAGCTTCTTATCAACATGTGGAAGCCTCCCACAAAAATCCTATGTATCATTTTGAAGAGAATCTTTGAGTGTTTCTCTTATTACAATTGCTCTATCCAACATTTTACAATTCATATTGAAATCAACATAAGTTGTTCTCATAAAATGATCCTTTCTCAAATGACAGCTTAGTAAGGAGGTTGTAATCACTCTCTGAGAAACTCTCTTATCTTCTTCCTTTCTATTCTTTCCAATAGAATTGAGAGAATTGAAAATATTTTTTCCACTAATAGATTTTCTTGCTATCTTCTTGTTCACATGAATCTTTAATTTGGCTAGCAAAGGTACAAGATTTTGTTTCTTTAGCCATTGTAAAAATAATTAACATTGCTCGGTCAATGTCGTGTTGCTCAAATATTGCTTGAAATGTTGGGTAGCCCATGTAACCAAACAGTTCACATTGGCCCCTTGCCTTCATAATTGTCTATAATATTGTTATCAATTTCAAGTAACTATTTTGGAGTTCTTGAAGGTCTTGAATTTAGAATTTGTCTTTCTTCCACACAAGGGTCTTCATTTCTCATATAGTTTGACAATACATACCATTTGATTAGTTCAACAACCTCATTTTTAATGTCAATTCCAACATTTTCACTTTCGATGCTAATATTTTCTTATTCAAATTGATGTTCAACATTTTGAGTATCAATTCCCATATTTTTATTTTCAAATTCAATATAATGCTAAACATTTTGAATATCAATTTCAACATTTTCATTTCCAATTTGAATATCATGTTCAATATTTTCAATATCAATCTCTACATTTATTGTTTCAATATCATGGTCAACATTTGCATATTCAATTTTGTCTTCACTTGAAATAATATTCATGGGAGAAGAAGACATCTCACCCTCACCAATATTTGACATACCTTGTCTTCTCTTTCTATGACTTTGTCTATTTCTTTCTCTATATGCTTCAATTTATTCTAATTGGATTTTCTCTTATGTTTTTTCTTTTGATGAATGTTGCTCTCTATTATACCTCTAAGAAGATGCTAAAAATTATTACTAAAGAAAAATTTGTGTCAAATATGCTCAAAAAAGAATAATTTTATCTCTATTAGTTTGAAAACCCATGTTTTTCACCTATACAATGAATTTAGGTACCATCGTAATGCTCAAAATAACTCAATGTCCTCTTTTGTCTGGCCTAGGAAATGAGCATTGCTTAATAACTGATATTTGTTACCAACTTTTATAGGTTACCTTTTGTAAAGGGTGTCAACAATTTTTTTCCATCCTTACTGAAAGGTAATGGATATTGGTTAATAACTAATATCCAATACCTTTTTCGCAAAGGGCACCAAAAATTTTGTTGGTGCCCTCACTCTGTGGTAACTGATATGGGTTAATAGTTGATATTTGTCACCTCTCCTAGGAATTGATATCCATTAGATTTAGATATTGATTCCTAAAAAATCATTTATATGTATGTAATACATGACATATAATAAACATGCATGTAATATATAATATATATACATATAATATATAATTTATATAGTTCATAGGTTGGGGAGAGATAGGAGGGGGTTGGCAAGGGAGGGTGGGAGAGGGAGACATGGGGAGAGAAGGAGAAATAGAGAATAAGTGGGAATGAGAGGTAAGAGAAGGGGTAGAGAGAGAGAGGAGGATGAGAGAGAGAGAGAGAGAAAGTGAAAGGGAGATGGGGGAGGGAAGGAGAGGACACATGGAGAGGGGGTGGACAAGGGAGAGGGAGAGGGGGAGAAAATGGGACAGGGAGAGGTGGTGGCAAGGAAGGGGGAGAAGGAAAGAAAGAGAAAGAGTACCTGGTAGGAAATCATATGTTTATTCTATAATAATTTTGATTCATGTATATTAAGTCCACTATATATATATATATATATATATAAGAATTTATAAAAATATTTATGCTGAAGGCGTTTCCCTATGAAAGGGTTCAAGCTGAAATTTGCATCCAACAGTGGGAAATTGTATAGGTAGAATGACTACCATTGAAGTCATTTGAAGTGTTTATCAATTCTCACCTTTTTTTAGCATTCTTGAGCACGTATTTTTACCACTTTACATGTCAAGCTTGTATGTTTTCTATTGTTCTTCATTCATGAATAACCCAGTGCATGTATTGTAAAGCGAACAATAGAAAGCATGTTTTGGGGCTTTCTAAACCATCACTGTCTGATTTAATGTAGTCCTTCCTAAATCCTCACTGTCTGATTTAATGTAGTCCTATAGATGTGCAATGTTTTGTTTGAAAAGGATAGCTCTCTTAACATTGCATGATACTGAAAACATATTTTCAAAGATCTCAACTGCAATGATAAACTAACCTATATTTCCTTCACAATAGATGAAACATCTAAATTTTGTGGATGTTTTTCAAGTGCATGGTGTATGCACCCTAAAATGGCTGCCTAGACTTTGGGACCCCATTTAGCAATTTGTCAAATCCCTGAATTGATATTTTCAAAATCAGCATTTTATCAATTATATCAATTTCCTTGATCAAGTCCTATTTTATCATTTTCGATTAGTTGCCTTCGGCTAACCATTTTATCCTAAAGTCTTTATTTAATTAAAAGGAATATTTCCTCCCCTTTTATTAAATAAAAAGCCCCCACTTTTCCTCTTATCCTAAGTTGCACAGATAAAGCATTATTCTTATTTTATAAAAAGGGAAAAAGTATTTTTTGTCTCATATGGACACAAAAGTCAACTCTTATTTTCTCATTGGAGGATAATTGTGCACATGGATTGCTCTTCTTTGATGCTCCACCATTGATTAAGTATTTTGCCTCTTAATCTCCATGGTCCATTCCTTTTCATTTCCTATAAAAGGAGAGCTCTCTTCCTCATTTGTAGATATCCATTTTTCATGTTTTATGCAAATGTTATGCTGCAAGTTTTCTAGGTCATTTGGAGCTCTTTGAAGACATCCTTGCATCCAAGCTTTGAAGAAATTGTTGTTGCATTTCATTTTAGTTTTCTTTCATAGTTACATAATCTTGGCATTCTTAGTATAGATTTCCTTTATGCAATAGATTAATCTCACATAGCTTAATTAGGAGGGATTGTAAAACTTGTACTTTCCTTTCATAGTCTAGTTTGCACTTTCCTTTCATAGATTAGATTTCCTTTCAAGCATTGCATTGTTATCATTTAGCTTAGCTTGCATCTTCATTCTTAGTTTACTTCCATTGCATTTCCATTTTGATTCTTGGAGATATTGGCACTCTTGCCCTTGTCTTCACTTGAATCTCTCATTGTGTGGTTGACTAGCAAGGTCATTAGCTTCATAGATCTAGCTGAGAGCAATTTTACAATCTTGCAACTCCATACATAAAGAGCTATGGATTGATTTTTGAGACCTCATTCTTGAGTGTTCTTGATTTTAAGGATTCATAGAAGTGCACTACTTTTGTGTGTACATTTCTGATACTTGTGCACATGGATTTCTCTTCTTTGATGCTCCACCGTTGATTAAGTATTTTGCCTCTTAATCTCCATGGTCCATTCCTTTTCATTTCCTATAAAAGGAGAGCTCTCTTCCTCATTTGTAGATATCCATTTTTCATGTTTTATGCTAATGTTATGTTACAGGTTTTCTAGGTCATTTGGAGCTCTTTGAAGACATCCTTGCATCCAAGCTTTGAAGACATTGTTGTTGCATTTCATTTTAGTTTGCTTTCATAGTTGCATAATCATGGCATTCTTAGTATAGATTTCTTTTGTGCAATAGATTAATCTCACATAGCTTAATTAGGAGGCATTGTAAGACTTGTACTTTCCTTTCATAGATTAGATTTCCTTTCAAGCATTGCATTGTTATCATTTAGCTTAGCTTGCATCTTCATTCTTAATTTACTTGAATTGCATTTCCATTTTGATTCTTGGACATATTGGCACTCTTGCCCTTGTCTTCACTTGAATCTTTCATTGTGTGGTTGACTAGCAAGGTCATTAGCTTCATAGCTCTAGCTGAGAGCAATTTTACAATCTTGCAACTCCATAGATAAAGAGCTATGGACCAATTTTTGAGACCTCATTCTTGAGTGTTCTTGATTGTAAAGATTCATAGAAGTGCACTACTTTTGTGTGTACATTTCTGGTGCCCACCGTGGGGCAGAACATTAGCATTTTGTCTTTTATTTTTTGCATTTTCATTAAATTTTTTCATCAATTTTCAGCTTTATTTTCGGTCTTTGGTTTTCTATCTCAGAGTGTCATGTGACACTTTTCACCAGTGTCATGCAATAGTTTCCTATATATCAGTGCGACACTTTACCAGTTAAAAGTGTCACCTTGTTTGACAAAAAGTTTCACTCTGTTTTATGCATTCTGTCACCTGCAGGTAAGGAGAACTGTTGCCCCAGGACAAACTGTCACCCCTGTATGCAGAGAAGTGTCTCATGAAATTTTTGGTGACTGTACTGTCGCCTATACTCGACAGTGAGTTTTTTTTTACCTTTTTGGCCGAGTTTAGATTAATCCGTTTGCTAGTTTGATTTACTGTAGATTAGATAGATTTCATTTGCAAATTTCATTTGGATTTTGGATCTAAAAAGAACCTCTCATGTGTTTGGCTTGAATGTTTACTTGCTTTCATAGGCACATCTCTTTTATGCTCTTAATGGTGAATGAAAGAACATAGATTTGTTTTTACAAGTTTGTGTAAGTGAATGCTTCTTGGTTTCTAATATCAAATATCTCATTGAGTGATTGGGGGCATGGATTCATTCCTTGTTTACATAAGGAGTTAAATGCACCACTTTGTGGACTCACTCTATGTTTTCTTGGAAAGTTAAATATTACATTGACTCAACCCTTTTTCATTTGTGAGTAGTATTGATAAGAAACTTTAGAGTACTTTTGATTGATCTTGTTAGCTAAATTGCGTGTTGGACTCACTTATTTCTAATCACCCCTCATTTCCGCCCTTTGGATGCAAGGTCAGCATTCATAAATAGGGGAGGGGTCTACTTGAAAAGAGCGTTAAGTGTTCCACAAAGTTTCCCCCTTTTTATGCTTTCTTGATCTCATTAGTTTTCTAACGTGTTGACTTGCTTTGAGTTTGTGTGAAGAGTTAAATTTTCCACTTTTTGGACTCACTTCACATTTATTTGGTGAGTTAAGTGTTCCACCTTTAGTGCTTTAAATACTTTTGATAGTGGATTGCTTAGAGCTAATTGGATTTTGGATTGTTCTAACCTTGTTGGCCTAACAAGTTGTAGGTGCATTTGCTTGAAATATTTTGCTAAAAGAATGCATGTCAAAGCTTCAAATGCACAAGGGCTACTAATGGTTTTTGCAGGGCTTGTTTAATTGCTTTTTGTATTGAGTGCGGCATATACTACTTGTTTCATTTCATAGGCACTTAATATCTTGTTGTAGGAATTCCTGGGTGGTAGGAGAAGTATGCTCTTCACCCTTGTGGTGAGCTAGAAAATCTTGACCCATCTTTGGATTTTGAAAGCAAGAGGGTAATTGAACCTTCACTTGGTGTGTTTGGGAAAAAACTTTGAGATAAGGGGAGTATGCTCTTCACCCTTGTGGTAAGACAAAATCCTTGAATCTCATAAGTTGATCCATTTTTGTTTAGATTGTTAGAATCCTTTAGCGGGCCTACTCTTGAGCAATCAAGAGGAACGACACAAATGGGGACAAGCTTATTGCCGGCTATTCCGACCCACTATAAACTCAAGGCTATCAAGGACACAAAACCTTGGTAGACGTAGTGCTTATCTTCACTTGATGTGAGTACTTGTGGGATTATGACCATGAGGAAAGTATTGAGCAAGAATGCTTAAGGTACTCTTGAGGCCGCGAGGTCTCAGTCCTTTATGAGGAGCAAGAGGGGTACTACGAATGGAAACCCTTACTAAGAACCATAGTTAGAGGCCACCCTATTTTTCCACTTAGCTTCTTGGTGCAAGGACTGATCCAAGTGGAATAACCCGGATCACCCCAAGATTACTCACCATATGTGTTCATTTGGTTGTATCTTTGGCACTTCCATGACAAAGCCAATATCTATTGTGGGAAACCACTTTGTGTGAGGCAAGGGAGCATCAAGTGTGGTCCAAGTTGTTAAGTATTGAGCCTTGACTTTCTAGGATAGATATTCCTTGAAGTGTCTTCAATTGTTTAATCCCAGTATTAACATTCTTGAACATTAAAACAATCGGTAATACTCATAGGGTGTTTTTCTATTTTGATATCACAAGTGTTTGTCTTGGCAAGGTTGCTTTTGCCCTTGTTTCAAGTTCTTGAAGACACGTTTGATCTCATACTATTTGCAAACCTATCAATTTACTACTGTCATTGTGATTGGAATAAAAAAATCAACCCTCAAACTGAAAATATTGAACAAACAGGCCTTAAAACTGAGTTTTTGACATTCACTGGTCAAAGAGTCGTATGACACTGAAATGCTGTCACACCTTGTTCTGAGAATTGTCATGCGATAGTTCATCCCTGCACAACTGTCACCTCGCTTGCCTGGAAAGTGGTGCACTATTAGCCTAGAAAGTGTCACCCTGTATTGCGCAAATTATCACCCGGTCTTAAAGTGTCGCCTGGTTAGCTTGGAAAGTGTCACCTGAGAATTTTTTGTTGTATACCTGGTTTCAGTCATTTCGCAGTTGCTTTTAGTTGGCTGGGTCTTTAGGAAGGTAACTTATCTTGCTGCTGGAAGCCTGTCTTTACTCTAAATTTCTATTTTAGCCCTCTAGGGGTGGTGTCATTCAATTTACAAAGTCACTTTGGGAAGAATTGTTAAGTTAGAAGATTATTCCAGTTGAGAAAGTATATCTCTAGAGTTGTTAGTAACATTCTTGGAGAATTCTAGTACTCTTTTTGTCCAAATCATTTCCACTCAAATTCAATTTCAATTATACAATTTGGGCTAAGTCCATCCTCCTGATTCAAATGTGCAAGGATATTGATCCTTTGATTTTAGCACCTCTTTGACAGTGTTGGTAATGCCATTTGCAACTTCTATCTTTCCATCTCTTTTTGGACATTAGAGAACTTTAATTATCCTAGTTTGGTGATTGACACTTTGACAGATCATCTTATCTTCAAGAATCCTTTTCTTTCATGTCAGTTACAACAACATACCAAGTGAATCAAGGAAAATGACCCCTAGTTGTCTTTAATCAGTTACCCTTAGTCAAGACTCATCAACAGTGAAAGGGAAAGGAACCCATTTTTTATCGATCCCCTAAGAGTGAGTCTGAGGTTAGTTTTGACCCAAAGAGTAATCCTAACGGATTGAGTACCTCTTTAACACCTAGTTCCTCAAATATGGATATGAGTTACACCTTCACTAGACAACAAAGAGAAGCAATTAATCAAACTCTTAATGACACGTTCCAATGACATAGGGGTGATGTGATGTCTGCTGGGTCTTCTTCTGATAGTCCACCTGGATCACCTCCTATCAATGCAAGGTATCTAGATGCTCATCAACAAGCTAAAAGACATCATAGGCAAGCTCACTCAGATGCACGGTCACAACATGAAGACCAAAACAATGAGTCTGGTGATGCTCATATCAATGCAACTAATGTATCTAGACACTCAAGACAACCTTCTCCACTTAGAAACACCTCACGATACACAAGTGACATGTTGAAGCACATTGAGAGGGAGAAACAAGCCTTCTTGGATGAACAATCTACTAAGGAAGAAAGGTTCAAACAATTGGAGGATGAGGAACGAGCTTTATGAGACATAAGGAGAAGAGCCACACAAGAAGAAAGAGATAGGCTCTTAGCGCAACAACTCCATGATCAATTCAACAATAGGGGTACCAACAGTGGAACCAAATCTCCACCATCTACTCCCTTGCCAAGTCCAAGAAGAAGGTCAAGGACTCCATCAAGATCACCTAGTCCTAGAGGAAGAAGGACTTCTCGGTATAACCATCATAGGAGACACTCACCTCCTAGATATTCAAGACAACCCTCCCAATGAGCTTATCATGGCTCCCAACATGGAGGAAGTAATGCCAACTTTGATACTATTGATTTCATGACAATGCAACAAGAACCATCCTTCCAATAGTATGTGGAGAAGTATGTGGAGAAAAATAAGGATCAGTTCTTAGAAAGTCTAATCAATAAGGGTGCAAAAGTCCCATACAACTTTGATGTGGACCAAAAGATTAAGAAGCAAAACCCTTCAACTGATGAGATGATTAAGCAGATGCAAAAGACTATGGAAAAATGATGGCTCCTAAGAATACTTTCAACTTGGACTCCATATGTCCCAATCCCATTGACAAAAGTGTGGTTATGGTAGATTTTCCTAGAAAGGTTGAAATCCCCACATATGACAAATATGATGGTAGTGGTGACCCCCATGACCATGTACGACAGTTCTATATCATGAGCTTTGAATTTCATCATGAGGACTCCTACCTTATGAGATTATTCCCAAGGAGCCTTAAAGGCCAAGCTATGGAGTGATTTACTAACATTACCCCTCCTGTTAAAACATTCAAAGAACTTGTCCAAAGGTTTGTGCAGCATTTTGCATATAATTTATCAAGGTCAGTCACCATGCTTGATTTGTGTAAATTAAAATAGAATCAAGGGGAACCCTTTGTGACATTTTTACAAAGGTGGAGACGCTTATGCTCCAAGTATTCTAGGACCATCTCTGAGGAAGAAAGGATTGATATAATTGTGAGCAATCTCATTCCAGAATTAAGATATGAAGTTAGAAAAAAGGTCTTTAATTCTTTTGACACTATGGTAGAAACTACATGTTGCATCGAGGATGTTTTAAAAGAGCAAGGTATTTTGGCCAAACGGAGTAACAACAACAATGGCCAAAACAATAACAACAACAATAAGGACAAAAAGAACTCATATTGGAACAAAAATAAGCACGTAGTCAATGACGGAGTTGCTGACTCTCCACAACCTAAAGAACAAGGAGTTCTTAATCTATCTAATGCAGTTCAAGCTATGAAGCTACAGACATCCTTAGATCAATAAGAGCACAAGCCCAAGTATCAAGATAAATCTAAGTCAGGAAAGAGGCAATTCACTAAGCTTGGGGACTCTTATGCAGATATTTTTAAGACCTTGATTGCTCATAATTTGGTACAACCTCATGATCCTTCAAAGTTTTGCATACCAGATCCTAAACCTTATTGGTGGAATGAGAAGGCTTACTGTGTATACCAAAATGGGATTGGACATGACATTGAAGGTTGTTTTAAACTAAAACATCTTGTTCAAGACCTTATTGAGAATGGGAAATTACAAGTTGATGGATTGACCACAAACGTAGATGAAAAATCCTTTAAGGAACCCTTGCCTAAGTATGAGAAGGGGGAGACCTCTCAAAACAAGAATGGCAAGGCCGCAATCAATTATACTTATACAGCTACGCAAAATGTCATTAATATGCTTGAGGTTGTGAACAATGATGTCAACATGATGAGAGGGAATGATCCCTATGACTATGATGTAAGCTCACCTCCAATATTTGATGAAGGACCCGTTGTTGTGCTTAGAGGTCCTCAATCTCGAAGGTCATCTCAACCTCTCAATGTTGTTACTAGGGGTCAGTCCCAAGGTCTTATTATCATTAGAGGTCATAATTCTAGCAAATCCAAGCAACCAGTGTCCAAAAGTGTTCCTCCCAAATCTGTAGTTGGTCTTGATATGAGTTACAACCTTTCTGATCAGTTATAACAAACACCAGCACAGATTTCCATTTTTGACCTCTTAGAATTGTATCCTAGACACAAGCGTGTCTTTGAGGATGCTTTGCGTGTAGAAAATGTCCCTACTAATATAGATGTCAACCAATTCTAGAACATGGTCAACCACCTTGCTAGCCCACATTACCTTACATTTTCCAAAGAAGATGATAAAGCCTTGAGCCATCTGCACAATCTTGCCCTTCACATTGAGGTCATGATCCATAAAACCCGTGTTAGGCGTGTGTTGATAGATGGGGGTGGTGGGCTCAATATTTGTTCTCTAAGTCTATTGAAAAACCTAGGTTACTTAGAGCATGCCATTGATACCAAAAGAAAATTACTATCAAAGCCTATGATGAGGCTAAGAGAAGTTCTAAGGGGTTAGTTCTTCTTCCAGTCAGAATTGGTCTTGTTGAAAAGGACATTTTGTTTCAAATCATTGATGTTGGTCCTCTAGCATACAACATCCTACTAGGTAGACCATGGATTCACGACATGCAAGCAGTACCATCTACCTATCACCAATGTGTCAAGTTTCCATACAATGGTGTAGAAGTTTGCATACCAGGTGATAGTACCTTATCTGTTAATGCCATTTCAGCAGGGGCCCATGTTCCCTTAAATACAGAAGCAGACAATTTTGGGGCAGCTCTTGAGCAATGTAAGGATAAATTCAAGTCCATAGACCTTGGTATGGGAGGATATCAAATTAAATCCTTTACAAAATTGCCAATTTCACCTAGGTCCTATGGTAAACCATCACAAGAGATGCATCCCTCGTCTTCAGCCATGACTTTGTTTGATACTTTTATAGAATCTTCGGTACCTATTCAGGGTGAAAAAGAAGAGGTGGTTGTTAGAGATTGGATATATAGAGAAGAAAAGTACCTACATAATGAAAAATTTTCCCCATCTCCTAAGACTTATGGGAGAGGTTACACATTGGTCACCAACATGGGCTACCCAAGTCATGGCCCTCTCAGTCACAAGCTAGATGCCAAGACTGAACCACTCAACCATGCTCTTTTTGGTCGTAGGACTAAGTCAATGGTTGGCCTAGGGTTTGATAATGGAAAGAACAAAAGTGTTCCTATCCTAGCTGCGACGGATAATGATAGTGACTCAGATTATACACCTAATCTCCAAAACCAACAAGACATGATTGATGATTGGGTGCCTTCTACAAATCTCCTTTGGGGGGATTCAAATGACTTAACAATTGTAAACATGAACACATATGCCAGAGAAGGTGATACCCTTCACAATCTTGAAGCTTCTACATCAAGGCATCCCAAGCCTTCTTGGTGTAAACATCCTAGCAGAGATTCAAAAATAGATTCACATGAGTTCGAGTGGGACTCTCTTTTAGATGGAACAGTTGATTTAGACATGGATGTTGTTCATACCTATAGTACTCAACCCGACATGACCAACAAACCTAGTGTAGGACTAGAGGATTGGATTCCTCGAATTGCCTTAGTGGACGATGCTTCATTTGATAGCATGAGTCCTAATTTGGGTATCTTAGAGGGAAACTTGATAGATCCTACGTATGTGATCACCAGAGATATTGCCTTTCGTATCAATAATGTTGAACCAGTCATTAACCTACCCCTTGTAAACCATCATTTGATTGATTGGTCACAACTTTGCCAAGAGTCTCAGCTCCTCACTTTTCACAATGACTACGAGATAGCCTGCTACTTGAATGCTCTTGAACCTGTAGTCTCTTCCACCAGTGAACCTACAACAAGTATGATGGAGCCGGATATTAAGTACCTCAATTGTAAAATAAAAGAAAAGAAAAAAATGAGAAATGGTTCTGATGGCGAAAACCACTATGTGGTGGTGTCAGAACCCAAAAAAGTAAAAAGAAAGGACGTATCCAAAGGCGAAAACCTCTTTGAGGCACCTAAGGATGGGGTACTTAATAACTTGCCGAGTTATTTCCAAGATAGGTCATCGGTTCTTATTGAGCCTACACAACCAGTAAATTTGAATACAGAAGAGGCTCCATAGGTGATTCATCTAGCTCAGTCTCTGTCAGTGCAAGAAAAAGAGGCATACACAAAGTTCTTACAAAAGAAGAAAATCAATTTTGCTTGGACATATTCAGACATGCCAGGGCTTGACACTAATCTTATTATGCATCACTTATCTATAGCTCCAGGAATTAAACTAGTAAATTAAAATTTGAGGAAAATGCATCCTCACATAGCTCTCCTTGTTAAGGCCGAATTAGAAAAGCTCTTAGGAGCAGGATTTATTAGAGCTATCGACTATGCCGAGTGGATCTCAAATATTGTTCCAGTTTCAAAGCATGATGGGTCCATTCATGTATGCATAGACTACAGAGATCTTAACAAAGCTTTCCCAAAGGATGACTTTCAATTCCCTAACATAGACATGATAGTTGATATGACTGTGGGCTATGATATATACTCTTTAATGGATGGTTTTTCCGGTTATAACCAAATAAAAATAGCTCCTGAGGATCAAGAAAAGACAACATTCACATGTGCATGGGGAACCTATTGTTGGAACGTCATGCCATTTGGATTAAAAAATGCAAGAGCCACATACCAAAGAGCTATGACCACAATATTTCATGATATGATGCATAAAAACATGGAGGATTATGTGGATGATACCTTGGCCAAGTCTAAGAAAAGGGATACACACCTAGAAGATTTGGAAGTAATTCTAGATCGAATGGAGCAGTTTCAGGTAAGATTGAATCTGAAAAAGTGTGCCTTTGGAGTTACCTCAGGTAAACTTCTAGGATTCATAACTTCAGCCAAAGGAATAGAGATGGATCCCGAAAAAGTTCAAGCCATATTAGATATGCCGCCTCCTAAGAACATTAGTCAGATGAGAAGTCTTCAAGGATGATTCCAATCCATATGAAGGTGTATTTCATAGCTTGCAAATAGAGCACAACCATTCAACAAGACACTAGATAAGGGAGCCACATGTTCTTGGAACGAAGATTTCCAAAAGAGCCTAGATCAAATAAAACAATACTTGGCTAATCCTCCAATTTTGATGCCTCCTATCCTAGGAAAACCATTGATTTTGTACATCTCGGTGATAGAATCTTCCTTGGGGCCATTTTTGGCTCAACTTGATGATACAGGGAAGGAAAGAGCCATCTACTACATTAGTTGAACGCTTGTTTCCTATGAGGTCAATTATACTAGTATTGAGAAGTCTTGCCTTGCGGTGGTGTTTGCTTCCCAAAAGTTGCATCACTACATGCTTGCGCATACAATACACCTCATAGCCAAAATTGATCCTCTAAAATACTTGCTTGGTAAGGCCGCCCTCATGGGTAGACTTGCTAAATGGATGATGATTCTTTCAAAATTTGACATAGAGTATGTTGAGCGTAAGGCTATAAAAGGATAGGCCATTGCAGACCAAGTGGCTAATTTTCCAATCCAAGAAAAAGCACCAATGAAAGTTGAGTTTCCAGATGAACACGTAATGTACATGACTACAAGAACATGGAAGATGTTCTTTGACGGTTCAAATATGCAACATGGATCAGGAGCTGGAGTGTTGTTTGTTTCCCCTCATGGGTGTACTATTCCCAAGTCCTATAAATTATTGTTCCCATGCACAAACAACATTGCTGAATATGAGGCCTTAACTAATGGATTGAAAATGACCATAGAATGGGGAATTATGGAGTTGTACATTTATGGGGATTCACAATTGATAATCAACCAAGTAAATGAAGAATACCAAACTAAGGATGATAAGCTGATACCTTACAAAAAGATGCTTGATTCATTGCGACGCTATTTCACATTTGTAACATTTCAATAGATCCATAAAGCAAAAAACAAGGCTGCAGATGCTATGGCTACATAAGCTTCACTCCTTCAGTTGGCACAACACGAATCAAGATTTGAATTCCTGGTGGAAGAGCTACATCATCCCATCTTTGACTCCTCTGAAAGCCATGTCATTTGTACCTTGGTCACTCATGAGTCTTCCTGTTATGGTGCTATCTATTCATACCTTCATGATGGCATCATTCCTGAATCATTTAACCAATCTGAATGAAGAAACCTTGTCCATAATGCCTCTCGCCATACCCTTATCTCTAGTGATCTATATAGGAGGGATTTAGATGGGACACTTCTTAGGTGCTTGGAAAAGGATGAGTCCGACCGAGCGTTAGTTGACATCCACAAGGGCATTTGTGGAGGACATTCCAATGGTCTTGCCATGGCCCGAAGGTTACTTAGGGTGGGGTACTATTGGCCCACAATGCAGATGGATGCTATAGCTTTTGCCAAATCATGTGAAAAGTGTCAGAAACATGGAAACCTAATTCATGCTCTAGGTAGGGAGCTTATTCCTTCTATTTCTCATTGGCCATTTCAGTACTGGGCCTTTGACCTTGTTGGGAAAATTCATCCCAACTCATCAGGTGGACATAAATTCATAATTACTGTTACTAACTACTTTACCAAATGGGTAGAAGTCGTTCCTTTGTCTGTTGCTTTAGGAAAGACAATTTCTTTGTTCATATTGAATCATATCATTTGTCAATTTGGGATTCCTTCTGAGATAATCACTGACAATGGAGGTCAGTTTAAAAACAAGGACCTTACACACCTCTGCAAGAAATTCAAGATAAAGAAACATTGGTCCTCCATTTACTTCCCACAAGGAAATGGACAAGTAGAGGCCTCTAATAAAACCAGTCATAAAATTCTCCATAGAACAGTTCACAAGAATGGTAGAGACTGGCACTTATAGATCAATCCAGCCTTATGGGCTTACAGAACAAGTATTCATACTCCCATAGGGGCTACTCCTTTTGCCCTCACTTATGGTGCTGAAGCAATATTACCTTTGGAAGGTGAGATTCCCTCACTTCAAGTCTCCCTCAAAGGTTTGATTACATATGAAGATTATCGTGCCATGAGATTACAAGAATTGGAACTTCTTGATGAGAAACATAGAACATCTTTTGATCACATGAGAGTCTACCAAAAGCATATGTCCAAAGCATTCAACAAGAAGGTTCACCCTCGAGAATTTCAAGTAGGAGATCTTGTCCTGTGTGAGAATCCTAAGAACCAACAACATCGAGAACAAAGGGGCAAATTTGAACCTAATTAGCTTGGACCATATATTATTACTGTTGCTTTTGGGACAAGTGCTTACTTGTTATCTGATGAATAGGGGGAACAGCTCCCTGTTCCTATTAATGTTTTGCACCTCAAGAAGTTTTATCCATGATGCCTATTCTATCTAGGGGCATCCTTTGTACATATTTATGGATCCTGAAAAAATTCAAAAAAATTCATATATGATGCTGAAAAAATCCTAAAAAGCATATAAAGTCCTGAAAAAATACAAAAAAATACAAAAAATGCAAAAAATTCAAAAACATAGAAAAAGTGTCTTGGTGAAAACCTAGAAACAAGCACCTTGGAAGCAAAAATACAAAAAAAATAAAAAAATAAAAAAAAATTCTTCGAAGTGGTGAAAACCTGGAAATAGACGCTACTTGAGGCCTTTGCACCCTTGTCTTTTAGCATGCGCCCTCAACACTTAGCCATTCTCCATCATGCCTTGACCTTGTTGCCTTGGTTTAGAATTGGTCTTTTTCTTTGTCTAGGGGGCATACCTATTAGCATAGGTCCTTTTAGGTGCGTTTGTCTCTTAGGGCATTTCACAAGCAGGTGTTTTTCAACACCACCCCAAATAGTGTTTTTTAACACTACCCTAGCGTCAAGTGTTTCTCAACACTTATTAGATGTTTTACCCACTAGTCTAAGTATGATGCGATATTTCTCTCTAAGAAAATTTGATGCTCGAAGTTTGACTCTATGACCGACACACACACTTAAACACTTAACTTGTTGAGATATGTTGACTTTATTTATCTAGTGTGCTTTCTATGATTATTTCTTTGATGAGTGGTCTCTCCCTGAGAAGTTTTCGATGATGCATAGCTAGAAGACTGAGGGTATGAGAACATGTTTTATTTCTTTATCTACTTGTGGGTATATTTCGTTGATCCTAACTGTCATGAGCATTTATGCCGGTCTTACTTGACACTAGGGATTGACAAGGTATTAGCCTTGACTGTTTCACGAGTGCATGCTTATAGCCATCTTGACCTTCTTATGTCCTGATGCAAGCATAATCTCACTATAGTAAACTTAGGTAATCTCACTGCACTAGTCATCTTGACCTACATGTCTTTGGTGCCTAGGTGGGATTTCCACATTCTATCTGATATAGATCATATTCATATACCCATAGTCATACTAGTGTGTATTGTATGATCTTATGACGCTACCAATAACACTCGATAATGATAATTAGATGTCTATAAGCGTTGTGACCCTGCAAGTCAACCACTTTTCATAGTAGCTTGCATTCTTAGGGTCATGTTAGATTAGTTTGCATTTTGCATATAGAGAGAGCTCTCCTTTTCATCTCACATGGACCTATTAGTCAACTGCACTCATCTTCCCTTTTCTCAATCATGTCTTTCACTCTTTGTCTTTCATCTCAAACATGTTCCTGTCATCACAAGGGGTTAATCTTATCATCATATCTATATCTCAAAAATGTCATTTTCAAAAATATGAGTCTATATCATACACATGAGAATTAAACATACATCTATGAGAGAGAATATACATGAGCATATAAACATACATTTTGAGAAAAATGACAAGACAATACATAAACTGATACATCCATCACAAGTGAGACATACACACATGATATATCAAACATCCAATAATCTCATATATATAAGTAATGATTCACAGTACAAGGTGAGATCCCAAAATCTGGATCAAAAGTCTCAGGATATGTCTAAACCTAAGCCCTAAACCTAGGCCTGACTCTCCCTCTCACATGATGGTGGTGGAGGTGTTGTTGCTGCCCTGTCTGGCACCATATCTGATCTGCCTGCCCTCTAAGAGTATGATGGTGCTCTCTGTCCCTCAAGTAAAGCTTGTAGGTAGAGTCCATGGTAATAAGCAGCTCGTGCTGTCTCTCTTCGGATCTCTGTTGCATCAGTCAGTGCCGCCTACTCCCGGCATGCTATCTCTACCCTGAGATCAGTGATATGTTGATCTCTCTCTTCCCTCAGGTCGACTAGTTGCTAGTCTCTCACTACTGTGGTGATCCTCAACTGCTACATCTCTATCTCTAGAGCCTGTATCCTGGCTCTCAAGTCCTCCCCTCCCATAGGCTGCTCCTGCTGTCCCTCTACCTGTCGGTGAGCTAGTCTCACCTCATCCTCAAGTGACACCGATCTCTATCTTTGTGACCATTTTCGGCCACCTGATCTCGATCCCTCACCCCTCTCCATCACCCTCCCTCTCCCTCTCCCTCCATCCCCTCCATCTCCTCCATCCCCTCTATCTCCCCCATCATCCCCCTAAGCAGCCTATTGTGCATTTGGTACGGTGAATCTAGGGAATGGAGCCCTACGCCTCTCTGCTCTATAAGTTGCATCTGCACCCGCATCCACCATGTTCGACAGGTACTCCCATGGCTCTTGACATATGGTAGCTATCTCTTGTACTGCCTACTAGTAATCTAGCATCGGCAGCCAACCTTGGCCCTCCTCATCATGAAACTGAGCATGTGTAGTGGTCTCTGTAGACACCCTCTGCTGGCATCCGAACTATCTCCAAACCTGAGTAATCATGAATCTCTCCATAATGTCTGCATGCTGACCTACCAGTGGACAATTGCAAAGCATGTAATCCATCTCCCACCTATCACCCCACTACTCACATGACTTGTAAGGTCTCAAGGTGAATGAGGTGAGCTCATCCAACACCCTGCGATAGTAACATCTCTGGTATGTGCCTGGGAGATTAAACCTATATATATGTACATGTAGGGATATCTCCATTCCCTAGGCTGCACTTTTGGATGCACTACAACAATGTGCTCCCATGCCCATATATGAGCGAGTATAGCCCCACACACCTAAGTCATGTCATCTCAGTAGATGATCTCATGAAGCTCATAATACATCTCTACTAGTATGGTAGGACCCCATGCCATACTACAAGGTCTGCCTACTAAGTCCACCAGTAGTCTGCCCCATCCGAGAGGGAATCCCTTCTGACTGCAGTCAGTCATCGGGGCCTATGATATGATGGATGCAACAATACATGGCACTGGAAAATCTTGACCAAAGTCAACCATCAACCCATCCTAGCTGACGTGTCAGTCTAGGATGGTGACATCCTAGAACATCCCCTGGATAACCTATCTCCCCTCAGTCAGATCCTGATCATAGTATACCTATGTCATCAAACAATCATGTTAGTTTCTATCATAAGGGAAACTTTATAACTTTTAATTATCTATAAACATGATTATACTTACGGGCTCTCCATGACACGGAACCCATAGGATCCGATAGATGTCCTCCAATGTGATGGGTGCCTCTCCAGTAGGTAGATGAAAGGTGTTGTGTTCACTATGCCATCTCTTAGCAAGAGCAGTCAACAGCCCATGATCAGCTCGGATATGGGACATCTACAGTAGATACCAAAAGCCCATCGTCCTCAAATTGGCCTTGCCCGGATCATCTAGATCTCGGACAAACTGCAATCTAGTCACTTGGGGTGCTCTGATCCGGAGTGCAGGGAAGATCTCCTACAAAGTCATTCCAACCATTCTCGATGTTAGTACATATCATGAAGGATGTATAATATCAATACACTGCATTTTAAAATCAAACATTGTCTAGACCCATGTCATTTTGCTCAAAAAGATTAAAACATGTCAACATTTTATACTAGGTGACATTGTTTTTTGATTAAGTGTCATGCGACACTTTGTCTTATAGCAGTGCAATAGTTTTTTCTTGGGTGACACTTCGCATAGTGTCGCATGACATTTCATCCCATGTCATGCGACATTGGATTCAATGCTTGGGCGACACTATTTTGACCCATGAAGTGTCACACGACATTCACCCTCAAAGGGTGCAACACTTCTAAAGTGTCACATGAATTTTTGCCTAAACTATAAATTTGAAATTTGAAAAATAATTAAAAATGTGTTTTAATATATTAAATGCTCATAAATGACTCAAAAAAGTGAAGTTTTTCGAAAACATACTGGGGCAGCATAGTGTGGAGGCCAGTTGTGCAACCGACCAGGCTCAAACCGATGCCTGTGGATGGGAATTGCTACTTGCTAGGCCATTTTCTCTCTCTAAGCTCTCACAATTCTCAAATCAATAAAAGTCAAATGATTTTAAAAATGACATTTTTTGCCCCTTATATAGCATTTTGACTTTTTGACCTAATTTTAAAAATACCTTGAAATTGTGCGAAAATTGCACCCCTACCTAATTTCAACGTCCTGAATCTATTTTTGGACTCGAAATAAAAATCTGAGTTAATCTTGATAGTCAAAATCACATTTCAAAATTTTCACCATCTTCTGCGCAGTTGGCTGACCATTTGAAGCCTAATCCTTTGATCTTTGTTGGGGCATCTTAATTTCTTCACCCCCATCTCTTTCAACCTCCTAGTCTCTCATTAATTATCACTCACGTCATTTCTCTAAGGTTTGACTTAATTTTTATCCTATATCTTTCCCAGTCAAACCTAGTCAGCCTGGGGCATGTTTTCACTACTTAATGGTTATCCTGTTGTCCTATTCTTCAATTATTATTTTTGGTCCTTTGATCAAGTTTATCAATTTTTTGTTCTCCTCTACCTGATTTCAATTTTGACTCCGAGGGGGTAGTACCGATCAGCTTTAATCTTTGATTCAGCTTTATCATTTAGCTCAGCTTGAGATTCTTATTTTGAGACTTGATTATCACCTAGAAACGACGGTGGTAATTTTGTCTTTTGATTTTTATCTCCTATTTTCAAACTTGATTATTTCCTAGCAGCGATGGCGATAGTTTTTTCTAACGCTTGATTTGCACCTAGCAGTGACAGTCTTGGTCTTGTCTTTCAGTTTTTGCTTATCTTTGTCCTGATGTGTTCCCAAAATGTGCACACATCTGGGTTGTTTTGTGATCCCAAAATAAACTCACATTTCAATTCTTCTTTGACTGCATGTGTTCCTGAAATGATCACACATTAGTCAAAGAGGGGCAAACGTATGCACCCTAAAATGGTCACCTAGACTTTGGGCCCCCATTTAGCAATTTGTCAAATCCCTGAATCAATATTTTCAAAATCAGCATTTTATCAATTATATCAATTTCCTTGATCAAGTCCTATTTTATCATTTTCGATTAGTTGCCTTCGGCTAACCATTTTATCCTAAAGTCTTTATTTAATTAAAAGGAATATTTCCTCCCCTTTTATTAAATAAAAAGCCCCCACTTTTCCTCTTATCCTAAGTTGCACAAATAAAGCATTATTCTTATTTTATAAAAAGAGAAAAAGTACTTTTTGTCTCATATGGACACAAAAGTCAACTCATATTTTCTCATTGGAGGATACTTGTGCACATGGATTGCTCTTCTTTGATGCTCCACCATTGATTAAGTCTTTTGCCTCTTAATCTCCATGGTCCATTCCTTTTTATTTGCTATAAAAAGAGAGCTCTCTTCCTCATTTGTAGATATCCATTTTTCATGTTTTATGCTAATGTTATGCTGTAGGTTTTCTAGGTCATTTGGAGCTCTTTGAAGACATCCTTGCATCCAAGCTTTGAAGACATTATTGTTGCATTTCATTTTAGTTTGCTTTCATAGTTGCATAATCATGGCATTCTTAGTATAGATTTCCTTTATGCAATAGATTAATCTCACATAGCTTAATTAGGAGGGATTGTAAAACTTGTACTCTCCTTTCATAGTCTATTTTGCACTTTCCTTTCATAGATTAGATTTCCTTTCAAGCATTGCATTGTTATCATTTATCTTAGCTTGCATCTTCATTCTTAGTTTACTTGCATTGCATTTCCATTTTGATTCTTGGAGATATTGGCACTCTTGCCCTTGTCTTTACTTGAATATCTCATTGTGTGGTTGACTAGCAAGGTCATTAGCTTCATAGCTCTAGCTGAGAGCAATTTTACAATCTTGCAACTCCATACATAGAGAGCTATGGATCAATTTTTGAGACCTCATTCTTGAGTGTTCTTGATTGTAAGGATTCATAGAAGTGCACTACTTTTGTGTGTACACATGGCACACGAACTGCTTGACATGGGATGCAAACAATGAACAAATACTATAAGAGTTCGACGATACAGTATTAGGTCTAATAGTGGACATGTCTACTTATTATTGTTCTTTTTAAATGATAGCTCAATTGTGTAGCATTCTCCCATGCGATACAAATTACCCAATGCCAGTGAGATCTTATTTTTTCTCTTTCCATTTATGGCATTCAACCATAGTAGTCCAGCCTTGACACAGGCCTTTATAACTACATTGAATGGTAAAACAAATAGGTAGATATCCCTTTACCCCCATTAGTGTTGTGCATAGATTTGGCAGATATGGGTCACAGATTATTTTTTGACACTACCTAGATATTTGAGATTTATATCACCACAACCTTTCTTCTGATTGGCTAAAAATAGCAACACAAACACCTAAGAAAATAGAACAAAAGATTGGAAATTTTGGAGTTCATAGAGAACAACTGTGATTGGATATTAGAAATCTATGGTGCTCTTCTCTGCTAATCAATGTCAACAACAAGTGTCAATAACATTTTCTTCAACATTCCATTTATATACGATTTCATTATTTTTCGATTTGCATCTTTGTTCGTAAACACTGACCATTTCTTCAAGAGGAGGATCACCTGTGCAGTTTGGACTGATTTTGCCATTATTGATCTCATATAAGGTTTTGATTTTATCAGTTTGAAACCTGTAGTCTTCAAGCGTTGTCTTTATGTCTTTATGTCCGTGCAAGATAATTTTCTCTCTCCTATCATCTCCTACCTTTTCTTTTACTTTATTCTATCATTTCCTTTCTATATATCTATTTTTATTTTCCAATCAGAGAATAAAGAGAAATCTCTCTGCTACATTTTTCAAAATCGTTATTGCTAGCCATCACTTGAGTTTTTTCTATTTTTTTTTCTTCAATAATTCAATCACACAATTTAGGGATGCAAAAAATATTTAACATTTGTATTTTTAGAGATTACATTATGTATCAATATAAATAAAGTAGACACAATTTTGAATAGTTTTTATAGCTAATATGATAGTAGTCTAGAATGACCAAAAATATTTCTTGGCATAATCTACGCCAAATAGACTGGTGTGATGTCCATTTCAAAATGGTTTTGTGACCTGATATGGTTTGGGAGTGGGATGACCTCAACCCATCCTAAATGCAGTCAAGGGAAAAACCCCGCCTTACATTCACATAATCTAAGCTTCCTGACATTGAGTTAAAAGCCCACCTTAAACCGAGGTGTACATGACAACTTGGGGATTTGGGGATTGAGTAATGAGTTAATTATTTTACTCAAAAAAATTAATTTTTCAAGACATTTGTACACCGTCATACTTGCTTGTTTGTTGCTCCTTTACACCTCACATCATGTCAGTTTTTTTCTAGTAGAAGCACCCTAATCACCTTTTTTGGATCATATTTAGCCATCTACAGTTATACTATCATGACAAGATCTTTTTTTCTAGGTGAGGAAACTCCAATTTGAGACTAATATCATTCATTTTCATTAATATTTGTAAAAAGCTAGGGTTTTTGCATCCAAATTTTAAAGATGATCGTCAATATGGGTGGCTGTATATATGTGTATTTTTTAAGTATTGGGGGTTGTACAAGGGTTGTTGTGGCATTTTTATTAGGAAACGGTGCCATTTGAGGGGCTTACACATTAGAATTCTAGCAAATTTTGGATTTTGTAAGGCTTTTAACACTATGCTCACCCCTTACATAAATTTCTCTTAAATTTTGTAGGCAATTTGAAAGTTCTAATCGCAATTTCTTTATTTCATTCCCATTCATTTCTCAACCATCCTACAGTCATAGGATAACAAATTAGCCCCCATTTGATGTGTTATTTTATTTTTCACTATCCAACAACAGACATGAATAAGGTCAACACTTTTAGCTATTTGGATAGGTTCTACAATTTTAGTGCTTGAACTCTACATTAGTTATTATCCATAATAGTATTACTAAACCATTATTGTTTCCCACTTCAAGATTTAAATGTTTCAAAAATAAGAATGGATGAAAAAACAATACCTCTTCTACTTCACAGCCTTTGGAGTCTTGTCTTTTGTTAGTAAACAAATTTGTCTTCCAATAAAACCTTCAGAATAACCCTTATTTTCCCAAGCACGGAGACACAATAAGCCACTAATAGTTGGGTCGCTTTGAAATGGGATTGTGCAAGCGCCCTCTAAATTTTAATAAGGTACAACTCCCTTGTAAGATTGGAAATGAATCTTCTAAACTATTAACAAGAATGATTTTGACCTGAAAGCAAGAAAGGATCACAAACACCTATCTGTAAACATGGAGTAGATGAGAAAAGAAATGAAATTAAGTAAGAATGATATAAATGACACAAAGTCCATTTATCAAACTTAACATAATAGATAATGTAGAGAAGAGGGTAAAATATTCAATTTGAAATACATGTTACCATGGTTCACGGACCTGGTGACAACATGCATATGAATAAGTAAAGAAGAATAAAACTAAAAAATAATTGACTAAATTCACAAATTTATTTTAATTGAAAAACAACTGCCAAAATTCTTAGATCTGATAGACAAAAATATTTATTTCTAAATAAATATAAAGATAACACATATCTTTTTGCTTCTCCCTTACAATATTACAACTTCCAATTCAAAATACTCTATCCCTTTCATGCAAAACAATGAAAACAGAAAAACTCTCCTTTTGAAAATACACAGTCCCCGCAAAGTTGAGCCCAAAATTTGAACCGATCCTTTTCCAATTAATAGGCATGGTCAGATGTCATTTAGTTTTCATAACTGAATGTTGGGTTCATATGATTCTCAACTATTGTCTAATTCCCTTGGATTTTATTTTAATATTATGCCTTTTACAAATGTGTGCTCACTAAAACATAAAAAATAAGACTTTGTATTAAAAAGAGACGTCATCTTTCTATTGGTGATTAAGCGGCATAGATAGGATGTGTCTTGTTTTTAATATATTGAGATAAGTCTTTCCATGGCACTTTCTTCACCGCCAATCCATCTGGCCCATATTTGATTTTGAACCAGTTCTAGTACTGCTAACCGATGTAATTTATTAAAATTTCCAAATGCCCCATTGGAAATTTCTCGTACGCCACAGTGTTGGGTGAAATAATGCCTTCAAAGCTTATGCACACCAATATATCTCTCCAAACATCTTCTCCATTTCCTATAGCTTCAAGGAATGTCACCTTTTGACATAGAAGCACAATTGTTTGGAATCATCTATCTCTATTTCGATTCTTCCATTGTGTTCGAACAACACACAACCCGATAAATTTACAGGTGAGCTTCATCATGATATTGGTGGAGTTGATTTCAAAATAGAGCATTATCAAGTTCATGATATGTCATGGCATAGTTTGACATATTCCTTTAAACAATTTGATTGTCTCCATAGAGAAATGTTAGGCGACTACTATGAGATATTTTTGTGCTGATGATCATGAAGAGGACAGTCAATATCAGGTTTGGCCCATCAAACATCTTCTAGTCGAGAGCTCATAAAATTAACAATTCAAATTGCCTATGGAGTGTTGCAATGCAATAGTCGATGAGAGTATGTGAACTGGTGAATTTACAACCATAAGCGACTATCTTTTTCTACTGTACCACTAAATTGCATTTTCTAGTTGAAATAAATCATCACACAGGCACGAAAGTCTATCTCCACCATCTTGATCCATGTTGTTGTAACCTTGGAAGCTCTGCACAATATGATACATCAACCTCGATTGTGCCTTTCATGTGAATAGTGTCGGCCTCTAACACTATTCTATCTCAACATCTTTGTCTTTGTCAAGTCTACCATTCTATCAAACGGTTTGCGTGCATCCACAAACATTTCATTTATTTTTCATGATGACCTTCTCCAACACCCTGCAGTAGGAGGAAGTGACAACATGTCATCAAATATGTTATTTGAACATTTCCCATTATGGATAGTTGTCAACGAGAATTGGGGTCACCAATTCTTGTCATTGGTATTGCAAATACAATTGTGCCCTTATTGGAATGATGAGTGATGCTTGCATCCTTTATGCATTATTGTTCAACCCCATGGAACCCAACCATTATAAGAGTTAATACAATACTTATTATGGTGGAATGAAATATTTAAAATGAGTGGAGCCTTATGGATGTTACATCGGGGTTTCATCTTTATGTATTGTGATGACCATCATCCAGGCATCAACTCTTCTGCATATCAGCATTTGGTTGATTCTTTGGAACTGATTGGAGTTTCAGATGGGCTCGAGTATGCAACACTAGTCATGAGATATAAAACTAATGTGTCTTAGTGTGAATGTGAATTGAAACAAGTGAACTTTAATTCATACCCCAAATCTCCTCATGTCGGATTAGGTATGGGAATTAGAAGGCTCTTTCTCAAACTTCTTACTTAATGTTTCATGGGATCATTCTGAGAAGAGATCGAGACTTTCTCTAAAGACTCACATGTTTGAGCAAGTGTTTGTTAACACTTTATCAAATGTTTAGTATCATTCTTCATTCCCTACCAGGATTGGGGATTCATTTTTGACATTTTATCATGAGTTAATGAATTATGCACTTGGCATTGCTTCTACATTATCCCCAAATTTTTTATTGAATATCCAGTGGAGCCTTTAAACCTGACTGCATCAATGCTATTAGAGAGAACCTTTGACCTTCCAAACTTCTAAACTTGTCAGACCAAATTGAGGATGGTATGAACTTTTGATTGATCACCACTATAAGCTTTGAATCTCTAAACTCGAACTTAGAGCCATTGAACCTCTGCACTAAACTAGGCCATATTTGAACTCAATGAACCTCCTGAGCCACTGAACCTATGAACTTATCTCTGAACCATTTATACCAACTGAACTTAGTTTAATGAGGTTTCACACATATGCATGACATATTAATGTTTTCCTTGAAAGGAATGACATGGAGAGAACCTAAATTTTAAAAAGTTCAAATTAGGATCAATATGACATGCAGGCTAACATTGGCTCTACAAGGGGATTTCTTTTCTTGTAAAAGAAGAGAGCTCCAGAAATCTCTTTGTAAAGGACAAGTGCCTTAGAAACCATTGGGAAATAGAGTCAGAGAAAAAGGAATGCAGGGAGTTGCTTGCAATGTGGGTGGAGGGGAGAAGGGAAAACCCACAAGCCAAAACTGAAACCAAGCTAAGCACGACAAAACTAATAGAAACAAAGAAACTACCCTAGAGCACACCAAAACATCTAAAGCTACAACACAAAAAAAATACCAAACATGTACATGGTCATAAGACCCCAACAAAATATATATACAAGACCAACTATGTGAACCCATTAACTGGCTATGTGAAAAATTTACCTTTCTGGAACAATGGATTATGGCCATGTGATGGGACCTGTAATACTTGTCATTTGGTGACTCTTTTGATGTTGGACATCAAACTAACTGTGTGCAATAGTAGCATGTGCAAATGCTCATCTCCAAAAAACCATCTTTCATTGTAAGTTTCTGAATTTTCTTGGATATCCTATACAAGATTATTCAAGAAATATTTTTCCTTTGATTGTACAAAATAACGCTTAGAAACTTCTAAAATAATGGTTGCATCATTCTTACAAGCCTTACTATGAAAATCATTATACTCAAAAGAACTTTCAGCACCTACATTACCTTTGATATAAAAGGTAATTTCATCTAACATAATCCTCGATTAACATTAGCTAGAAAGATTTCATCTTTTTAACTGTGATCAAATCTGAAAATTCTTTGTCCATAACTAAAGTATATGAAGAATTAATACTTGCACCTTTTTCACTAAGATCTTCTTGTCCAAGGGATGACAAATATTGACTTATAACTTCTTCTTCATAAAGAGAAATATCATCCAAATTTTTGAGCAATCTTTGAGGCTGGAAAACTTCAACATCTTGATTCCTCCCTTTCTCAACATTTATTCCAACATCATTTTTTCTAAGAAGAGGAGGCAAGCCATCATCAACTAGTTGGGAATCATAAATCTCAAAAAGAGCATTGTTTCTAACCTCATAATCTTTATCATATTGAACCGAAAAGTATAGGGCACTAACTTCACCCCAAGTGATCCCATCTACTAGCTTTGTGAATTGTTCCTCCATTTTGGTTGCTGTGTTGCATTAATCTTCTCAGTTGTAGTAATAAACACTTATTTTTGGGAAATATTCTCACGATCAACTTTTGAATGAATGGTGAGTGCATGTGTCTTCTAAAAGCATGGGATCAAACTTTATAGGAACTACATTCTCTTCCTTTGCAAGAATGAAATCTTCATTAAGAAAACATGTGGAGGGAAAAATATTTACACTACTTCCACATGCATGCATCCCTTTTTCTTCTATCTCCTTTTCAATGATCATTTCATCAAATAATTCAGACAAACTAGGATTCATACCTTTTCCCAAATCACAATAGATTGTGTTTGGCTTTATTTCAACAGTGTGGCTTTCCTCATCTATCACCTCACTAAGGAAATCATTGTCCTTTTTATGTTCATCTTTACCCATGGGCTCTTGGATGCTATTTTGATCATTGAAGACAAAATAGATGCAAGAAATGAAGTGGGAGGATATCAATAAGGGCTCTTCATCATCAACTATCAATTCTTCTTTCCATCTTAACACTCTTCTTTCATACTCCTGCAGATCTTTTAGTTTGTGGAACTGTGCACAGAGGCTTCTCCATAATAACGTAGAGGTATGATCATCTTCCAAGCTGACGTTATTCTTGGTAGCCCAGGAGATGCTTTCTTTGAAACTATCCAAGAAATTGTGCAACACTTTTTCATCCATCTAATATATTTCTGTGATGGAGGGGGGTGGTCCCATAATAGTGTGTCCCACTTTTTTAGACATGCTGATTTTTGCTGAAATGACACATTTTTAATAAAATATCATGATTTAAGCCTTGAGAGGTTCCATTTGAAGGAATTAATCACAAATGGTTAGCTAAAAGCCTCTTAGATTAAAAAAACATAGATATAACATCTATACTCCTCATTCATACCTACAATGGAGTCTCCTTCGTACCTATTAAAATGATGACAAAAAATCACTTCCACTTTATGTTATGGCAGATCAAATGAATCCATTTGAAAAACCTATCTATATAGTATGATGCTATTCAGAACAAGCTTTCTAATGAATATAATTTTAATACATATTGAGTTCATTATCACTTTTAAATATTACTTTAACTAAACATAGGTTATTTGGTCATTCAACAACCTGTCTCTTCAAGACTTTGGGAAAAATAGTAAATTACAAAAAAAAAATTATGAAAAATATGTAGGAAAAGTGTATTTGTGTTACCTTTCTATTAAAAAAAGAAAAAATGAATTTTGATAGACATAGATCAAGTTAGAGCAATCCAAGTGACCTTATGTCTAAATTAGAGTTATTGTCACTTTATAACTTAATAAACTATGAAACATTGACCCAAAACAAATGAAACCAATTGCATCCTTTAGATATTGAAGTCACAAATATAACCTTGAAATAATTACATCGTTATCATATTTTAAAAAAAATTATGTTGATCCAAGTGATAGTAACTCCTTAGAAACACAGTTTTTCATACAAACCACTTTT
Organism: Chamaecyparis obtusa; assembly: GCA_027943335.1. Lineage (NCBI taxonomy): Eukaryota > Viridiplantae > Streptophyta > Pinopsida > Cupressales > Cupressaceae > Chamaecyparis > Chamaecyparis obtusa. Next base: position 272,744 of record BSBK01006999.1, read on the forward strand.
CGAAGTCTAGAAGGAAAAATGAATTTAAATGACTTTTATTTTTATTTTTAAATATATTTAGAACCTATAAATAAAACTCTAAAAGACTCTAGTTTACATCATATTCAAATTCCTAATAGTTTTTTGGCAACAGGTGTTCTAATGTGAAGTTTTTTCTCAGAATGTTGATCTCTGTGTCAAATTTGGCCAAAAAGTGGAACACACTATTGTGGGAGCACCTAGTGATTTGGTCTTTTCTTAATTATAACTTTTCTATTTGGCATGGTCATTCTATAGCTCCTCGCCAATCCTGCATATACAAGATACTTCAAAAATATCTGAGGAAATAAATGTAACACTAGTCTTCAATTCCTCTCCCTAGTAGAGCTGCCAAAAATCTATTAGTGAATAGATTTGTTTTCTAATTAAACCTTCAAAATAATCCTTATTTTCTCAAACATGGAGATACAATAATCCACTAATACTTGGGTTTCTTTACAATGGGATTGTGCAAGCAACCTCTGCATTTTAATAAGGTACAACTCCCTTGTAAGATTGACAATGAATCTTCTAAACTATTAAAAAGAATGCTTTTGACCTGAAAGCAAGAAAGGCACACAAACACCTATCGGTAAACACAGAGTAGATGAGAAAGGAAATGAAATTAACTAAGAACGAGATGAATAACACAAAGTCCATTTATCAAACCTATTATAACAGAGAATGTAGAGAAGAGGGTACAATATTCAATTTGAAATGCACATGACCAAGGTTCACAAACCTAGTGACAGCATGCATATGAATAAGTAAAGCAGAATAAAACTAAAAAATAATTGACAAAATTCATGGATTTATTTCAATTGAAAGACAACTCCCCAAATTCACATATATGATACACAAAAATATTTCTTTCTGAATAAACATAAAGACAACACATATCTTTTTATTTCTCCCTTACAATATTACATCTTCCAATTCAAAATACTCTATCCCTTGCATGCAAAAACCACGAAAACAAAAAAAACTCTCCTCTGGAAAATACACAATCCCCCCAAAGTTGAGCCAAAAATCTGAACCCCCTCTTCGTCGAACCTTTTCCATTAAATAGGCATGGTCGAATGTCATTCATTTTTCATAACTAAATCTTGGGTTCATATTATTCACAACTATTATCTAATTCCCATGGATTTTATTTTAATATTATGCCTTTAACAAATGTGTGCTCACTAAAACATTAAAAATACGACCTTGTATTAAAAAGAGACAATGCTCTTTCTATTGGTGATTAAGCGGCATAGATAGGATGTGTCTTGTTTTTAATATATTGAGATATGTCTTTCCACTGCAGTTTCTTCACTGCCAATCCATTCGGCCCATATTTGATTTTGAACCAACTCTAGTACTACTAACCCATATAATTTATCAAAATTTCCAAATGCCACATTGGAAATTTCTCATGTGCTACAGTGTCAGGTCAAATAATGCCTTCGAAGCTTATGCACACCAATATATCTCTCCAAATGGCTTCACAACATTTCCTATAGCTTCAAGGAATGTCGCCTTTTGACATAGAAGCACGATCATTTGGAATCGTGTATCTCTATTTTGATTCTTCCATTGTGTTCAAAAAACACACAACCCGATGAATTGCAAGCAAGCTTCATCATGATATTGGTGGAGCCAATTTCAAAACAGAGCATTATCAAGTTCATGCTATGTCATGGCATAGTTTGACATAGTCCTTCAAACAATTTGATTGTCTCCATAGAGAAATGTTAGGCAACTACTGCAAGAAATTATTGTGCCAATGATCATGAAGAGGGAAGTTAATATTACATTTGACCCATCAAAAATCTTCTAGCCAACAGTTCATAAAATTAACAATTAAAATTTCCCATGGAGTGTTGCAATCCAATATTCAATGAGATCATGTGAACTAGTGAATTTACAACCATAAGCGACTATCATTTTCTATTGTGCCGCTAAATGACATTTTCTAGTTGAAATCAATCATCACACAGGAGCGAAAGTCTATCTCCACCATCTTGATCCATGTTGTCATAACCTTCAAAGCTCTAGGGTATGTGCAAGATCATGAGGGGCTAAACTATGCCCTTAAGTGGCATTGAAAAATCAGCAAATCAGGGTTAGTCAACTTGACGTGAAAATTTCAACTAGCTATCAACCTAATATCAAAAAGTTGTAAGAATAGAATCTGTAGAAAATTGAATGTAGTTTCTAAACTACTAGGCCTTTTTTGAAGAAAAGTTAGTATGATTGGTGAAAAGTATAGATTTCAATGCAGCAGTACAAAAATTTCTGAAAAAAAATAAGAAGTAGGTGTATGTCTCACCACCTTAATCATAATCAAATGATAATATTTTATTATAAGATTTTATATATAAGTAGTAGACTCATGCCCAGATGTGACGCATATTTTTTTGTAATTTTATTCCAAAAAAATAATTAATTATGAATTTTCTGCTACAATATTTTTAGAATTAAAAAATTCTAGTGTCTGACCACCTTAACTCACTCAAAACTTCACAAAATTCAAAAAAAAAATTCCTTATAGTAGGCGAGCATAGAATGTGATGCATTTTTTGGATTTCAAAAATGTTATACCATCTGAAAGTTATAGTCATTTTTCAATTAGTATATAAATCAACACTTTAGAGGTAACTCAATTAGAAAATAACTAATAATTACTTACCGAATTCAAAATTTGACAGCAATTATATCGATAGAAAGTTGATAATCTCCTTAAGATACCCTTTTCATTTCATCAAATTTGGGTGAAAAAAAAGTCGTCAGCTACATGGTCAAAATCTGGAACTCAGAGAAACAGGGAAAAAACACATTTTTGAGACATTTCAATAGTTGACCATGTAGGTTTGGTGCACAAAGCAATACCGAGCCTGATCGGGTACCCAATATTTTCGTGTACCCAAAAATGCCGGTAGAATTTTGATTTTACACTTTTCCCTTCCCTTTCCCCCTCCCATTTCTCCATCCTTCATATGATATATTATATATCAAAAACTATATATTAGATATATATTAGATTATATATTATATATATTAAATATTATATAATATACATTTTACATTAAATATTATTTATTATATATTAATATTAAATGTTACATTATATATCATATATTATATATTATTTTATATGTATAATATATTAATATGTACTTTACAACTATGTACAAAAGTTTGGAAGATTGTAGAAAAATCATGGATGGCCATTAAAAGAAGAAAAGGAAATCAATCAACCATTTAAAAAATTCATGGGCGGCCATTGAGGAAGAGAGAGAGTGAGAAGGTGGCGGGGGCTGAGAGAGAGAGAGAGAGAGAGAAGGGGAAGGGGAGTGTGAAGGGGAAGGAGAGAGAGAGAGAGATAAGGGGATGAGGATGGGGATGGGGAGAGAGTAGGAGAGAGAGAGAAGGGGATGGGGAGAGAGTAGTAGAGAGAGAGAAGGGGAAGGGGAGAGAGTAGGAGAGATAGAGAGAAGGGGAAGGGGAGATAGTAGGAGGGAGAGAGAGAGAGAGAGAGAGAGAGAGAGAGAGAGAGAGAGAGAGAGAGAGAGGGGAAGGATAACCAATTCATTACAATATTAATCAGTAAGGATCAAGGCAAACTAAAATAATATCACAGCAGGCATTAGAAATCCAAATTCTAATTAGGAGTTTTAAGAAAAGTGAGTAAGGTCCTAGATAGGGACATTATAGATCCACACATTGTTCAGTAGATACCTCCAAGAACCCACATACACGAGAGTAGGTTTGAAGTAAGACTAAGATTTCTTATCGGCTCAAAAATATTACTATGTTGTACTTTTGATTAACATCCAATGATTAGATGTGAAATTCACAAATTTGATTATATTACCACTTGTTCTATTTCAAATTCTTGAAAAAATGGATATTTGACATATGTTTATAAATTTCAATCAACACCATTTTAAAATAACACATCAATTTATTTTTAAACATTGAGAATGTCATTAATATGAATTGAACTAAAATTGACATAGGTCATAGGAAATAAATGCCCTAGCTATTTGTTGTCTTCTGCATTTTGAGTTTCTTATTACAATCAGGAGAAGAATATTACTCTCCAAATGGTTTTGGACAATAACATTTGTACTTCCTCTTTACAAATATTTCTTCCCTCATCTTGCTGCCTATTGATACCGACAAAGTGAATCTAGGCATTTCTGCCATGTAATGGGAGAAAAATGGTTTCCTAATTGATATGTGTCTAAATAACACATGCAAGAACCTTTTCTTTGATATTGCTCACTAACCCTTTACAATAGAAAATGTTTACAAAAACTAGCATGTACTTGCATGAGGACATTATATATTATAGTAATCTCGCACAGAAGCAGCTGGAAAGCCACTCAAAAAGTAGTAACTGATGGCAAGTGGGATAATGTAGATGCTTTAATAAACCACTATCTTCTTTACTCAAGCAATATCTGGTTCATCTGCTCAACTGGGGCATGTTTGGGAACAGGTAGTCTCCATTTAAACTCAAGTCTCTGGAAGCAGTTATATTTGTTAGTGGAGGAGATACACCCATTGGATCTACAATAACTTTATGCTCACTGGAATTTCCATTTCTCTTCAATTGGGATACTCTTTCCAAAATTGCATCTACCCTTTTACCAATTTGGGAAATCAATGGATCTATTTGTGGACCTCCAAGATGTTGGTCGCCTAAACGAGAACCTTGAGATGAATCAGGAACTTCTCTACGAAAGAGATCATTACCTTGAGAAGCTCTCCACTTGTCAGTTGAATTAAAACCTTGGATCATAGATGGCTTCCATTTGTTGTAAAATGAGGAGTGACACTACCTTGCCAAAGGTGGCAATGAACTTACATTTGAGGGATAATGCCCAACATGAGTAACTTGGTTTCCCAAGTCCCGTAAATGCAAGGCCATTGATGAATAGGAATTTCTAATAGAAATATTTGTGGTGCTAGAATGAACTACATGACCAAATTCTTTTCCTGCTAGTGAACCAATTTGAGGCTTCATTTCACAATGCTTTGTGGATAATTCCACGACACTCATTACTTCTCTATCTGAATTTTTTGTGTCAGTGTACATGTGCACTGAAGAGCTTCTATCACTACTTGAGCTACTAGCAGATGCTGAGTACTCATCATCATCATGTGACATAGGCTCGCACACATATCTTACTTTTTCCCTTTGTTTCTTTCCCCTTCCTAGCTCTTTCTCCTTATCTGTAACTTCTATCATGGGTCCAAGAAGCTCTTCCCACTCTTTCCCATTAATATGCAAATATTTTTGTCTGTAACAATATTTTCTACATATATTACGGTATTGATCCGATTTGATGCACCTTCGCTATTTGATCCTTACTTCCCTTTCATTTCACTTGCTATGCTCATTTTGCATGTCATAGGCCAGGATTTGACACCAGGTGTGACCTTGGTACTACCAGTGTTAATGATAAATTTTACCTTTTAGCTATTAATTTTTTGTCATTTTTCCTATATGATGCTTTTGTATATGAATTGTGGATATTCTTTGGGAAACTTTTCATATTTTCCTGTAGGATGCCTTTGTATACAAATTTTGGAGAATCTTTGTTAAAGAGTAGGTAAGGATGGCTAAGCTGAGTGCATCGGAGAGGGAGAGGACTAAATTGAGAAAGAAGAGGTGGAGAGCGATAATGATGAAAATATTTTAGGGCTTGCAGAAATGTGGAAATTATAATCTTCCTCCCAGAGCAGACAATAATGAAGTTCTTTGTGCCTTAGCAGAGGAGGCCGGCTGGATTGTTGAAGCTGACAGTACTACATACAGAAATGTGGTATATATTTTTGGCCTAAATTTTATTTTTCATTTCTTTTAGGTCTTTCAAGTCAGCTGACTAAATCTTTGTATTAAATGTCAAGGAATGCATGAAAATAATATGATTCCAAGCACGAGCATGAGTCCCTACAGGGGCATAGTTGTGCCTTTTACAGGCACCATAAACCCTAGCTATGCAGAAATGGAGGCTTTGAAGAATAGCTCACTAGAGGTTGAGAAAGAGAAAGAGAGGGAGAGTGAGAGAGAGAGAGGGTGATGAGAGAGAGAGAGGAGAAGGAGAGAGAAGGGAGAGAGAGAGAGAGAGAGTCCCCATGATCCCTATGGACACATTGGAATGCTCAAGTGTGTCTTAAGGGGTCCTACAACCCCTTTGGACACACTTGAGCATTCGAATGTGTGAAAAGGGGTCATGGGGACTTCTTAGGGGTCCTAGTACATCTTATCATGTGCTAAGACCCCTAGGAAGTTCGTATGACCCATCTAGACACATTGGAATCCTTAAGTGTGTCTTAAGGGGTCCTACGACCCCTTTAGAAACACTTGAGCATTCACATGTGTGAAAAGGGGTCATGGGGACTTCTTAGGGGTCCTAGTACACCTTATCATGCATTAGGACCCCTAGCAAGTCCGCATGACCCCTATGGACACATTGTAACCCTCAAGTGTGTCTTAAGGGGTCCTACGACCCCTTCGAACACACTTGAGCATTCAAATGTGTCAAAAGGGGTCATGGGGACTTCCTTGGGGTCCTAGTATGCCTTATCACATGTTAGGACCCCTAAGAAGTCCCCATGACCCCTATGGACACATTGGAATACTTAAGTGTGTCTTAAGGGGTCCTACGACCCCTTCAGACACACTTGAGCATTTGAATATGTGAAAAGGGGTCATGGGGACTTCCTAGGGGTCTTAATACACCTTATCACATGTTAGGACCCCTATGAAGTCCCCATGACCCCTATGGACACATTGGAATGCTCAAGTGTGGCTTAAGGGGTCCTACGACCCCTTCGGACACACTTAAGTGTTCCAATTTGTCAAAAGGGGTCATGGGGCCTTCCTAGGGGTCCTAGTATGCCTTATCACATGTTAGGACCCTTAAGAAGTCCCTATGACCCCTATAGAGACATTGGAATTGTCAAATGTGTCTTAAGGGGTCCTACGACCCCTTCAAACACACTTGAGCATTCAAATGTGTGAAAAGGGGTCATGGGGACTTCTTAGGGGTCCTAGTATGCCTTATCATGCATTAGGACCCCTAGGAAGTCAGCATGACCCCTATGGACACATTGGAATGCACAAGTGTGTCTTAAGGGGTCCTACGACCCCTTCGGAAACACTTGAGCATTCAAATGTGTAAAAAGGGGTCATGGGGGCTTCTTAGGGGTCCTAGTATGCCTTATCATGCATTAGGACCCCTAGGAAGTCCGCATGACCCCTATGGACACATTGGAACCCTCAAGTGTGTCTTAAGGGGTCCTACGACCCCTTCAGACACACTTGAGCATTTGAATATGTCAAAAAGGGTCATGGGGACTTCCTTGGGGTCCTAGTATGCCTTATCACATGTTAGGAGCCCTAGGAAGTCCCCAATGAGCCCTATGGACACATTGGAATGCTCAAGTGTGTCTTAAGGGGTCCTATGACCCCTTCAGACACACTTGAGCATTCAAATGTGTCAAAAGGGGTCATGGGGACTTCCTAGGGTTCCTAGTACACCATATCATGCATTAGGACCCCTAGGAAGTCTCTATGACACCTATGGACACATTGGAACCCTCAAGTGTGTCTTAAGGGGTCCTACGAGCCCTTCAGACACACTTGAGCATTCAAATGTGTCAAAAGGGGTCATGGGGACTTCTTAGAGGTCCTAGTATGCTTTATCATGCATTAGGACCCCTAGGAAGTCCCCATGACCCCTATGGACACATTGGAACCCTATGATGAGTGTACGGTGGTTGTACATCTGTGTGAAATTTTTTTTCGATAGTTAAACATTCAATTGATTATATTCAATCGAGGGGAAGTCCATTGACATCTAGTTATTCAGTATAGTCATACCACTGACATTACAAGGAGTCTATAGAAAAATCCTATGCTCGATACTTTCAAGAGGACTTGGGCTGAAACTGGTTGTCATCAAATCAACTATGTGGGTATTTTTTTGAATACATTATAATACATTAGTATATATATTATATACATTAATATATAATACATTATATATATTATATACATTAGTGTGTGTGTGTGTGTGTGTGTGTGTGTGTGTGTGTGTGTATATATACATATATATACTTCATTTTATTGCTAAAAGTTTAATTTTTTCATTTGTTCCCACCCTTTTTTTCATCTACCTGGAAATATCAGGTACTCAATAAAATTGGGTACACAATTATTGACTAGTCATATTTGACCAAAATATTCCCTGTCCCCATAGACTAGAGAAGCACAAGATTTCAGACTTTTTTCACAGATTGTAGGAAAAAAAATGTGATTTGGGGCCCATTTTTTGTTTTTTGTCAACTTGTGGTCTCACCATGGGAAGCAGTAGTCATCGAAAGGCTAAACGGAAGAGGAAGGTGACAAATGAAGAAATTCAAGCATATAGGGAAAAAGATAGGGAAAATCACTGAAGAAGGAGAGAAGGTATGTTAAACATTAATCAAAACGACCTCGTAAATGTAGTTGCAAGTGAAGAGGATGTTGAATTTAAAAATAATATGGAAATTAATTTTGTGAATAACAATGTATGGAGTGAAGATGAAAATGTAGAGATGGAGAATGAAATGTAGACTTGGTGAATGAAAACATAGATTTGGGGATTGACAATGAATGGAATGAAGATGAAAATGTACAAATGGAGATTGAAAATGTAGACTTTGGGAATGAAAATGATGCACAAGAACCACATGAACATTATACATCTCCAAATTATATGTGAAATGAAATCCCTTGCAATAAAGATAATCAATCTTCAAATCCAGGGCTTTCAAGAACACCTAAATGGTTAATTGAAATTGAGGAGAACATTATGAATAATTGGGAAGGAAAGAGGTCACATAGAACTATTAGGTTGTGGGATTCAAGACTTTATGATCAATTTTTTGGAAACAAGACATTGGTTGAGCAATGTCAAATTTTTGTGCAATAGTTAAAGATGCAAAAGATGAGACCTGTGCTTGTGAAATTGAAGATTCGTGTGAACAAGAAAATGGAGAGAAATTCCATTGTTGTGAAGAATCTTTTCAGTGCTCTCAATAGAATTGGGAAGACTAGCAGAGAAAAATACAAGAGAGTTTCTCAGAGGGTTATTACAACCTCCTTAGTAAGTCATCAGTTGAGAAAGGCTCATTTGATGAGACAAACTTGTGTTGACTTTAATATAGACTGTAAAACTTTGGGTAGAGCACTTGCAAGAAAAGAAAGACTTGATGATCCACTTCAAATTGATACATGGGCTTATAGTGGGAGACTTCCACATTTTGATAAGAAGCTAATAGATGTTGTCAAGGATGAAATTCAACAATTTTGGGATGCTAACTCAAGAGTGTCACCAGATGTGAAGGATGTCTTGAAGTTGAGAGTTGGCAATTGAGACCGCACTCCACATCCTAAACATTATGTGGAGGTAAGTCAAACAATGTTGTATAAAATTTTTTGTGAGACACATCCAACATTGAAAATATCACAAAGGTCTTTTGAATCTGTGAAGCCATTTTATTGTGTAACCCTTAAGATTTAGAATACATGTTGTTGCAAATATCATGTTGAGTTTTCAATGCATCATGAATTATTACAGTCCATTCATTCTACTTTTCATACTAATGAAATGTTAGAGGATTGTGGTGCAAGTGGTCTTCCCAAATCATCAAGAAACTTGCTAGATCAATTTTTATGTCAAAGAGATGATGGTTGTTTATTTTATAAAAAAGATTGCTTAAATGCCAAGTGCTCATAATGTGGTGGCTTTTCCAAGTTTAGGACATGTTTTCATGAGGGTTTGGAACACAATTTTGGAAAGACACTCGTCCAAGAAAATGTATATGAAATAGTGAAATATACATTGAAGAGTGGACGTGAAGGCTCTAGATGTAAGTTAGTTGCAAAAGAATACAATGTTGCTGATTTTATCTCAGATTTCAAGACAAATCTTTTTTACAAGTATGCAAGGAATAGTCACAGGTCTCAATGGTTGGATCAAAAATTTAGGACATGTAAGGACACTTTCCCCATTGGAACTATTATATCCATTGTATACTTTGCGGAGAACTATACATTGCAGCCCCAAAATCAGACTCAAGCTCAATATTACAATTCCATTCAACTTGTTATTTTTGTACACATCACATATCGACATTCCCCTAATAGCACAAAGATGAGAAAAAGATAATTAGAGAATACCATTTTTATATGAGCGACGATAGGTCTCACTCTCATGAGTTTGTTCAACATTGTTTCCAGAACTATTTTGACTTCTTGTAGGAAAATGGTATTGTTATGGATAGGCATCTCATTTGGTCGGATAGTTGCACCGGTCAATTTAAGAATGCTAGATTGTTTTATTGGTTGTGTAGAATGCATGTGGAGAGAGGTGTACCTCATATTTGGAGTTTTTTTGAGTTAGGGCATGGGAAAGGGGAGCATGATGGAGTAGGTGCATGTGTGAAGAGAGCTCTAGTTAAGAAGCAATTGAGGATTTTAGGTGTTGTACTTCTTGATGCTCATTCTATTATTGATCAGTGTACTTTAGCATTGTCACAGGGGGACTCTTGATTCTACAGTGTGTAGATTATTTTGGTTGGTTGAGGAGGGAACTATAAGAGATAGATTGGATTGTCAATCAGTGAAAGACTCTTCAAAAATGCATTCATTCCGAAGCTCCAATAGTAGTACATGGACCATTTGGACATGAGAGCTGGCTTGTTTTTGCCCCATGTGTTTTCAGTATGATTGGGATCATTGTGAGTCAAGTGAGTGGGTGCATACATGGGTTCCATAGTATCTAACTCCTTTATCTTTGACACTCTCTATAAGAAATGATGACATGGATACTTCAGTTGAGTATGACCATCTTTCAGATCTTCTGTAGCCAGGAGATGTTTTTACATTGGTTGTACCATAGGGGAATGATGAGATGTCAGATTATTGGTTAGCACGTTGTGTATGAGGTAAACAGAAGCTTGTACAATCAATGATAGATGGTGATGGGTTCACATATCCTACTGGTTTAGTTGTTATTGCGAGAACATGGCTGCGAACATACATGATTAGAAAGAATGGAATTCTCACATTTGAAGACTATGAGAAGCACAAAACTATTCTCATGTATTCACGCCTTGTTATAGCAACAAATGTCAAGTTGTCAAAGCATCAAGGAAGACCAAAGACAAAATAACTTTGGACTATTAGTATTGTTGATCATGAAGCACTATTGGAGTCCCTAAAGCAAAGAGATGACCCTTCAGGAACACTTGACTAGGTAATAAGTTAACTTAGTACATTATTTTCTAAGTTTGTTAAGCTTAATTTCAATACATTAATTTCACCTTTCTTAGATTGTATTTTGAGTCAATAAACTTGGTTTTGTATGTGGATTGTAACTTGTGCAGGAGCACCTATGAAGACACCTACGGTCACCATGGATCCAATCAAAGATAGAAGAACAAAAGGATCCTTAATGGTTAATTGAGATCTTTTAAAGCCTATAGTGGAAATTCGTAACAATCAATTTTATTTAAAAGTTAAATGTCCTAGAAGTCTTGATAAGGACTTATGACCAAAATCATGTATGGGTGGCCAATAGTGCCAACAAGGGATCTTACATGTCATTTGCATGGTTTGAATTCTTACATGTTTGATTGTTGTTTCTAATGCTTTAAGGATATTATTTTTTATCATTTCAAACAATCTATAGAAGTTAAACCTCAAACATAATAAGCTTAATCATGATTAGTTTCACAGTTTAAATTTCAAACATACCACTAATAGTCATTGCAATGAAACTGGGTCAAGAAAAGAATTGTGCATGCTTTCCCATTTGGGTCTTCTCTTATTTCAAAATGAAAACCTAATTGTTTCCACTACAAACAAGGACATGTTCCCAAGGACTACTTACTCAATCTATAAAGCACAACTTCTTGCGGGCAGTTTCTATAGGAAGTTTATTAGAAACTTTAGTGGCATTTGTGCTCCTATTATTAATACTATTAAAGGTGGAAGAAAATGTGTTTTTGAATGGACTAAGGAAGCCAATGAATCTTTTGAATTTCTGAAAAAGAAAATATCAGAATAGCTAGTGCTTGTGTTACCAGATTTTCATAAAGTCTTTATGGTTGAATGTGATGCTAGTAATAAGGCTATTGGTGGGGTTCTTAGTCAAGATGGCAAACCCGTAACCTTCTTTAGCGAAAAATTAAATGAGGCAAAATAAAAATATTCTACTTATGATCTTGAACTCTATGCTATGGTTCAGTCTTTGAGAAAATGGAGGCATTATCTTTTGCCAAAAGAATTTATTGTTTTTACGGATAACCATGCACTTAGTTTTCTGAATAGACAAGAAAAACTTAATCATAGACATGTCAAGTGGATGGAGTTCTTGCAGGCCTATACTTTTAGCATTAAACACAAGAAAGGAGTTTCTAATAAAGTGGCAGATGCTTTGAGTAGACGGACACTCACCATTCAGTCTATGCAATTGGAAAGTGTTGGTTTAGAGGCTATGGCATCCATGTATGCTACAGATGAAGATTTCAGAGATATTTATCAGGTTTGTTTGGATATGACAGCAAGGTATCATACTGAATTTTCTGATTATTTGATTCAGAATGGGCTACTTTTTAAGGGTGATTTACTTTGTGTTCCAAGGAGATCAATGAGGGAAAATATTATTAAGGAAAAACATTGTGGCAGCTTAGCAGGTCATTTTGGTTTAGATAAAACTTTGGAATTAGTTAAGAGGTTTTATTATTGGCCTAAGTTACAAACGGATGTCAGGAAATTTGTTGAAACTTGTTTGGTTTGTCAAAAGTCTAAAGGTCATACCTCTAATGTTGGTCTTTGTACACCTTTATCTATTCCATCTAAGCCATGGGATTCTGTTAGCATGGATTTTGTGCTTGGCTTGCCTAGAACCAAGTCTGGTTATGACAGCATATTTGTAGTAGTGGACCAGTTTTCAAAAATGGCTCATTTTATTCCATGTAAGACCACTCATGATGCCTCTCATGTGGCTGGATTATTCTTTAAGGAGGTAGTTTGTTTGCATGGTTTACCTTTGTCCATCATATCTGATAGAGATCCTAAGTTCTTGGGTCACTTTTGGAGAACTTTGTGAAAAAAGTTGGGTACAAAAGTTTGTTTATCTTCAGCCTATCATCCTCAATCCGATGGGCAGACTGAGGTCATTAATAGGTCTCTTGGTAATCTTTTGAGTGGCTTGACACAGGAACATGGTACAAGTTGGGATTCCATTTTGGCTCAGGCTGAGTTTTCCTATAATGATTCAGTGAATCGTAGTACCGGGAAGACTCCATTTCAGATTGTTTATGGTATTCATCCATGGGGTATTTTGGAGTTGAGAGATGTTAGTAGTTTGGAAAAGCCTAGTGCTTTGGCTAATGATTTTGCTAATGTTATGAAGGATATCCAAGATCAGGTTAAGAAAAAGCTTTAGCTTTCTAATTCTAAATATAAGGCTCATGCAGATAAAAGGAGGAAAGATGTGATTTTCAATATTGGCGATTTGGTCATGGTACATTTAAAGAAGGAGAGATTGCCTAAGGGTCACTATACTAAGCTCATGGCCAAGAAGATTGGACCTTTTAAAGTTCTAAAATGCAGCAGTCCTAATGCCTATCATATTGATCTTCCTCTTGATATTCATTTGTCACCTATCTTTAATGTTGCCGATCTATATTTGTACAAAGGTTCTCTTGATAACTTGGTGAATGCAGGTGCTGCTGATTCTATTGTGGATGCACAACTTTCAGCCCTTCCTAAGGCACCTCCTTTCGAGATTGCAGGTATCTTGGACACTCATGTTGCACGGAAGACCCGGAAACATACCTATTATGAATATTTAGTGTAGTGGAAAGATAAACCAGTTGAAGATGCTACTTGGCTATCTCCTGTAGCTATTCAGCAATTGGGTTTTCCACTGTCCATTTTGCCAACTCAAGGGGCTTGAGTTTTTTCACCCTGTGGAGCATGGTGCAGGGCACCTCTGGTTGCTTTAAATTTTTATTTTTATTTTTGAGTTGTAATAAAGCACCATTTTATGGTGTTCCTTTTGTGTGAACATCGTGTCCATTAGCGTCTCTATAAGCTATGGCACTTTAGTTCACAAGGATCATGTTTAGTTTTACATTGCTTAGTACTTTTATTTTATGTTAATGTTGTTTAGTTGTTGTCGGTCTCATTAACACAATCTCAAAACTAAAGGATGTTATTGTGATTCAGTTTCCAGCAGTTTCATTAATCTGGTGAACCGTTGGAACCGCGGGAGTTTTATATGTTTGTCCCAACATGGGTTGGGAACAGAGACTGTTGAAGCAAAATTTGAATAATACAGAAAGCCAAAGTTCTGAGTACGTTTCCTTCCTGTTTTGTTTTTTTACAGATACGTTTGGTTAGTTTATGCTATGTATCGAGAAGTCTTTTAAAAGTTATCACTTAGAGTTTGGTTCTGTTCATAAACAATTTCTTTAATGAACCAGTTTATGTGATCTGTTTTCCGAAGTATCTTTGTATAACCGCAGTACTGTAAACAGCTCAAATGCATAATCCATAGTTCGGTTATTGATCACTATTTCAAGTTTTACAAACTCATTTTGTCGATACAGTCATTTGTATGTAGATAATAATCATATACTGTAAAGTCTCTGTGACCACGAACCGTTGCATTAAATTTTCTTTGCTGTTCGAATTTAATTACCGTATATTGACTGATTATGGGTTTATTACCCTAACTCTTGTCTCCTTTTTGGAATCTACCATGTCGTTGAAAGGATAAAGAGTTAGAGCAAAATGCTTCAAAATAACCAAAACTCAGAACCGTGAGAAGTATTAAACTTTGCTTCTCGGTCAATGCCTAATCGGCATGTTGCACAAATTCAGTTTGTAATTTTGATGCAAGATTGAATGCATTCAGCGAAAGTGAAGAACCTTACGACAGTATTTAGAGTTTGGAAGAAGTTGTTTGTTTGATTAGCATGGGCCCGTGAACTTGAAGAAGCCCTAATCGGGTACATATCGTGCCCTATGAAATTGTTGCATATGTGTCAACAGAGAAACCGTGGAAGATGTTGATTTAACCAGCAAAGTGGGGAATCACTGCAGAGACTGAATTGGAAGTTGTCGAAAGTATTAGTCACTTAACAAATCCTTTGAGAAGCATCCAGTTGAAACAATCTGGCTTGATCACCCAAATTAAGTGTTCCTGAGATTTCTCGAAGGCTTGAAGGGGCTGTTGTTCGTAATTTCCAGATCATAAGCAAGAAAACCACTGTCTCAAACCAGTAGTTAAGAGCCTTGCAACTGAAAGGTAAAAGAATAAGAGAACACTATTTTGGAAGGGAATAGACTACCCTAACCCGTGAGTTGAACTTAAAGTCTGACTGCATTGCAAAATAGAGCAACCGAGAAAGGAATTAATACAGAGAATTAAGTTGAGATTGTATTCAGTTGTAATATAGATGTGATGTGTTACATAACATAATTGTGAACATACACAGTTACAGCGTAATGGTTTATTTCTGTAGTAAAAGATAGAACTGAGGAAGAAAGCAAGTGAAAATCTTATCAAACTAGATTTGTGTGAAGAATTTACATTCCCTGTTTGAAGATTGTTAGTCACACTGTCTTGTTACCAGATTATTGGATTCAGTAACTCGGATTCAATCAGTGTTTGTGCTTTGAATCACATATTTTATGAAATTGTTGATCTTTGTTGAGAATTGTGTGGGTTTGTTGCAGCTCTAGCTGTTTAGCTCTGCATCAATAATGCATTGTGTGTTTTATGGTCTACAAGTGACGTGCTTTCTAAGTTTACACGGGAGAGTAAAAGGGTTAACTTTTTCGTTACTTAAAATGGAGTGGACTATAAGTTGGTGGTTCACTTTCATGACATTGTAAACACCAATGACAACCCTATTCCACCCACGGAGTCACTGGAACGCTCACGACCACGCTCGACCCAAGTGACCCCAATGTGCACTAAGCACGATTGGGTAGTGATCTTCCAAGGCTTGTATCTTGGACCTCGTGAGAGGTATTGACAAACCATCAGGGGCTACAAGATCATGATTCTAAGGTCTACAATAACCTCTCTCAGTTTTGGGCGATTCGACTTTGTTTTCATTTGGCAAGGTGATCTTAGTCGATGCCAAAACTTGCAGTGAGGGTTGTTGAAAGTAGCTCAACAACATATATTTCAAACCATCCATCCTGGCATCGAACTGTCTACTCCATTGACTCTGTTTAGCTGGGTAAATGCTAGTGACAACACCATTCCTCCCACGGAGTCACTGGAACACTCGCAACCACGCTCAACACAAGTGACCCCAAGGTGCACTAAGCATGATTGGGCAGCGATCTTCTGAGGCTTTTATCTCAAACCTCATGAGAGGTATTAACAAACTTTTAGGGGCTACATGATCATGATTCTAAGGTATACGATAACCTCTCTCAGTTTTGGGTGATTTGACTTTGTTTGCATTTGGCAAGGTGATCTTAGTCGATGTCAAAACTTGTAGTGAGGGTCAGTTGAAAGTAGCTTAGCAGCATATCTTTCAAACTGTCTAACTCGGCATTGAGCCATCTTCTCCATCAGCTCCAGTTGGATGGTTAAATGCTAGTGACAACCCCATTCTACCCACGGAGTCACTGGAATGCTCGCGACCATGCTCGACCTAAGTGACTCCAAGGTGCACTAAGCACAATTGGGCAATGATCTTTCAAGGCTCGTATCTCAAACCTTGTGAGAGGTATCGACAAACCATCAGGGGATATAGGATCATGATTCTGAGTTCTACAATAACCTCTCTTGATTTTGGGTGATTCAACTTTGTTTTCATTTGGCAAGGTGATTTCAGTCGATGCCAAAACTTGTAGTGAGGGTTAGTTTAAAGTAGCTCAACAACATATCTTTCAAACCGTCTATCCTAGCATCGAACCATCTGCTCCATCAGCTCTGGTTGGCCGGGTAAATGCTAGTGACAACCCCGTTTCGCCCATGAATTAATTGGAACGCTCGCGACCATGCTCGACCCAAGTGACCCCAAGGTGCACTAAGCACGATTGGGCAGAAATTTTTTGAGGCTCGTATCTCAGACCTCATGAGAGGTATTGACAAATTGTCAGTGGCTACAAGATCATATTTCTAAGGTCTACAATAACCTCTCTCAGTTTTAGGCGATTCGGCTTCATTTTCTTTTGGAAAGGTGATCTTAGTCAATGCTAAAACTTGTAGTGAGAGTCTATTAAAAGTAGCTCAGCAACATATCTTTCAATCCGTTTGTCCTGGCATCAAATCATCTACTCCATCGATTCTAATTGGCTGGGTAAACACTAGTGACAACCTCATTCCACCCACAGAGTCACTAGAACGCTCGCGACTACGCTCAACCCAAGTGACCCCAAGGTGCACTAAGCACAATTGGGCAGCGATCTTCCAAGGCTTGCATCTAGGACCTTGTGAGAGGTATCAACAAACTATCAGGCACTACAAGATCATGATTTTGAGGTCTACAATAATATCTCTTGGTTTTGGGTGATTCAAATTTGTTTGCATTTGGCAAGGCGATCTCAGTCAATGCCAAAACTTGCAGTGAGGGTCAATTAAAAGTAGCTCAGTAGCATATCTTTCAAACCATCTATCCTGGCATCGAACCATCTACTGCATTAGCTCTGGTTGGCTGGGTAAACATCAGTGACAACCCCGTTCCACCCATGGAGTCACTGGAATGCTTGTGACCACTCTCGACCCAAGTGACCCCAAGGTGCACTAAGCACGGTTGGGCAGTGATCTTTCAAGGCTCATATCTCAGACCTCATGAGAGGTATTGACAAACCATCAAGGGCTATCAGATAATGTTTCTGAGGTCTACAATAACCTCTCTCATTTTTGGGTGATTCGACTTTGTTTGCATTTGGCAAGGTGATCTCAGTCGATGCCAAAACTTGCAGTGAGAGCCAGTTGAAAGTAGCTCAACAACGTATCTTTTAAACCGTCCAACTTGGCATTGAACCATTTTCTCCATTAGCTCTGGTTGGCTAGGTAAATACTAGTGACAACCTTTTTCCACCCATGGAGTCACTGAAACACTCGCAACCATGATCGACCCAAGTGACCCTAATGTGCACTAAGCACGGTTGGGAAGCGATCTTTCAAGGCTCATATCTTGGACCTCATGAGAGGTATCGACAAACTATTAGGGGCTACGGAATCATGTTTCCAAGGTCTACAATAACCTCTCTCAATTTTGAGTGATTCAAATTTGTTTGCATTTGGAAAGGCGATTTCAGTCGATACCAAAACTTGCAGTGAGGGTCAATTGAAAGTAGCTCAACAGTGTATCTTTCAAACTATTCAACTTGGCATCAAACCATCTACTCCATTGGCTCCAGTTGGCCAGGTAAATGCTAGTGACAACCTTATTCTGCCCATGGAGTCACTCGAATGCTCACGACCATGCTCGACCCAAGTTACCCTTAGGTGCACTAAGCATGATTGGGCGGTGATCTTCTGAGGCTCATATCTCAGACCTCATGAGAGGTATCAATAAACTATTAGGGGTTACAAGATTATGTTTCTGAGGTCTACAATAACCTCTCTCAATTTTGGGCGATTCGACTTCATTTGCATTTGTCAAGGCAATCTCAGTCGATGCCAAAACTTGCAGTGAGGGTCAGTTGAAAGTAGATTAGCGGCGTATCTTTCAAACTATTTGACCTGGCATTGAACTGTCTACTCCATCAGCTCCAGTTGGCTAGGTAAACACTAGTGAATACCCCGTTCTACCCATGGAGTCACTGGAACGCTCACAACCATGCTCGACCCAAGTGACCCCAAGGTGCACTAAGCACAATTGGGCAGTGATCTTTTGAGGCTCGTATCTCATACCTCGTAAGAGGTATCGACAAACCATCAGGGGCTACGAGATTGTGTTTCCAAAGTCAATAATAACCTCTCTCATTTGGGCGATTCGACTTCGTTTGCATTTGGCAAAGCGATCTCAGTTGATGCCAAAACTTGCAGTCAAGGTCAGTTGAAAGTAGCTTAGCAACGTATCTTTCAAATCGTCTGACCTGGCATTGAACCATCTACTCCATCAACTCTGGTTGGCCGGGTAAACGCCAGTAACAACACTGTTCCGGCCACGGAGTCACTAAAATGCTCGCGACCACGCTCGACCCAAGTTACCTAATAGCACAAGTGCTACATTTCTCTATGGATTTAGTAAACCCCAATATGATGAGTTATATACATAGTGAGTATATACATAGTATTGAAACAATGTAGTACTAAGTGGCTCAAGTGAGTATATATAATGGTATGAAACATAAGAACATAGGAAATCTATAGAAGTTAAACCTCAAACATAACAAGCTCCATGAATAGGGTATTCCAGAGTAAAGAAAAACAAATGTAACTTCAACAAGATATAATTTAAATCATAATGATAGTCATAGTCAAGATATAACTTCACCATTCAATTCCATAAACATGAATAATAAATATGTATACAAAAGATGACACAAATATAACATAAAAATGAACATGTTCTATATATAGAAAGTATCAAATGTATCAAAAGTATCTCCATATACAATTATGGCACAAGCCATTTCAAAATGTCTACAAAATCAATGTTTTAAGGTGTACAATGTGGCATATATGTCATCTCAAAATGTGCCAAGTGGCATCTCTAAATGACCACAAAACTAAAACTACATCATATGTCGTAGGGGGATCATCAAAATGTAGCCTCTTTGAAGAAGTGTTTGGCTATGATTGATCATGTATCAAAAATGAGTTCAAACCCAAGTTAGATTGCTTAGTTTATATGATGTGTGTGTGTGTGTGTGTGTGTGTGTGTGTGTGTATGTATATATATATATATATATATATATATATATATATATATATATATATATATATATATATATATATATATATATATATATATATATATAATTCATAATTTAAACACTAATTTAATTAAAATTATAACTAAATACAAATATTTGTACCTGGCCTCTTGGTCGCCTACCACAATCAGGTGTCCTAGCATAAGTCTTTGGTAGCGAAGGGACCATGCCAACAATACCAACTCTAACCTATAAATATATATTTGCAATAATGAGATTAGTAGAGTGGTGCAACATAGAGTAATAAATCTACAAAATAGGATGATAGCATAATAAAATTACAGATTGATTGAACTAAAATTAAAACTTACATCTACTGATCCCTCCTCTGGAATAGTGGGCTGGGTCATCAAAGATACGAAAGATTCTCGTGGGCCTTCCCTCACACTAGGAGTAACCTATGAGAGTAAAAAGATTGTCAATTATATATAAATGTACTTCATCATAACAACCCTAGTTACAAAATACAAATAACAATACGTAAAAGTCTATGTACAATTGCGCTATCACTCCGAATCGAGATGCCTGTCAGCCTAGGCTCCCGAACCTGTGTCAGGACATCATCAAGAGCCACACCCTCTACAATAAAGTGCAAGTAAAATATTTATTACTACACACAAGTGGCATACATATGCATGCATAATTAATCTTAAACAATTACTTACCTTTTCTTTGTCGACACCTAATGAAGGAACCCCCTTGTGCTCCCCATTGCCATCAGCTCTAGCCTACAAGAGTACAATAAGATGACAATATATTAGTATATGTAAGAATTTTATTTCTCTAATTGATAGAGATTTAAGCATTTACACCATATGATATAAAAAAACTAATGGGTACATAATTTATAATATACCATATAGGCATCAAGGCCAAATGAAATGGTTGAAAGTGTGGAGTCATCCACTTGTCTCAACTCCTCCTCTATCATCGACTGAACATAAATGGAAAAAATATATATACATAAGTGCATGCAATCATTAAAACTAATCTAAATAAATAAATTATTTTTAAATTAAATAAGTCACGTGACAAATTTATTTATAATGTTTACTCTCACCATATCAACAAGAGTCCATGGCTTTGCGTACACCTCCTGAGCACTCTCATGAGATGTAGATGCTCCATGAGGTGTTGCAGCCTCTGTAGCTACGTCTCCTATGTCCTCCTCATCAATAACATATTGATATGTATCAGCATCAGTAAGCAGTTTGAGGCACATATTCTTGCATATAATGCAAATATGGGGCTCACATACATGTGAACTCTGATGAGATGTCGATGTGCTAGCATCATCTACACCAGGAGGCAACACTGACCTAGTCTACATGATCAACTGATCACTCAACAAATGAATTGACCTAATAGTCTATGAGGCAGCCTCTACAATGATATCAAGATGCTGCACTGGAGGAGGGGGTGCGACATCAATGGGGGGGATGAAAGTAGTGACCTTTTTGCATTGGACAAATGGCCTAGTCTAAGGAGCTCCTCCACCTATGCCCATGTTGGGCCTCATGCTAAAATAATTAACATTGTGACCAAGCACAAACTTAGCATACAATTTTTTATGAAATAGAAAGGGAGCTCCAAATTTCTATGGGGTGGTTTATCAAAAACCATCCACCAACAATCCCAAAAGTGTGTGCGCATTGCTTCATTTGTGCACCATTTTATTGATAATTTGTGCTTTTTGGGGTCAACTTGTAATCCGATTTTAGGATTCACAAAAAGGGAAGCTATATCTTCCTTAGTTATATTAAGGGCCACAATCCCATCATGGTCAAGCCCGTCATCATATTGGGCATGCATATCATCACGCCAATGAAGAGCACCATTATGTTTCCGCATGAGTGTGTAAATGTTTTCAACAATAGTATTTAAGGTGGCAAGCATGGGACCTAATGTAGGTATAGTCTTATATGTGTTTTGGAAACCTCGTATTGTGTTCAAATTATCTTGTATCAAATCTTCTAAAGATCGAGGGTTTTGAGACGAGGGATTGTTTTGGGGATCATTATTTGGTGCGGGAGGGTTATTTTCTTCATTGTTGTCAGCCATGCCTGATTAAATAAAAAAACAAATCTAAATTTCAATTTGATTTCATATATTATTACAAAATTAAATACAAAACCCTATTTCAACTTAAAAAACTACATTTAGCATCAAAATGAAATAAAATAATCAAAATAAACAAAGAATTTACTTACCATATATACTGTAGAGTCAAATTTGTTGTTGCAGAAATTAGATACCCGAAAAAATTGAGTATCAGATACATAGAGCCATTTTACAAACCAAAAACAATGAGAGAAATGAGAAACATGACCCGCGGGTTTTGATTTATGCTATACGTTTTGGGTACCTGATATTTTCGGTTACTCGATTTGGCTTGTGCTTTGGTGTGAGGTTTGCCCAGGTGTACTGACACCCAGGCCTACTAAAAAGTCAACAAGCATTTTCATGTGCTTTTGGATGAGTGAAAATTGAATATTTTTCACATCGCCACTTTTTGGCCCCTCATGATCTTGTACATACCCTCTACACAATATGATACATCAACCTTGTTTGTACCTTTCATGCAAATAGTGCCACCCTCTAACACTATTCTGTCTCAACATCTATGTCTTTGCCGAGTCTACCATTCTATCAAATGGTTTGCATGCATCCACAAACATTTCATTTCTTTTTCCTAATGATGATCTCCAACACCCTACAGTAGGAGGAAGTGATGACATGTTGTCAAATATATTATTTCAACATTTCCCATTATGGATATCTGTCAACGAGAATTGGGATCACTAATTCTTGTCACTGGTATTGCAAATACAATTGTGCCCTTACTGGAATGATGAGTGATGCTTGCATCCTTTATGTATTACTGTTCAACCCCATTGATCCCAACCACTGGGTGAACCCACAATAGTGGGTTACACTTTTTTGCCTGAATGGACACTGAACTCTACATTTTGAAAAAAAAATTAGATTCAAATGGATATTGCTGTTGAACCGTTCGAAATCAGAGGATGAAGTAAATTAGAGTCTTTTAAGATTTTTTGTCTAGATTCTAAATATATTTCTTTTTATTTTTTTGAATTTTTTGGAATAATTTTTTCCTTCTCCCACGAAAAATAGTCTCATGCTGAAAATGTCATTTTCAAATAGTAACATTGTTTTCATAGAGCATAACATTTTTTTTTAAAATAGATATCAATGCGATTGTTTCAAATTTAGTTTTCTAACATCCATACGAAGGGCATGCAATTGGTTTCACGACATTATCATGATTATTGCATATTTTATTAACGTTTGAAGTTGACTAAACTGTAATTTTGACATACCTTGACTACATAGCTTATAATTTTTTGTGTATTTATCAAAATTCAATTTTTTTTTTAATAGAAAGTAGACTCAAAGATGGAGGGCACTGTTATTTTTCAATTTTTTTTCTATTTTCTACTATTTTTCATTGAACGTCACACTCAGGGGTTTATATTTGTAAAAAAACCTACATTCAATTAACGTCAAAAAATATATACATAATCAAATAAAAAATTGCCAAATCTATAATCATTAGAAAGCTCATTCCGAGTATTTTTGCTATGCAAAAGGACATCTCCTTATTGTTCCATTTGACCCTCGTGCTTGAGCCCCGAAGCCATGAAATGTTTAGAATTTTATCAAGCTCTGCAAATTGCCCTTACTTGGGGACTTTCAATAGAAAGTACTTTCGATCGAAAGTACCTAGTTTTGATAGAAAGTACTTTCTATCAAAATTACTTTACATAAAATTATACAGATTTTCCTTAAACATGGATTTTTTATATAAATTAAAAGTACTTTTGATAGAAAGTACTTTCGATCGAAAGTACTAGTTTTGATGGAAAGTACTTTCTATGGAAAGTATGTGAGTAAATCCAAGCTTTCTTGATTTTTGAGACAGATTCCTTCCTCCGAAAAATTGTAACCCACTATTGCGAGTTCACCCCACTATAAGAGTTAATACCATACTTATTATGGAGGAATGAAATATTTAAAATGAGTGGAGCCTCATAGAAGTTACATCAGGGTTTCATCTTTATGTATTGTGATGACCATCATTCAAGCATCAACTCTTCCACATATCAACACTTGGTTGATTCTTTGGAACTAATTGGAGCTTCAGATTGGCTCGAGTATGCAACATTAGTCGTGAGATATGAAACTAATGTGTCTTACTATAAATGTGAATTGAAACAAGTGAACTTTCATTCATACCCCAAATCTCCTCATGTCGGATTAGGTATGGGAATTAGAAGGCTCTTTGTCAAACTTCTTACTTAATGTTTCATGGGATCGTTTTGAGAAGAGATCGGGACTTTCTCTAAAGATTGGCATGTCTAAGCAAGTGTTTGTTAACACTTTATCAAATGCTCACTATCATTCTTCATTCCCTACCAGGATTGGGGATTCAGTATTGACATTTTATCATGAGTTGATGATTTATGGACTTTGCATTGCTTCTACATTATCCCCAATTTTTCCATTGAATCTTGAGTGAACCCTTTAAACTTGACTGCATCAATGGTAACAAAGAGAACCTCTGACCTTCCAAACCTTTGAACTTGTCAGACCAAATTGAGCATGGTATGAACTTTTGATTGATCACAACCATAAGCTTTGAATCTCTAAACTTGAACTTAGAGCCACTGAACCTTTATATTGAACTAGGCCATATTTGAACTCAATGAACCTCCTGAGCCACTGAACTTGTGAACTTACCTCTGAACCATTTGTACCAATTGAACTTAGTTTAATAAGGTTTCACACATATGGATGACATATTAATGTTTGCCTTGAAAGGAATGACATGGAGAGGACCCTTTTTTTTAAAGTTCAAATTAGGGTCAATATGCAGGCTAACATCTTTGTTGCTTCAATCACACAATTTATTGAATGAAAGGGTTTTTGTATGAAAGAAAACAATGAGTAGCTAGTGCTCTCTATCTACCCCTCCCCTCTTTACATATTTTTAAAGAATTGTTTTTCAATATATCTTAGACGTACCCATTGCACACCATGGTGTGATTGCTAGTTAAATTTATTTGGACGAGTCCACTTAGCAACTTAGCAGTTCTTTGACAACTCTTTCATATTCCAATGGCGGTACAGATGCTTCCATTACTAAGAAAAACTCTCTTTCTGGTGGCTTCACTGTATAAGATCGATCTTTGTGTAGCTTTTTTTGGGTTTTATTAAAACCATCTTGTTAGTCTGGAATACTCACGAATGCAAGGATTTGTACAGAACGAAGTATTTGCTCGGTATGGATTTTTAGCGTTACCATATATTATGTTCAGTATAGAAAATTGTGTAAGCATATATTTAATTACCCCAAGTTCCCTATATGAAAGAGAAGGACCTGGTTAAAAAAATCTAGGGTCCATGATGCATGAGCGACGTGCAAGACGATTAAACTAATCTGAATCATCCGCAACATTTGAAAAAATATGATTTTGTAAAATTTTATAAATGTGAACGCGACTGCATAGCTTTCGGGGTAAATATTCTCTTGTTTCCTCGTACGGTTTAATGGAGAACCACATATTTATTAACTCACGATAAATCGGGGTTAGTTCTGCGGTTTACGAGACACGATGTTGATTTTTATTGTGCAAATTTTTTTCCGTTCCGAGGCGTGCAAGACGATCAAAACGATCTAAATCGTTCAACTATCACCGTCAACAGTGACGTGTTCTCCTCTTTGAAATGCAGGGACCACCACCTTCTGTCATGTCTTTGAAATGCACTGTCGCCAATCTCAGCATTTAATGCGGACTTTAAAAAGAAACTCACATAGGCAAAACGTGAAGCAGGGGCATTTTATTTTTATTCTTTCTGTGATGACAAGGAGGGGGGTTTGTTGTTTAGACATTTTGAAAATTCTCTCGAAAACGTGGCTATTCGGTCTTTTATTAATTTGAAATATAAATCAAGTAATAATAATAAATTTGAAAAATAAAAAAATTCGACTGATAAATTTGTGGGGCATATAATTTATGTGCATTGAGATTGACATGTTCTATTAATTATTTTTTTAAATTAATTTTATATTATACTACTAATTTTTTAATTTTTTTATCAATATTATTGTTAGAAAATATAAAAATACTTTTTATAAGAAATCTTTCTTTTAATAGATCTTTATTTATATTGTTTAACAAAATATATAATTATATTATTCAATAGAAATTTTAAAATGAATTTTGTATTTATTATATGTTTCTTGATTAATTATAAAATAATATTTATCTGTTTTGTCTGTACATTTTCGGTCCGATTTACTCTTGATGCATTATGAAAAACTACAAAATTATCATACGCTGGATTTTTTGGTTTTTGCTTAAAGTACGGGGAGACAGGGGCTCCAATTTATATTATTAATTTTATTGTTTATCCTCACTTCATCCTCATTTGACTTTATTTTATTTTATTTAAGTTTCTAAAAGTTTGCCTATTTCTGGTATAGTTGCTAAAGTAATTGAAAATATATCATTAAAAATATAATTGTATTTATATTTTAATTGTAGTATTTGATTAAAATATCTATATAATTGTATTTATATTCAATAGAAAATGAATTATATTATATTTTATTATATAGTTTTGTATTATTGTAAAAATGTTAATTATTATTTTTAATGAATTTTAATTAAAAATTGTAATTTTTTATTTTAAATTATAAATATAGTTTTTTCAAATATTCTAAAGCTATGATTATAAATTATTTTTACATATAATAAAAATTAAATTACATATAATAATAAATACAGCTTTTTCAAATATTCTAAATCTATTATAAATATATTTATATTAATATATAATGATTAGAGTTAATATAAACAATAATATTAAGGTTTACTAAATATTGTAAAATAATATTATATTATTTATTTTAAATGTGAAATAATACTTATATTTATTAATTTAAACAATAATATATGTTATATAAGATTTTACAATTTCTGGTTAAAATATATAATATAATTTAGAGTGTATACTTAATATAAATATATATGAGATGATTTTTTTTAAACAATGTATTATTTTTTAAATAGTAAAATAATAATATAGTTATTTTTTGATCTATTATATTTATATTAGAAATTTTTAAATATAGTACAATATGTTATTAATATATAATATAAATTAAATGAAATATATTAGTGACAATAATTTTATCTTATTCACCATTACATATTATTTTAATGTTCTTTTCACAATTTCTTAGGATACGTACCTATTGCACACTAAGGTGCAATTACTAGGGACGCGGCTATCCTCCTGAAAGAATGCACCATCATACAGAAATTGGACATTGTCACATACATAGGGACATACATAGAACCCATATAAAGCCATGTTATCCCCAACAAGAAAGGACAGAGGTCTGCTTAGTTTTTCGCCATTTTCGAGTGATGATGAGACGTGTAGTAAAGTACATGAAAGGTGAATTAGACCGGAAAAAATGAAACCGTTCAGTCCAATACACTGAAAAATTGAACTGCATAAGGAGACAGTAACCGTGCGAAGGAGACTGTGAAGAAAGGACATAAAAGAGACAGTTAAGTGTGGCGTAAAATGTTAGGGAGGGGTTACTGCGTCTGCTAGCGGTGAGAGGACAATGTTAGCGACTGTTGCATTTACAGTCAAGTGCGGCGTAAAATGTTAAGGAGGGGTTATTGCGTCTGCTAGCGGTAACAGGACAATGTTAGTGACTGTTGCATTTACAGTCAAGTGTGGCTTAAAATGTTAGGGTTTAATGTGTCTGCTAGCTGTGACAGGACAATGTTAGCAACAGTTGCATTTACATTCAAGTGTGGCTTAAAATGTTAGGGTTTACTGTGTCTGGTAGCGGTGAGAGGACAATGTTAGCGACTGTTGCATTTAGAGTTAAGTGTGGTGTAAAATGTTAGGGGTTATTGCATCTGCTAGCGGTGAGAGGACAATGTTAGCGACAGTGGGTATTTACAGTTAATTGTGGCGTAAAATGTGAGGGGTTACTGCGTCTGCTAGCGGTTAGAGGACAATGTTAGCGATAGTTGCATTTACAGTTAAGTGTGGCGTAAAATGTTAGGGGTTACCGCGTCTGCTAGCAGTGACAGGACTGGTTAGTATCAACTTCATTTTATGACGAGAGATAAAGTAAAGTTTCGTGGCCTTGATACCATATTGACGGTTGTCGCATGATCTGAAGGCTAGGAAAGATTCCTTGCGATCATACGACAGTCGTTGGATCTTTCTTTCGGTGATGATAGCTTAATAAATGGATTAAACAGATTGGCCCCACTTAATTTCCACATCAGCAAATAACTTTGACCAATCATAAACGCCCATGTGTATACAGCTCGCACCGGTGGCAGCGGGCCCACCGTTTAGAGGCGCATGTGAGTAAATTCATATCGACGGCTGTCGCATGATCAGAAGGCCCCAAAAGATACCTTGCGGTCATACGACAACCGTTAGATCTTTGCAGAGTTGTCAGTCCGGCAGTTTCCATAGATACTGGGGGATACTGGGCCCCTATGCGTTGGCTTGAAAACCTAGATCCATGGTTAACACATGATCGCAAGGACTTAAAAGATACCATGCGGACATACGACAACAGTTGATCAACATTAGATTCAGATTTCACATAGGATGGCGAAACTATATGAATGAAATCAGGTGTTGAAGACTTAGGAATATTTTTTAAATCTGAAAACACCTGATGTTTTTGAAATCGCACTTGCGCACTTAAGATAGCAATGGTCGAAAACACAAAACACTTTTCCAATTCGGCACCCGCGCACATAACATTTCATCCTACAAGTGGGGCCGACTTCACAAAAATGACTTGATGTTTTTTACCACACACTTGCGCACCTAAAATGGAAACTACATAACAGACGATGTTTTCAAAATCGCACTTGAGCACTTAAGATAGCGATGGTCAAAAACACATAATGTTTTTCCACACATAACATTTCGGCACTGGCTATCCTCCTGACAAAATGCACCTACAGACAAATTTTTTTTCTTTCCAGATTTAGGAAAACACAATGATTTGTTTTCAAATTTTTTTGGTGTTTTCGATTCAGAATCTACAGATCATGAAGAGCAAAGCCTGAAAATTTCATAAAATTCCATGGTGTTTTTGGATTTTTCACATTTGTACGGCGGTGCATTTTGTCAGGAGGATAACATTTTAGCCTACAAGTGGGGCCGACTTCACAAAAATTACTTGATGTTTTTGACCGCACACTTGCACACCTAAAATGGAAACTACATAACAGATAATGTTTTCAAAATTGCACTTGACCACTTAAGATAGCGATGGTCGAAAACACATAACATTTTTCCAAATTGGCCCCTGCGCACATAACATTTCATCCTACAAGTGGGGCCGACTACACAAAAATTACTTGATGTTTTTGACCACACACCTGCACACCTTAATGGAAACTACATAACAGTTTTGACAATCACGCTTGCGCATGTGTGATTGTGATTGTCAAAAACACATAACATTTTCCAATTTCGCACTTGCCGACATAACATTTTATCGTACAAGTGGGAGCAACTTCACAAAAATTACTTGATGGTTTTGACCGTGCACTTGGTTGGAATTAACCTAGAATAGGAAAACGGGAATTGGTGAATTGGTATAAGCTAATTCTAATTTTGGTCCAAAATGAGAATTTAACCAATTCATCTCTCAAACTGGAATTGGTTGAATGCTAATTTTGGACCAAAATTAGAATTAACTTATACCAGTTGACCAATTCTCATTGTATTATTCCAGGTTTATTCCAGCAACCAAATGATTGGAAAGTACAGGACACTTTCCACAATCCAAATTACGTAGTTGTGATAGAGATAGTCAAAAACACATAACATTTTCCAATTTCACACCTACGCACAAAACATTTCATCATACAAGTGGAACCGACTTAAAAAAAATTACTCAATGTTTTTGATTGTGCAGTTGTGCACCTACAATGGAAAATACATAACAGTTTCAACAATCGCACTTGTGCACTTATGATAGTAGTTGTTGAAAATGCGTAACACTTTCCAATTTCACACCTACGCACATAACATCTCATCCTACAAGTGGGACCGACTTCATAAAAATTACTTGATGGTTTTGATTGTGCACTTTGTTGGAATTAACCTCGGAAAGGAAAACTGGAATTGGTGAATTGGTATAAAAGCTAATTGTAATTTTGGTCCAAAATGAGCATTCAACCAATTTCTCTATGAAACTAGAATTGGTTGAATGCTCATTTTGGACCAAAATTAGAATTAAGTTATACCAATTCACTAATTCTCATTTTCCTATTGCAGGTTTATTGCATTAACCAAACAGTTTCAACAATCGAAATTGTGCACTTGTGATAGCGATTATCGAAAACACATAGCATTTTCAAATTGTGCACCCGCACACATAACATTTCATTGTACAAGTGGGACCAACTTCATAAAAATTACTTGATGTATTTGATCGCAGACTTGCACAGCCATAATGGAAAATACATAACAGTTTCAACAACGGCACATGTGATAGCGATTGTCGAAAATACACAACATTTTCTAATGTCGCACCTGCGGACATAACATTTCATCGTACAAGGGGGACCAACTTCAAAAAAATTACTGGATGTTTTTGATCGTGCACTTGCGCACCTCCAATGGAAAATACATAACAGTTTCAACAATCGCACTTGTGCACTTATGATAGCAGTTGTTGAAAATGCGTAACACTTTCCAATTTCGCACTTGCGCACATAACATTTCATCGTACAAGTGGGACCGACTTCACAAAAATTACTTGATGGTTTTGATTGCACACTTCATTGGAATTAACCTCGAAAAGAAAAATGGGAATTGCTGAATTGGTATAAAAGCTAATTCTAAATTTGGTCCAAAATGAGCATTCAACCAATTCCTCTATGAAACTAGAATTGGTTGAATGCTCATTTTGGACCAAAATTAGAATTAAGTTATACCAATTTACTAATTCTCATTTTCCTATTGCAAGTTTATTGCAGCAACCAAACAGTTTCAACAATCGCAATTGTGCACTTGTGATAACGATTGTCCAAAACAAATAGCATTTTCAAATTGTGTACTTGCACACATAACATTTCATTGCACAAGTGGGACCGACCTCATAAAAATTACTTGATGTATTTGATCGCAGACTTGCGCAGCCACACTGGAAAATACATAACAGTTTCAACAATGGCACATGTGATAGCAATTGTCGAAAATACATAACATTTTCCAATGTCGCACCTGCGGACATAACATTTCATCGTACAAGTGGAACCAACTTCACAAAAATTACTTGATGGTTATGATCACGCACTTTTTTGGAACTAACTTGGAATAGGAAAACGGAAAATTTGGAATTACTATAAGCTAATTCTAATTTTGGTCCAAAATGAGCATTCAACCAATTGGTTTCTGAAAGTGGAATTGCTTGAATGGTCATTTTCGACCAAAATTAGAATTAACTTATACCAATTCACGAATGCTCATTGTCTTATTCTAGGTTTATTCAAGCAACCAAACGGTTGGAAAATACATAACACTTTCCACAATGGCAATTGCACATTTGTTATAGCAATTATCGCAAACACATAACATTTTCCAATTATAGACCTGCGCACAAAACATTTCAGCCTACAAGTCGTACCAACATCAAAAAAATAACTCAATGTTTTTTATTGTGCACTTTTGCACCTACAATGGAAAATACATAACAGTTACCACAATCGCACTTGCGCACTTGTGATAGCTATTATCGAAAATGCATAACATTTTCCAATTTCGCACCTACGCACATAACATTTCATCCTACAAGTGGGACTAACTTCACAAAAATTACTTGATGGTTTTGATTGTGCACTTTGTCGGAATTAACCTGGAATAGGAAAACGGAAAATGGTGAATTGGTATAAAAGCTAATTCTAATTTAGGTCCAAAATGAGCATTAAACCAATTCGTCTCTGAAACTGGAATTGGTTTAATGTTTATATTGGACCAAAATTAGAATTAACTTATACCAATTCACAAATTGTCATTGTCTTATTCTAGGCTTATTCCAGAAACAAAAGTGTTGGAAAATACAGAACACTTTCCACAATCGCAATTGCGCAGTTGTGATAGCGACTATCGAAAAGACATAGCATTTTCCCATTTCACACCTGTGCACAAAACATTTAATCCTACAAGTGGGATGGACTTCAAAAAACTTACTCAATATTTTTTATCGTGCACTTGCACACCTACAATGCAAAATATATAACATTTTCAATAATCGCACTTGCGCAGTTGTGATATGATTATCGAAAATGCATAACATGTTTCAATTTCGCACGTGCGCACATAACATTTCATAGTACAAGTGGGACCGACTTCACAAAAATTACTTGATGAGTGACCCCTTAGGCTGTTTGGTCTCATCAATACATCATTAAAAAAATTAACCGGGTCCAATTGCTAGTTATAAAGACCAGCTTAGCAAAAACGGCTCCTTAAATTGGCTTTGGCTCATAAAAGTTGAAATCTGATTGTTCCTTTTTCTATTTGCATTGAGAACAGTGGCAAGCACCCGAGAATACATGAATCTCTTTTGATTGGCATGACTAGTGTACTTTGCCGCTTGTAGCTTAGTGTTTCTTTTCTCTCATTTCTGCGGTGATGTGCAGACTCTTTCCATGACTCATTTATGTTGTTTGTCTTGGAAATGGTGAGGCTCGGATTGCATTTATGTTCAAAATGTCAGTTGTTCAACTGCTTTCCTACACACAGTGTGATCGGAATTGTGTGAATGCGCACCTACATTTGAAAATACATAATAGTTTCAACAAATGCATAACGTACTTGTGATAGCGATTGTCAAAAATACATAACATTTTCAAATTTTGGACTTGCTCATTTGGAGGATAATTAGAATTAACTTATACCAATTCAGCAATTCTCATGTTCCTATTGTAGGTTTATTGCAGCAACCAAAGGGGTTGGAAAATACATAACAGTTTCAACAATCGCACTTGTGCACTTTTGATAGCGATTGTCAAAAATACATAACATTTTCTAATTTGACACCTGTGCACGTAACATTCCATCCTACAAGTAGGACCAACTTCAGAAAAATTACTTCATGTTTTCGATCACGCACTTTGTTCATATTAACCTGGAATAGGAAAACGAGAATTGGGGAATTGGTATAAGCTAGCGGACGCAGCTATACTCCCGACAAAATGCACCGCCGTACAAATGTGAAAAATCCGAAACACCATGGATTTTTATGAAATTTTCAGGGTTTGTTCTTCATGGTCTGTAGATTCTGAATCAAAAACACCAAAAAAAATTTGAAAACAAATCACTATGTTTTCGTAAATCTAGAGAAAAAAAAAATTCGTTTGTAGGTGCATTTTGTCGTGAGGATAGCTAGCGCCTAAGCTAATTCTAATTTTTGTCCAAAACGAGCATTCAACCAATTCTTGTCAAAACTTGGGATTGGTTAAATGCTCATTTTAGACCAAAATTAGAATTAACTTATACCAATGCACTAATTCTCATTTTCATATTCCACGTTTATTCTAGCAACCAAACGGATTGGAAAATACATAATAGTTTCAACAATCGCACTTGCACACTTCCAATAGTGATTGTTGAAAATACATAACATTTTGCAAGTCTGCACCTGTGCACATATCATTTCATCCTTACAAGTGGGACCGAGTTCACAGAACTTGATGGTTTTTATTGCTCATATGTCCACCTATATTGGAAAATACATAATAGTTTGAAGAAATGCATTGCGTAATCGTCATCGCGATTGTGGAAAATACATAACATTTTCCAATTTTGCACCTGTGCACATAACATTTCATCCTATAGGTGGGACTGATTGCACAAAAATTACTTGATGGTTTTGTTCGTGCACTTTCTTGGAACAAACTTGGAATAGGAATACGGGAATTGGTGAATTGGTATAAGCTTATTCTTATTTTGGTGGAAAATGAGCATTCATCAAATTCCTCTCTGAACCTGGGATTGGTTGAAAGATCATTTTGGACCAAAATTAGAATTAACTTTTAGCAATTCACCAATTCTCATTTTCATAATCTAGGATGATTCCAACAACGAAGCGGTTGGAAAATACATAACAATTTCAATAATCGCACTTGCGCACATGCGATAGTAATTGTGGAAACACATAACATTTTCCAATTTTGCACATACGTACATAACATTTCATCCTACAAGTGGAAGCAACTTCAAAAAAATTAGTTGATATTTTTGTTCGCACCCTTGCGCACCTAAAATTGAAAAGTGGGGAAAATACATAATAGTTTCGAGAATGTACCTGTCATAGCAATTTTTGAAACACAACATTTTCTAATTTCGTACAAACACACATAACATTTCATCCTACAAGTGGAAGCAACTTCACCAAAATTAGTAGATGTTTTTGTTCGCGCCCTTGGGCACCTAAAATGGAAATGTTGGGGAAAATACATAACAGTTTCGGGAATGTACCTGTGATAGCAATTTTTGAAACACATAACATTATGTAATTTCGCACACATGTACATAACATTTCATCCTACAAGTGGAAGCGAGTTCACCAAAATTACTTGATGTTTTTGTTCTCGCCCTTGCACACCTAAAATGAAAATTTGGGGAAAATACATAACAGTTTCGGGAATGTACCTGTGATAGCAATTTTCTAAACACCACATTTTCTAATTTCGCACACACGTACATAATATTTCCTTCTACAAGTGGAAGTGACTTCACCAAAATTACTTGATGTTTTTGTTCGCGCCCTTGTGCAACTAAAATGGAAAAGTTGGGGAAAATACATTACAATTTCAGAAATGTACCTGAATAATTCGGCATCAAATGAGCAATGGAAAGACTGCCAAAAGGGACAAGAGAATGAATTGAGGACTGGCATGAATTAATGGCATTAATGATGACCAACTCACTCCACTTTGGCTTGTCCTTTCCCGTCGAAGTTAATGGGAAGTTTATTAAGTTATGACCTTTGTTCTGAATGAAAACCCCCGATGTTTACGATCTCGATAGTTCATAATATGCCAAAATGTCAAAAACTCTCGATGTTTTTTGCCTTGTTATTTTTGTTATGAATGAAAACCCTGGATGTTTTCGATCTCGATAGTTCAGAATATGCCAAAATGCTGAAAACTCTCAATGTTTTTTTGTCTCCTCGTTATCTTTTGTTCTGAATGAAAACCCTGGATGTTTTCGATCTCGTCACATCTGCGCACTTATTCCCCAATGGTCAGTATTTCCTTTCCACGCTCCTACGACTGGTTTATGGGACCATACTCCAATGAGGCTTTCAACCAGCAGAGGATCGGATGGTTGTCGCATGTTCACAAGGGATTTCTTCAGACCTTGCGATCATGTGACAGCCATTGATTTTGTTTTATTGCCTAAGGTGACCTGGTAGGTGTGGCAGCCTGAAGTATTCAAGCAGGTGGAAAATGACATATGATCTATAGTTTTTGCATGATCGTAAGGAATATTCTTCTCCTTTGTGATCAAGCAACTTCCGTCCGATTTAGGCCAGTTGTGCTGTGGGACCGAGTGTTGTCAGAAGTTGCTAAGGTGTTCATTTCTTGTTGGTCCTCCTACTGGCGACTGCAGCATTGTCATTGTTGCTTGCTTCCTAGAGGTCTTCATGAAACATCTAGTGACTTAGCGAGCAGATTAGGTCGCATAATCTTCAAATTTTTGGTGGACCCATGTGTCAGTGGGGTCCCCCGTTCAAAAGGATCAACGGCTGGCGCATGAGCGCAAGGAATATTTGAGAGCTATGAGATCATGCGCTTGCCGTCCAATTGGAACCTTGGTTGCAGTGGGTCCGTTGTCAGAGGAGTTGCTGAGGTGTTGCTGATAAAGTAGTCGAGAGCAAATAAAAGATTGACAAGTCGCAAGTCTGGGCCAAAGCTTTTCAGTTGCGCAGTCACCGAATAACTTAAAAGTGGAAAGTTGAAGTGGGTTGAAGCTGGTAATATGCCGACGTGCTAAAATTTCATTGGGTGCAGTGTGCTGAGGTGGATTTTGACTTTTTCAAGGAATTTTGTGACTGTTTCAAGGATAATCTGGACCATTCGTCTGCAGGGAAGTTAAGGAGATCGATGGCTGTGTTTTAAATCTAGACCTGGTAGCTGTTATTGTTCAAATCCAAATATCTCTAAAAGGTTTTTGCCAGTGTAGATGATTGCCTTGTTCATTGGAAAGATGGGAATGAATCACAGATTCATAGCCATAAAAAGTGTGATGGCATGGAAAATGGGACGGCCACATGGATGAAAAGTTAAGTACACATGTCCGAAACAAATCGCAGATTCTTAGTCATGAAAATTTAAGAGGCCTAAATGTTAAGTGCACATGTCTGAAACAAATCACGAATTCTTAGTCATGTAAACTTAAGAGGCCTAAATGTTAAGTGCGCATGTCCTAGACAAATGGCATCTTCATAGCCATGCAAATTTAAGATGCACTAAATGTTAAGTGCGCACGTCCAACAGAAATGGTAGACCAAAAGAGTTGCAATTTGAAGGACTAAATTAGAAGTGCGCATGTGCGAAACAAATCACAGATTCATAGCGTTGCAAATTTAAGAGGGACTAAATATTAACTACGCATGTCCGAAATATCATAGTGTTAAGTGACATGTAATGGTACAGTTCTTCATCAAATGAACAATCGTGAAAATGGCGTTAGAATAGGAGAAGAGTGGATGGGCATTAATTAAAGTGTTCAAGTTAATATTACCATTAATATTCAAAATGTAAACTGCGCTTGTGCGAAATGGGTAACTGTTCTTTATTTCAGAAATCGCGTACGCACGATAGCATATCAGACCTCCGCAATTACATTTCTTGTCCCTTCCTAATTACTATCACTAACACCGACTTTATAGCAAATACTTGAAATTTTTGAAGGCGGACTTGCGCAATTAAATAATGATCGAAAACCCATAACACTTTCGTACCACTGAGATGACTCATCTTTAAAGCAAATACTTGATGTTTTTGAATGCGGACTTGCGCAAT
The DNA here is from genome assembly GCA_027943335.1 of Chamaecyparis obtusa. Classification (NCBI taxonomy): domain Eukaryota; kingdom Viridiplantae; phylum Streptophyta; class Pinopsida; order Cupressales; family Cupressaceae; genus Chamaecyparis; species Chamaecyparis obtusa. The sequence continues at coordinate 309,866 of BSBK01006999.1, forward strand.
TAATATTCGAATCGAAAACCCATAACACTTTCGTAACACTGAGATGACTCATCTTTAAAGCAAATACTTGATGTTTTTGAACACGGACTTGCGCAATTAAATAATGATAAAAAACCCATAACACTTTTGTTCCGCTGAGATGACCTAACATTTCCTCCTACAAGTGGAAGCGATTTCCCCAAAATTACTTGATGTTTTTGAACGCGGACTTACACAATTAATATTCAAATCGAAAACCCATAACACTTTCATTACGGTGAGATGACCTGACATTTCCTCCTACAAGTGGAAGCGATTTCCCCAAAATTACTTGATTTTTTTGTTCGCGGCCTTGTGCAACTAAAATGGAAAAGTTGGGGAAAATACATAACAGTTTTGGAAATGTACTTGAACAATTGTTTCAAAGGAGCAACGGACAGACCGCCAAAAAGGATGAGAGAATGAATTGAGGACTGGCATGAATTTCGTGAATTGAGGACTAGCATTAATGATGACCAACTCACTCCACTTTGGCTTGTCCTTTCCCGTCGAATTTAATGGGAAGTTTATTAAGTAAGTTATGGCCTTTAGTTACTTCATTCCCTTTCCTTAATAACTTTGTTCATTTGAAAGTATTCTGTGTTTGCGGAATTGCTGTGAACAGTGGGAGACGACAAACACTATGTAATTTTGGGGAAGATTTCGATCGCAAATACAGAAGGATTTAACGTTTTGGGTCCAGAATAACAAAGAAGATAGGTGTGTTTTATATTTACAATTTTAAAAATAGCATTTATAGCTGGCTTTATATTTATTAGTATTTGTGTGGATTTTGTTTTGGGTTACAACTTACAATAGTTTCTTTCAATAGTTAAAAAAAATACTTTTCTTTTTTTTTTATGTCAAAGGCCTAAATGTTCGAATATACACAGTAGTTTCGATCTTTAGTGAGTCATAGAAAAACCAAAAGAATTTTGAACGGGGAATACAGAGAATAGCGCGTAGCCCCGTGCACCAGCGTTTGGATGCCAACATAGGTAAGTAGCGAAAAGCTGAGATTTCTCGTATCGGCAGAACATTTCCCATCGCGAAAACCCAATTTTTTCGCAAAACAAGAATACTGTTATCTCTGGTTATCATGGTGATAATGCCCAATGGAATGTTTGGAATCTATCTCAGCGAAGAAAACATGATTCAAATAGCTCAAAGAGAGAATAGCCCGCACTTTCGCAGTAACCCTTTCGTCCATCTCGAAATATGGCAGAAATATTAGGATTCAAAAATGGTAGTTACAGCTAATTAAACCTTAAACATGAGAAACATATATTGAATCGCAGATGCGTGATTTAATAAAGCAGCATTTGATGTTGACAAATATTACCGCCCATTAAACCTTAAATCGTCAGCAACATAGGTAAGTGGTAGTCACAGTAGCGAAAATAGAGAAAACAATGTGTAATTTGTCGCAGCGAAGAGGCTAGCTATGCCGATTGCGCAATGTCATGATGTTTACCATTCGCTTGACAAGTGCGAAAATCCGAGAAGACTTTATTCAGGGGTATAGCAAAAGTTAGGTATATCCCTGAAGACTTTACTCAGCTGTTCACTGTAAGGTTTTCGACCCCTCATAATGGCCTGTTTTATAATGATAAATGCTTGAGAAGTGCAAAAATCCCAGAAGACTTTATTTAGGGGTATAGCCAACGGTTAGCCGGTCAACTTTAAAACACATTCGTCGATTCATTGTCCTCCCGACACATCGGCGACCCCTAGAGGAATCCTAGTTTACATTTTATGCTTAGTTAGAAGATCGCAAGACACCTTACTAAGCATTGCAATCATGCGACCACCGTCTCTTAGCCATGTAGTCGTCGGTCCAAACCCCCTTTGAAAAGTCTTCGGCCACATCACCAGTCAGCAACCAATCAAAATCAAGGACCTTAGTAATACTGGCACCGCGGACCCACCTTTTAGCATTTAAACTTGATCGCAAGGTCAGGCGGTTAGTTGCATGATCGCAAGGCTTGAAAGAGGGCTATGAGATCATGCGACAGACCGCGAACTCGGTAGAAAATAGGTCCCGCCGACAACTGGCACACATTATCATCCATCTCGGCCAATGAGAAAGGGAGAAATAGGCACCTCGAATCTATCTGGCATGGGACCCACCACCTGGACTCACCTTTTCAATTGGACGGTTGTCATTAAAGTGGAGAGCACAAACACCGTGCAACTCCCTTAACCGAAACACCGACAGCCACCAACCAGTCGCAGTAGCGCAGATAGGAAATGCCAACAAAAGGGAAGAAGTGCGAGGTTAATTGCACCGAACAACTGCGAGAAACTAGGTCCCACCAACCGATCGCAGTAGTGGAGATAGGAAATGCCAACAAAAGGGAAGTGTGAGGTCAAAAACATCCAGGGTTTTCAACATTTTGGCATAGTAAGTTCACTGTGATATTGCTATCAAGATTCAACTGTGTAGTTTTTGGAGTCAAACTCATTGACCCATGATTCATGAGCAGTGGTTCAACACGAACCCATCTCTCATGAGAATGAATGTAACACTTAGCACTCATTGGATCTAGGTGATGCTCACAGAGGCGAAGCACCGGGACTTCCCGGGAGGTCACCCATCCCAGTACTACTCCAGCTCGAGCTCGCTTAACTACGAAGTTTCCTCCATGGTTAAACCCACTCTGCGTGCATTCTCATTTGCAAAACCTTCATCAAGCATTGTGCCTTTTGAACCATTAATTATAAAGCCCATTAAGCTCATCAATTGATAAGAAGGAGATATTTTCCACAACAAGTAAAATTGTGAATATTTTCACAATTTGACTTGCTGTGGAAAATATCTCCTACTTATCAATATTAAGAACTATTTCCTGCAGACCCTAGAACTTGAATATCTTCCTGGGCTTTGCAATTCAGCACGTGCACTCTGAATTGGAGCTTAGTGAGACATTGAAGAACATGGGGCTAAAAGCACAAGCCATAAAACCTTGTGGATTTTCTTCACAAGTTAAAACTATGTTAACAGGCCGGGTAGAGACAACCTCAGAGTTTGCAGGGAAGAGGCCATTTTTAAAGGATTTTTGCTATGACTGGAATATGGCCCAACATGTGTATTTGCGCACTTAAAAAATTTTGCATCTTAAGTTGAATTGCCTATGCGGCAGCCAATGAGTGTACAAAACGTATTGAAGACAAAAAAAAGTCGATAAACCCTTTTTTTTATCGGATTTGCCAAAATAGTGTTTGTGCAAATTTTGTGAAAATGGTGTCTGTTTTTGTCTTTTTTGAAATTTTGTCAACGTTGCATTTTGTAAGGAGCTTAGACATGTCTGTGATGTTCTTTGAGATCCCCTTAATGTTGTCAATGAACCACATAATTTGTTTGTTGATAGTTTTTTATTAGCAGTTTGTGGTGATGGGGAGAAAATGCAAGTGGCATCTGCTTGCGCAACTTGAAGTGCAAGATGGAGGTGGTGGTGTGCATCCTTTCTCATCTAATGAAATTTATTGGAGTCCAATTGGTGTAGAAGATGATGAGGTGACCGACTTGTGTGTGGCAATTCCAGTCCACAGAATAGAGGCTTTTGTCACAGGGGAGTCAAAGAGGGAAGGCATGGAATGTGCATTTGTTCGTGTCAAGCATATAGAGCACATGCATGAAGAGTATAGAGAAAACACAACCAAGATATATTCTGCGTGAGTAGAAAGAATCATCATTATATTTGTGATTCCAAAGTGTCACAATTCATTTATGGTTAAGAGCAGGACTTTCTTTATGCGTAGTTATTGGTGTTCATTTGGGCCAGATGACAAGAGGAAAAATGCACCGGCAGAGAAACGCGTCTGTCACTTTATAAAGAAAAGGGGTTGTAAGTGCCACTTCAATGTTAAGGTTATGTTCGGTAGACCGGACGTGGCTATTTTGAGTTTCACTGAAATGTTTCACGTAGATGCGGATGGTAGAGAATGTCATGATGTAAATGATCCGAGCAAGGAGCCACGGTCTGAGTTTGCGCCTCACCTTTCTGCGGAATGCAAGGCTTACATAGAGGACCTATTGGCAATGGATTTCAGTGTGGATGTTGTCATGGACAGACACCTGAGCGATCCATATTTTTTGGGTATGTTGCAGAGGAGAGATACCTTCCTGACGTGGAAAGATGTAATGAATGCATGGAGAAGAGTGAAGTCCAGTCGAGCCCAAAGACATGTTCATGACCCCACTAGTATCCTGAAATGGAAACAATTGGATCAGAATAATTTCTTTTATTGGCAGCAGCCACAGAATGACTGGACACCTTTTATTATGGGCATTCAAACCCCATGGATGCTTGATATGATGATTCAACACTCACACAATTCTATTATCTCCATGGATTCCACATTTTCCACCAAAAAATATGGGGTGAGACATCTTTTATCATGCTTGCATTGAGTACTGAAAAAGTATTTGCTATTTGTTATACGTCATTAATAACAGTGCAGTCATCGTCATTGTATTTACCACGTGCAGTATCATCTTTACTCACTGGTCGTGTTTGACAAGCAACAGTCTGGGGTTCCTGTCGCATGGGTTGTGTCCTCTTGTAACACGATCGAGGACATTGAAGGGTGGCTATTTGTGATATGTCAATGAGGAAAGGAGGCTAGAAACGGGTGGACGGTGAATGCTTTCTTGACTGACGATGCCAATGCTGAGATACAGGCCATTCAGTAAGTTCATCCATCTCTTAGTTTGAGAACCCATTTCAAGTGGCATTTCAACTCCATATGGAATTATGTTTACCCAGTTTCATTTTCGATCACTGACCCCAGTCATGCTCCTTTTCACGTGCATCAAGGCATCTTTTCAATGTCATGTCATTCTATGCACTTGGCATGTGCGTCGTGCATGGCTGAAGAATGTGCAGAAGTATGCATCGAAAGATCGAGCGAAGGCAATGTTTCAATGGCTCGGCACGATAATGACGACAATGGGTGAGAGTGAGGAAATCACTCGCAGGTTATTACAAGAGTTTTTTGATGAGTTTTCTGATCAGCCGCAATTTCTAGACTATTTCTATAGGACATGGTGTCAAGGGGACAGCCGTGTAGGTAAGAGATCTCTGTCTTTTTGTGCAAGTGTTTTATATTTTGCAACACTTGTTCTGTTAAGTACAATGCATTTCCTTTAAAGCTAGTCAGCCATTGTACATGCAGAAATGTGGGTGAAAAGCTCCAGACTCTTCCCACATGCAAATCAGGACACAAATACCGCCATAGAATCGTACCATTGCACGTTGAAGATGCGGTACCTTTGTGACCATCAAAATAAATGTACACGTCAGATGGATCATTTATACTTCACCCTCGTTTACAAGATGGAACCATTCTACAGGAAAAAGGAGAAGTTACAAGACGCTGGTTTCATCAGGAACTACAGGGTGCAAAGTTTGGAGAAAAGTATAGAGAAGGAAAAGGCAATTCCCGATGACGATTGCTTTCTTGATGAAAGTAGACCAGGATTCTACTTTGTGAGAAGCTAGACATCATGTAATTTTCATTTGGTCAGACCTTCTGGTGATAACCTTTATGTGTGTGATTATCCTTGGGCGCTGCAGGGGAATACATGCAAGCACGCGTTGAAGGTTTCAGCCATGACTACGGGAGGCATTAGTGGCAAGTGAATGTTTTGTGGCAATTTACTCTTTATTCGAATGATGTAATTTTTTTATGGATTTATGCATTCATCGATTGCTTGTAAAAAGAATTTTTGAATACAGGTAATATCCAGATGGAGAACTATTTTGTCACATCACACATGGATAATTCTCCACCTCATATGGGCATTGAGAATGCATGCCAGGGAGCATGCACTTCAGAGTGCCCCAAAAGCGTACTTGATGTTCAATCGCCTCTCCAGACAATGGATCAGTAGAATGAATCAATCAGGTTGTTGACGTCAGTGATGAAAACAAAACCACACACACACGAACAAGCGAAAGCATTCTCAAAATGTTTCGGCCGCTTTCTCATTGATCTAGACCAGTCCGGGGCCATGCCATTCAACCTGACTCCAAACACAGATCCATTGTAAACGAGCATAGTTCGGATGCGTCCATGGTTCAGTGCAAGTAGGGTTCCCGTCCCTCTGAGGCGACAACACACACGTGGTTCTAACCATGACCAATTTAGTGAGGTTTTCCCTTCACAGTCATTCGTGTTTCCCACGAATGGTACGAGGGGGAGGTCCAAGAAGGATCCCTTGCATTTTGAAGAACATAGTGGGCACGCTTCATCTACTCCAGCAATCATTGGTGAGGACTTAATTTTCTGAAAAAGACATTCTTTGGGAATGGTTGACAGCATGGGATCTTTTTTTTTTCTTTTTCATTTTTATTGGCAGTCTCCAAACTTACTCACCAATTGTTTATCATGATCTGGAACCACCACCAGGAGGTGGGTTGAGGAATTGTAGATGGAGATTATCTTATGACAGTGCCAGTGGTGCTGAAGTTTCCCACGGCAGTGCTAATTAGTTTGCATGTAGAAGATCGTGTTCAGTTATTCTCTGGCAAGGTTTTTTAATTGACAATGACCCATGCGGTACACAGGTTTCACTGGAAAGAGTTAGAACAAGAAAGTAATTATTGGTCTAACTTTCTACCTTGCAGAGGGTTAATATAAAGAACCCTAATTTTAAACCTACCTAAATCCTTGCTTGTATAAAATACAAATATAATGAACCCTTGAAATGTAACAATCAAGTTAAACCTAATCACAATACAATTAAATTATAACCAATATTATGAAAAAAGATGAGAAAGTATAGGATTTAAGGGATCACAGTAGTAAAATATTATTTGTCTGTTTGTTGTCTTCACATAGAATTATCAGTTTTTGATGACCTTTTATATCGTACATTTTTTTATATATCTATTGGAAATTAACATGTTTTTTGTAACATACTTGTTAGTTTTTGGCAAGTGCAGAAACTCTTGGATTCAGGTTTTGCTTGCTTTGATTCATTACACATGAATAGATTAACAAGAGTGCAACGTACGAGGTATCATCTTCCACCGAAAATAGCTTTATGGTTGTTTATACTTTATAAACATATGTACGTTTCCATTGATCATTTGAATTATTTGTTGTCTTCGCTATGCACATCCTTATATGTGGTTGAGTGTTGTACTCACTATATATGCAGAATGCTTGTGGCCTGTGCGACAGTGTTTCCAGGTGTTAGGAGATTAATAGCACTACCAGTCCACGCGCAAGTCAATTGTGGATTTTTTGATCGATATACACTCTGTGTGGAGGGGTGTGCAGATGAGTTCTTTTTCAGATGGCGCAGGCAACCTAGTGGTTTTATGTGTCATACGTTGTTGAGGGACAGGATATGGTGCACCAAGCAAGGACATTGCGGTCTGCAATAATGTATTGGCCGGGACGTCTCCTGAGGATTATAATGTTATGCCGATTGGGAGAGACTAGGAGAATGCAAGAGCCTGAGCAGCTATTACCGAATGACTTCGTTGCTATCGTATGTGCTTTTTTCCTAGTAAATCTCATTGTGCTGGACTATACAGAAGGGTTTAGGGCACAGCGAAGTCAGAGTCCGCCTCTAAGATTCCAAAGGATTGCATTGAGACGGCGAAGGCCACACACCTGATTTTATGACAACAAATTTTCAGGAACATGTTTATGTTTCATATTGATGATTTGCATCCTATGTATTTTAAACTGACAAATAACTTTGCCCAAAAAAGCAGTGTGGTTTGGGCATTAATGTAATTCTATGTTTTTATTATCTAAGAGTTTATTACATTTTATATGGAGCTTAGGCAGTCTGATATTAATGTTTCAGTTGTCTACGGTGCTATTGTAAAAGGACAATGTTTGGTAGTTGCACTCTACAAAGGGTGTTATGCTTAGTTTTTTATTGATGAAATTAGTTGTTTCAGGTGTTGTGCTTAAATAAAAGAAACCGCTAGAAGAAATTGAGAAACAGGTAGCATGTTTTATTATGTTGGTAGGAACAATGGATAGGAAAGTACAATATGAGGATCTGTATGTTTCGACGTAAAGATATCATATAACATAGAAGTCCTGTTATAGTCGATGAATCAACTTCATACGACAAATTTGAAGAAGATTTGAGCTTGCATGCATAATTTTTGCACTCACGCCTTTGACATTAAAACTAGATTTAAGAAATATCTTATTTACATATATTTTCCAAATTTAAGATAGACAAGCTGTTGTCTAAATTCTTTAGTTTTCTATTTATTTACTTTTTTTATCGAAGAAATTTGGTTTGCACATATAAGGGTACTTGCAGAGGCTCATAAACACAGACAAAATGTCAAGCAACGAGAATAATTTATTTTCATAAACTACGAGACGAGAGCCATAAATTTTATTTTATTTTTTAAAATTGGAAAGTACAAGCTCTGTTCAGTGTGGGCAGTGGTAGGAAAGAACGGAGTTAGAAAGACCTCGAGTCTAGCCTAGGAGGCAACTTTGTTCTAAAAAAAATCTCAAAAATCAAAGCTGTAGTACCATAATGCGATGAAACACAACATCACTGGGCAGGGCAATGCATGGCGCAGGACTGCAAATTCAAAGTGAGGAAAAATAATAACAAAAAAAAATAGAGAAGGAAATGGAAAGGTTGATATCAAAATTTAGTGAATTTAGTTCAACCTTTATTTGACATATTCAAAATACACAAGTTATAACAAGAACTGTAATTGCTCTAATTATGCGAATATAGATTGATGTGACTCCATTTGCGCGCATAAGGACTTGTCATGCAAAACCATATAAACACTCTTCACCTTCTTCAACTAAAATCTGACACAAAATGTTATCATAAGAAAGCCTTTGTAAAGAACAACATGAAGTATACAGAACCTACATTATATTTGTTGCTAACGATTCATCTTCTATTTCACATTTACACGTTTGATTTGTATATGAACCTTCTGAGATAGGCCATTGCGTTGGGTAAAGTCATTTGAAAATAATTAATACCTTTAACAAAACTTTCAAACTCAAAACATAATGAAAATTATGCCTTGCGGACCCATGATTCGACCACAAATAAATGTTCTGTATATTCATCAGATTTGTATGTCACAGCACAACTGATGCTTTCCCTTATAGAAATTTCAATGGTAATGAACTTATCCATGAGACTGTGGATGTTCTGAAGCGTAGGATTGAAAGTCTTTGCCTATTTGAAGTCCTCATCCATGATTGTCTTGCACTCTTCCACCCACTCGTCCGCACCTCTCATGTCTCCAATCTCTATGTAAAGGTTGGGCAAGCACCCATCCGAAAGATAGTTGAACTCGTGCATCTCTAATTTCAGAGTTTTTATGAATTATTTATGTTTATGTTTCAGTATCCTAGCCTCCTTCGCGTCTTTATCGGTACGTGGCCGTCTGCTCTCATATTCTTTCAACTTCTCTCGAAGCGTGCTTCCAATTCTTTCAGCATCTTGAATAGCCTTCGCATTGTTTGAATGGCACTGCCAAAATGTTTCAGCCCACTCCATAAACTCACCGTACCTTTTTTGCACCAATGTGGAGGCCATTTCAAATCGGATATTGAAACGATCCTGTAGATGTCTTGTTTCATTGATTAGCCCTCGCTCTTTCAAATCTTGGATGGATTTGAGATGGCATATATACTCTGTATCATAGATTTCTGTCTTTGCCTTGCGGAGTCTAACCCATTCGTGGTGGATTCTAACCCAAGTCCTCAATTTGATTATCAAATACAGTCACTGTTCTATCTTCGTTGGCTCTCAATGATAGAAGGGCACTATCTCGCATTCTATGAATTTCAGCCTGCCAAGCAAATGATGTCTTTAGAATTTTTGTTACATTGTCTCCCTCTTTGTGGTCGGCATGAATGGAGGGCATCCCACAATCAGTTAGACTATAAAAATGTGTAAGTTATGTCCTCATCATCTTGGTGTATAATTGATGCTTGGAGAACTGTTCGGCTAAAACAGCGAACTTCCACTCAAAATCAACGACAAGATCAGAAAGAACAGAAGGTGGACACTTCACAGAATAGAATTTAAAGCCCCTTATTAACTTGTTCAACTTTGACAGTGAGCATGCCAGAAAGTGCTAACACTGCAGATGTGTATTCTGAAAATTGAGAAACTCCACAAAAACATTCCATGTTTCTCAGGCATTATTTGTAAGGATGTTTCTCTTGCACTGAATGACAGCGCATAGGGCATTGTTAATGGCATCATTGGTCTGAGCATCTGTATTGGCCTTTTTTAAATTGGCTTCCAATCTCTGGTTCTGAACATTTAATGTTGCAATTGTAGTCTTCAATTTATCAAGCTCCTCACGATGAATCCCTTCATTAGGAAGTCCACACATTACCTGCAGTTGTTCTTGAAGCCTCTTATTCATAGCCTCCAATGCTACAATCCTATCCTAATCCCTTGATGCAAATGTGTGCGACGTCTTTGCGACATTAACATCCAAACTACTTGCTTGTAGACCCAAAAATTCAGGTGACTTTCTCATAAGAAACTGTCCATAATATTTATCCTGAAATGAAATCATCGATGGATTATTGGTATTGGGATACAATGACCAAATAGAAAGCACATCAAGGTCATCATCAAATGTGGAACCAAATACAAGGCTCTGTTCTTCATCTCGCGAGAGGCTAGAGAGATCAAGATCTTGCCTCCTCATGAGGCTATCAAATGCAATGGCAGATAAAATATCACAACCTTCCAAAAGAAGAATACCACTTTGTGATATAAATTCTCTCCCCTTTTTCGGAGTCATTGTTGCCATCAAATCTTGTACCCTTTTGAGTACCTCATCCTTTACTTGTGACTGCTCCTCTTCAGTCAAGGATTGAAAATTTAGACCCCTGGTAGCAACTAGGTTGATGGCCTCTTGCTGGAGAACAAACTATTTGAACTCCTTTTTTATGAATTTATCATCACCAATCAAGTCCCTGCATGCCTGCAATCGTATATCTTCAATCAACCCTCCACCTAACTTGAAAGAAGGAAGTGTTCATTCATTAGACGGTGGCTCCAGTTCAATTGCTTTTACAAAGTCAAAGTGTGTAGGAGGTGGAAGTGGTCGAATTGGGGTCTGAAATGCCTCATATGGTGTGTATGGGATTTTCTGATTAGGAGCCAGTGTAACTAGTGGCAGAATGGGGAAAGGCCTATGCGCAGCAGGAGATGGCCCTAAGCCTGGTGATGAAGTCTCCTCCACGTGTGCAGATGAATTAGATGGACTGGGAGGTTCGGATGTAGGCCCAATTGGGGATCCAATCGAAGTAGGTGATGAGTCAGACTTTATTTCCATTTTTGCAGGCCTACACTCTTGACCCTCAGTGTTGATTTCATTGGGAAATGGCATGCTATCAACATCAATGTACAAGGTTGCAAGCATATTCATTTGTGTCTCAACATTATGAGCAAATTTGTAGTTAGGTTGATAGTTACCTTCTCTCTGCCTCCCGTGCTCTGATTGATGTATCTTGTACCACCTCTCCCTTTGCCTGAGTACATCACCGTACTCTATTCAATTACATATCCAATTTTCTAGCTCGTCATATTGGTGAGTTTTACAACCCGGGTATATTGCCTTTATGAATCCCTCTGGGTCATAAAATTTGTAATTCACATCGGTCATGTTACAGTCTTTCATTTTGGTAGGTATCACCTCAAATCCCTTTCTTGATAGGAAGTGCAGAAGACCTTTAATGACCACTTGGGCAGGGAAGAAAGAACCTCTCTTTCTATTTCTCGCTCTTAGAGAATATATTTCTACAGATTCAAACTACCTCATGACTTCATAGAATGCAATTCTATCAGTGACTGTGATCGGCAGTGCCTTGGGTGGCACTTGACTTCCGAATACTCTGATCACTGTATGGTCCTTGTAGTAAAACCATGACCCCCAATTGTGATTGATTCCTATATCTGGGTTTAAATCCTTTGGTCTGAGGAATATCTTCACTCTATCAGATAGCCCCCATGGGACAGTTTCTTTCAAATAAGTCATCAGAGGCCTGACAAAATGATTCTCAAACAAAATATAGGATGATGCCCTATCATCCTTGTCCCAAATGTAAGTCCACTCTTGGACTAGAGCCATCTCTCCATCAACAATGGCTTCGACTCTCAGGTTTGGATCCCAAATGTTGAGTCTGCTCCATAGAATCATGTACATTAAGATGGAGTTGAACCTAAAGTTACTACTCTTCCCCTGCTTTATACTAATCAAGGCCTTATGGATGTCATCTGCTAATGTTCCCGCATAATCAAAACATCTGTGGGCTTCATTTCCTTGTATATCCAAGCACATGAGCAACATCCGATTGGGGATATTAAATGTTGCATCCTCACCATGCCACTGACATAAAGCGTAGTATGTATCTTTCACGTATGGAGCAAAGAAATCTACATGATACGGAGGGTTTTCAGTGGGACTCAATGCTTTCTCTGCTGTAGTCAACTGCTCTGGCTTGTGAAGAGAAATCTTGCTTCTATAAATATTATTTAACTTTTCAAATTCATGGTCCATAATATTTGTATCAAGTGGCCACCAGTCCTTGTCTGTGTCTAGCATGTATGTCTCCTCTATAATTTGTCTCGTTATCTTGATAATTTCCTTGTTATCATGGGCCAGTACCTATCTTGTGTTAGGGACATACCTGTTTGCAATTTTTTGTATCAAATCTGCATTAACAAAAACATTTGGGACAATGATCCTAGCTAAATTGGAATCCCATATGTTCCTGACAGGTTTTGCCTCCTTTCTCTTATTGTAATTTCTTCTCCACAAGGCAAACCCTGTAACGCCAGGTCCTAGAAAAGGGTCTCTGTATCCTGCGTGGGAGTCGATTAAGAAATCTTTAGGGCGAGTATTACAGGTTGCTCCTTTTTGGATTCCATGTGACCCTGGTAACTGTCTTGTTATCTCATCGGGATATGAATTCGCATCACAAGGTCCTTCCTTCCGCTTCATGATTACAATTATTTGGCACGGTCGACGGGAAGGTTAGGGCTTCGAAATCAAAGCTTTCCCTGAGCTCACTATTGTAATATGTTATGATACATGGCCTCTGAAGAATTCAGTAATAGCGAACAATGCACTTGAAATATTCATTGAAATTGTTTATAGAAGTCGATAATGCAGAGTGATTTGTGCAATTTGCAGGAGGAAAAGTGAAAAATGGAATACAAATGGGAATAAAGTACAGAGACTTACTGTTAAAGAGCAGAGAAGAACACCTTTACCGGTGAATTCTGGTGCAATGACCCAAACGAGACCTCAACCACACCTGCGTGCTCAGGCAAGCCAATGAGCCATTACAAATCGAATTCGAAACTTGGGAAATGCGTAAATCGCGGCGGGCGGAAAGGCAACAAGTATTACGCTGTCTTAAGATGTTTGATGGTTGAACAATGGTACAAATTTGATGGCCTGTTAAATCTTCGGGGAAAATTGTATTTGTTTTGAACTATTTGTGCACATCTGCCTTAATTGCGTAAAGGCGACGGCATGGCGGCTGTTGATGTTGGTCGAGATGGTCTGCAAGGGACCCACTCATGGACAAACTGGTGGCGGGAGGCAGTGTATACACGCGGCCCAATACGAAGGGACAACAGCTAAGTTCGTCATTTAGTTTTAGATTTCTATTAGTATTATATTTAGATTTGGATTTAGAGTTCTGTAAGATTTAGATTTATATTTCTTGCACATTTATATTTTATTATTATTTCATTTAATATTTAGTTTTAATATTTAGATTTAAATTTAAATATGGAGGGAAATGTGGCCATCGGCTTGTTTTGTTTTTTAATGATTAATATTTTATTTGTAAAAGACAAACGAATTTGCAAAAGACAGTGGATAAAATGAAGACATGCTCTTGGATTATAAAAGAGCGCCTCCTCATTTCATTTCTTATTTTGTTTCATTTGTTGTTCTGTAGAGGGAATAATTGGAGTGTTTTAAAGGACCCAATAGTAGATTCAATTTAGGAGCAAGTTCTTTGGAATAGAGATTTTGATTTTTTGTATTTTACCTTTCAATAGATTTAGTTGCATTTAAAATATATATATTTCAATTTGCACATGTCATTTTGATTTTTATATTCGATTCCAATTTAAATAAAATGATATACATTTAAAATATAACTTGTATTACATTTCAATATTTCATTTGCATTCAAAATCAAACATGCAAATTAAATCAATAGCATGGTTGAATTGCATGTTTCATTTTGAATTAGAAATTATATCATGTTTCAAAACCTGCCTTTTAGTTAATTTAAATATAAAAAAAAATTCGACAACTAATATATATTATTCCAATGTAATTAACATATAAAGTTTGAAATGGCAATGCAAAATGGTTATTTTTATTAATTGTATAAAGTAATGTTTCCTTTAAAGTTTGCAGGATAGCAGCCCACGTACATCTGCATCTGACACATAGTTGAACAGCATTGTTACGAGCCTGTGTAGGGGAGAGGGACGAATACTCGCGAGGGCTAACTCTGTCAACATGTAGCCGTTGCATGGAATATTGTAAGACCTTCATTTTTTTTGTGAAATGTAAATTGGATAATTAACGACCTATAACTATGGGTTGAAGTCATGACTCATCATGCAACTCGTTAAAATATCATGCCTAGTTAAACATGTACAAAAAACTAGCTTTTTAAAGATTCAACCAAAAACTTAATCTAAAAATCATTACTACTAGCTTATATATATATATATATATATATATATATATATATATATATATATATATATATATATATATATATATATATATATATATATATATATATATATATATATATAATACGCCGAGCTAATTTTTCCGGAGGTGCCTATTTTCTTTAAATTACAACCTGCAAAAGGTGCCTCGACAAGGATTACTCTCGGCATATTATATATATAAGCTAGTAATAGTCCCAGCGCAACACATTAGAAATATACGATTTCTAATGTTTTGGAATATTGCTGAAAAACAAAATCAAATCAAATTATTGGGGCATCAATTAGGTTTTATGTTCTAAAATTAATAAAATAGTATATATGTAGTTAGGGTTAGGGTCAGGGTTAGGGATAGGGTGAGAGTTAGGGTTAGGATTAGGGACAAGGTGAGAGTTAGGGTTAGTAGGACATTTTACATTATGAGTTAGGGTTCAGATAAGACTTACAGTTATGGTTAGCAAGATATTTTACCTTATGAGTTATGGTTCAAGTAAGAGTTATAGTTAGGGTTAGGGATATGGTGAGAGTTAGGATTAGTAGGATATTTTACCTTATGAGTTACCATTTGAGTAAGAGTTATAGTTAAGGTTAGGGTTAGGGATAGGGTGAGAGTTAGGGTTAGTGGGATATTTTATGTTATGATTAGGGTTCATGTAAGAGTTACAATTAGGATTGGGGTTAGGGATAGGGTGAGAGGTAGGGTCAGGGATAGGGTGAGAGTTAGGGTTAGTAGGACATTTTACCTAAAATATAATTGGGGACAGGGTGAGATTTAGGGTTACTAAGACATGTTACATTATGAGTTAGGGTTCAAGTAAGACTTATAGTTAGGGTTGGGTTAGGGATAGGGATAGGGTGAGAGTTATTGTTAGTAGGATATTTTACCTTATGAGTTAGGGTTTGAGTAAGAGTTACATTTAGGATTAGGGTTAGGAATAGGGTTAGGTTCAGGGATAGGGATAGGGATAGGGTTAGAGTTTGGGTTAGCAAGATATTTTGCCTTATGAGTTAGGGTTTGAATAAGAGTTACATTTAGGGTTAGGGTTAGGAATAGGGTGAGATTTAGGGTTAGTAAGGTATTTTTTCATATGATTTGGGGTTCGAGTATGAGTTACAGTTAATGTTAGGGTTAGGGTTAGGGAGAGGGTGAGAGTTAGGGTTAGTAAGAAATTTTACTTTGTGATTCAGGGTTTAGGTAAGAGTTACATTTAGGGTTAGGTTAGGGATAGGTTGAGATTAAGGATGTGGTTAGGGATATGATGTTAGGTTTATAGTTATGATTACTATCATATTTAGTGTAACATTAAGGTTTAAGAGTATAGTATGGGGTTAGGATTAGGGTTATTAATACAACGAGGCTTAATCATGGTTAATGATGTAATGCAAAGTGTTGAGTTTGGATTAGTATTAGGGTAAAGTTCTTGTCAAATAGCTGCAAGGTCATAATAATATTCACATGACAAAATGTACATGCTAGGCGTACACATTATAGATAATTTTAGCATGCTACAAATCAAAAGAGAAAAATTCCTCGATTTTCTAACGATGATTAATACGATTACAATATACGGTAAACTAGCAAATAGACAATAATTATATAATTATATATATATATATATATATATATATATATATATATATATTAAAAATAAGAATAAAAACCAAAACCTCATATAGTGTAGTATATTAAAGTTGATGCACAAAATTAGAGAATCGTATTTCCTTGAGACTTAAATCTTATTATATGTATTTGTGTTTACAGTTTACATAGTGTGTGAATATGACAATCGTGTCCACTCTCCTTGTAAATTAAAACTATTATTTTAAATAAAAAATGTATAATATAATATGAAGACAAATGGCAAGGTTGAAATTATAGGGCCGAAATAATAGGAAGACAAATGGCAATGCCAACATAATATGAAGACAAATGGCAATGCCAAAATAATATGAAGACAAATGGCAAGGTTGAAATAATAGGGTCCGAAATAATAGGACCCGAATAAACAAGGGTGCGACATGGATGAACAATAAGTTAAAATAAATAAATTAAAAATTAAAAAATTAGTGTGTTATATGTTTTTTTTGGAATTTGGAGATGCAAAAGGAATTGGAAAAGACACCTTTTGGGGAATATGAAGAGACCCTCTCATATTATTAAAGAGCGTCTCAATTTAATAATTTTAGTTTAGTTTGTTTTTAGATTTAAAGGTGATCAAGCAAGTAATTAACCAAATATAAGGGTGATCATTTTATTTTCTATTTCATACTTTATTTATTTTTTAATATAGTTTTAGTTTAACATTTAAATTTAATTTTAGTTTTAGCTTTATATTTAGAATTAGAATTAGAGTTAGAGTAAGTTTTGGTTTTAGTTAGATTTAGATTTATATTTCTCTTAGATTTAGATATTAATCATTAATTGATTTAATATTTAGTTTGAATATTTAGATTTAAATTTAAATACGAAGGGCAATGCTGCCATCGGGTTTTTAATGTTTTTTTAATGTTGAAAATGGTTTAATTTGGAATTTGAAAAGATAAAGGAATTGCAAAAGATGTATTGGAGAATATGAAGAGATGCTCTTAGATTATAAAAGAGCGTCTCCTCATATCATTTTTTATTTTATTTCATTTGTCATTTTCTAGATTTTTAAGAATTGGAGAGTTTTAGATGATCCAAGACTAGATTCAATTTTGGTGCAAGTTCTTTCCAAGTGAGATTTTCATTTTGCAAATATTTTACTTATCCATAAATTAGTTCCTTAAAAAATATTTAGATTTCAATTTGCACATTTCATTTTGATTTGTATGTTTCATTTCATTAAAAATAAATTGATTTGTATTTAAAATATAGCTTGATTTAGATTTGCATGTTTGATTTGCATACAAAATCAAAGATGCAAATTAAATCAATAAAATATTTGATTTGCATGTTTCATTTTGAATTGCACGTGTCATTTTGATATGCATGTTTCATTTAGATTTGTATTTTAAATAGTTTGCATTGTACATTTAGATCTATATTTTAAATAGTTTGCATTTTAGATCCATGTTTGGATTAGTATAAGGGTTAAAATATTGGTTAAGGTTAGTATGACAAATAGGGGCAGTTTAAGGTTATGCACAAAGTTATGATTTATGGTTTATAGTGACGGTTAAATCATAAGTAGTTTTGGGTATACAAATAGTATTAGGGTTTTCGTGAGAGTAAGATTATGGGCTTGGTTAGTGATGGGATCTAGGTTATAGAGTTATGATTAAAGTATCATACTTGGCAATACATTTTTGGATGTTCTTTAGAGTTTAATATGATAATTATCATTACTATCTTATTTAACGTTAGCATTTAACATATTGTAAATGGTAGGGACATGGTAACAACTAACTTGAACAATTACCGTATATAAGTAATTATAATGTTAACGATAACATATTAGAGTTAGGATTAGGGTTATGATTGGGGATAAGATTCTATGTTTACAGTTACGATCAGTATCGTATTAGAGTTAGGACAAGGGTTATGATTGGGGATAAGATTCTATGTTTACAGTTAGGATTAGTATCGTATCAAAGGTTACTATAAGCATCACGTTGACCATTTTACTTATGGTAATCAAGAGGGTTATGGTTACAATTAGGTTTTAATTTTAACCTTGGGAGTACTATTAATTTCAGACTTACACCTGTCACATTAAAAGAAAAGATTAGGGTAAGGGGTTAGGGTTAGCATTATAGTTAGTAATATGGTGAAGATTACTAATAGTTATGGTTCCATTTAGGGTATTGTACATGTAGGGCTAGGGTTAGGACCAGTTTAAGGTTGTGTGTAGTGTTACGATGTACGATACATTGTTAGGCTTACATCATATGTAGTGTGAGGTATATGATTAGTAGTAGGGTTTGTACGAGAGTAATATTATGGATGTGGTTAGTGATACGATATAGGTTTTAGAGTTAGGATCAAAGTATCATATTTGGGAATATATTTTTTGATGTTGTTTATAGTTTAACATGAAAATTATCATTAGTATCACATAGAGCATTACCATTTAAGGAAGGGTCAATGGTAGGGACATGGTAACAACTAGCTTGAACGGTTAGCATATTACTGTAACTATAATCATAATGATAATATATTACAGTGAGGGTTAAGGTTACGATAATTATTGTTGTTAATTTCACATTGTTCTATGGATTAAGATATAGTTTTATTTAAATAGTTTTTATTTCATATTTACTTTTAATAGTTTATTTTATATAGTTAAAGGTTTTGGTATAGTTGTTTAACATTGATTAGGATTGTGTTAGAGCTAGGATTAGAAATACAGATTTTGACAAAACATGTTGCCAAATGTTGCTAGTATAGGGGTAATGATAGCCAAAAATATTTATTTATTTATTTATAGGGGCAATGATAGGCAAAAGAATCAAAGAGGAAAGAAATGGGTTTTAGATCCAAATTATCTAAGAAATGCATGATATCCTACAAGTTACCCTCATCTGGAATATGATAACTAGCTTATATATATTTATATATATAATATGTCGAGAGTAATCCTTCTCGAGGTGCCTATTGCAATTTGCAATTGAAAGAAAATAGGTGCCTTGAGAAGGATTACTCTCGGTGTATTATATATATAAATATATATAAGCTAGTAGCAATCGCAGCGCAACATAGTAGACATTTATGAATAAGATATCCTCTATAATTAATTTCTCCCATTTATTCAGCACATCCATTAAAGGAATAAATATTAGAAATACAGAGTTGAACAAAACATGTTGCAAAATGTTACAAGTATAGGGGTAATCATGATGGGAATAGCCAAAACTATTTATTTATTATCTTATTCATGAAACTTATATATATAAAAAGGGAAATATAAGTCCCAATACAACTATTCAGATAATTACGAAGGTTGAAAGCCAAGATTAAATCAATAACATTTCTCCATAATGATGCAAGTACATCACATATTCTTCAACAATAAAGTTAGTATTGCGGCCCTTATTTGTACAATGATCGCGATAGACTTCTTTCGTCATTGATGGAAATGCATCCACTTTTGCCGATGTCTCACGTAGAACTTTTGCAACATTTGCCATCTGCATAGTCAACTGATAACACTGCGTACTCCATAGATTTGGTTGCGCACGAGTCTACAATGATTCGTGTACACTTGTCAAATTCAGTCTCAAAGACATCATTCGAGGCCACCAAAGCAAAGGGGCTTGTAACCATGATGTTCAACTCTCTATCAGAGGCAGCCATAGGTGGAATGGTAAACATCAATATATAAAATTAATCAGAATAACCATTTTGCATTGTCATTTTAAACTTTACATGTTACTTATATAGTGGAATAATATATATTATGTTGTGGATTTTTTTATATGTAAATTAACAAAAAGTCATGTTTGTAAACATGATATAATTTATATTATTCTTAATGTTAAATGTTAGCAATAATTTAAATATTTAAATAATTAAGAAATCTAATGTATGCTTAATCTAATTTTAAAATTTAAGAAGTGTATTTAAAGAATATTAAATACAATTCTTAAAACAATATTAATCTAAAAACAATACCAATCTAAAAACACTATAAAACTAATATAAAACTATATAAAAAATTTATTTTTTATATAGTTTGATATTAGATCTAAAATAATCTAATATCAAACTATATAAAATTAATCTAAAAAAAACTATATAATATCAGATCTAATAAAATAGATCTGATATCAAATATTAGATCTAATATTTGATATCCGATATTAGATCTAATATCAAACAATATTTAATATTGCATTTTATATATAGTTTGATATTAGATCTAATATCAAACTATATAAAACAATATTAAAATAGATTACTATCAAAATATATAAAATAACATTAAATTAAATGCAATATAAAACTAAATCTATTTACCTGTTTCAAATTGATGAAAGTTGCCTGCAAATCAGCTCTCTACAATGCAATCCAGCTGTCTGTAATGCAATCCTCCTCTGTGCTATTCACAAATTTCTCTCTTAGAAATCCTCTCTTTGCAATGCAATCCTCCTCTCTGCTATTCATAAATTTCTCTCTCAGAAATCCTCAGTAATTTCTATTTGATTTACCTGTCTCAACTCTCTGAAAACCTGAAATCTTAGAACTCTCCAACTTCTCAAATCTCACAACTCTCAAATCGCGTGTACCTGCAACCAAAAAAATAGCTTGAGAAATGAAGAGCACTCTTTTATAAATGAAGAGTGTCTCTTCATTTCTCAAATGTTTTGTAATCCAAAATTCATTTGGCACTCCCGTAAAAAAATGTTGGAATAATTTTATTTTTTTTAAATTATTTTTTGCAAATTTTTTTTGGTTCGGCACTTGGCACGTCTGTAACGTTACGCACTCCCAGTGCAGTGCGTACATTACTGCACTGGCACCCATGCTGTGCAGCGCATGGGCACCAAGTGCACCAGACCTGTGTTGTCCAACGCACAGGCCCACTCCGAAACTCAACATATGATATTGATTTTTTCGGTTTTGATTTTTTTGTTTATGAAATTTGATATTTTCGGTTTTGATTTTTGATTTTTTCATTTATGAATATTTCGTTTACGATTTTTTATTTTGGATTTTTACATTTTTTTATTTTTATTTTTGATTATTTCAATTTTTGATTCGTAACTGATTTTAAATCCTTTTTTTATTATATAATTTTTGTAAAAACTATTATTTTTAGGGAACTATTATTTCAGCCACCTATATTTTTGGTGAGCTATATTTTGAGGTTTATGCTATTGTTACAATTAAGGTTAGTGTTAGCATTATGGTTAGGTTCAATGTTTTATATATATTTATTGTTAATGCTATTATTAAGTATTTGAGTAATAGAAAATTGTGACAACAAGGGTTGGTTAGTAATAGTGCTATTGTTACACATAAAGTTAGTGTTAGGGGAACTGTTAGGTTCCATTGAAGAAGTTTGTTAGGGTTCATGTTATTATTATGGTTAAGGTTATTGTTAGGGTTAGTGCTCATATTAGGATAAGGTTAGTGGTATTGTTACAGTTAAGGTTAATGTTAGGATAATAGTTAGGCTATATTTGTATGTGGTTTAGGGGTATCGTGACATGTAAACCACATAAAAATAAATTTAAGAACCATAAGAAAGTTTAAATAATGATGTAATCATGTTAGATTGAGCATATGCGATTTAACTTGTATAGGTTAATGATATAATAATTGAAGATAATTATGACATAAGGTAGGAGAAGAAATAATTATTTATTTTATAATAGGAAGTTTCAAATACATCATAAGAGTACATTAATTTTCAAGACATCTAAGTCTGATTTCTTCTACTTTTCTCTTTGAAAGTTGTTTCCCACTTTTCATTTTTTCATAGCGGTCATATGTGAAGGGTGGCATTATTCTCAAGCCTTCTAGAGACTTTACACAAGATACTACATCAAATGTCAATCCTACTCTTTCTCTTGGACCTATATCAATCATGGCTTTTGAAAGAGTTAGTCCTTGAGATTTGTGAATTGTCAATGCCCATGCTAACCTTAACGGTAATTGGAAGGTCCCACCTCTTTGTAATGGTGGTAATGGTACTATTTTTGGATGGTGGTCATCATATGGTATTCCAGAGTAATTATCAAATTCAACTGTGACATATGCTGGAGGTTCAAGTGGACCAGTTCTGGGTTTGTAGACATATTTCTAATATATCCCAATGCTCCATTGACAAGACCAACTTCTATCCATAGATTTGTAGTCAACATTACCCTTGAATTGGTACTGAACAATAACTTTGTATCAAGTTCTTCAGCTGACCAATCTTTATTTGTATTACCATTCCTTGACTTAGTTGCAAGGCTACGTGCAACAGGATGTCTTAAAGAATACAACATCCTCATGTTATGGTTACGAACATTGTCATTTTTAGAGAACAAATGCAGTGTCTTATCAAACTCATCATTGCTTGTAGCATCTAACCTTACAGGAGTTCTTGTCATAAGCAAGTTCCAATCATCTATTTTTGGATTTGCATCTCTCAGATTTGTGAGAAGATGATGAAATCTTTGTTGGTGGACATTTTGTCCATCTTGCCTGAATACTTGATCTAGTGTAACCACTGTCTTGAATTCATGCCATAGTAACTTTTCCCGTTTGTTGCTGTCATACGCAGGTCTATCATTGACAGGAGGTAACTGTCCCAAATTACCAACCAAAATAATAGATACACCTGAAATAGAGTTGGATAAAATTAAATTTAGAGAATTTAGTAATATCATAACATGATATTATATATAAATATTAAAAGACATTAATAGCATGATTAAGAATAAGGAAAGGTATACCTCCAAAGGTAATGTCAGCGCTTTGTGGGAAGGCTTGTCTGAGTTGAGAATCAATATTTTCCAGCAAGTTTTGACCAATGAAGCTCATTTCATCAATCAAAATATATTTGAATGTTCCATTTCTTCTTGAAAACTTGTAAGCCTTGTGCCTTGTAGCTGCGCAAAATCTGTAATGGGTATTCGCAACTTTGAATGAATGGTGCAAGTAATAGAAGTGGAGAAGTATTTGGCATCACTATCATTTGGAGAGATTGAATGATGGCACCAATTAGATAAGACTTTCCCATTCCTGTTGTTCCTTGAATTATCATAAATAAAGGAATTCCCACTTGATTGCTATGGTAGTGTGTCATAATAATGTCAATTGCCTTTTGTTGCTTTTGACTGAGAAACCTAGGAAAAACTCTGACAATTGCTGATGTTTGTCATGGCCCCCCATTTATTTTCTCCTCTTCTTCTAGGATTGTATATCTAGGACCTTGTTGCATCAATCAATGTGATACCTTCCATACAAAGTGGTCTTCTTTTGTAACCATGTACAAAAGATTTTGTGAGTTCTTCCTCATTTTCCTCATTATTGATTAGTACAGGTTTGAAGACTTCACGTGAGACATTTAGATTAATAAACCTTCTGCTGCACTCCACCAATGGAAGTTCTAATAGCATATGACATGTCTCCTGAGCTCTAATATCTCTTTCTACAACTATTTCTCTTAGAAGTTTTCTATATGCTCATGCCGCTAAATCATCTGGGTTTTCAAGGTTTGAGAGATGCATCAACATTTCTTGATATGTTTCAGAGCTTCTCTCAGCTTTTGCTGCATACTTTGCAATGTATTTGATAACTGCATGTCTTGAAAGAACAGGTTGCCAATCTACATTGGCCCTCCATAACTGTAATATGTATCGATTGTGTGAATTAACTCTATCATCATTTCTTGTGGGTTCAATTTTTTTCTCACTTGATTCTGCATCCTCATATAACTTTGATCCTCCCAAATGCAATTGCCAAGGTGCATTATACCTGAAATATTAGAAAATATGTATCTTGTTAGCTGAACTTGTTTAAATAGTTGATATAGAAAATTTAGATATAAAATTATTTGATGAAATAATTACTTGTAAACCATCTGTTAGGGATTTTTCTTGTAGGACACTAAATGCTTCTTGAACCTGTGTTCCCCGAGGCTGATTCCCACAAGAGAAAGACCTAATTGCTGAGGATTGGATAAGATCCTCCTTCACTTTTGAGCTCCACAGACTCAGGCAGCTATTACCTTTTTAGTGATGACTGTTATTACAGTATTCTTTATGAGTGGACACTGACCAGCTTCTAGTTTTCTCAATGCATAGACTTATAGAACACTTTATATATGACTTTGATCATCTTAATGCAAACTATAACTAGATAAAGTGTGACTGTAAATGAAGCAATAATCAGTGCTTTAAGGATTCTCATCCTTCTTCCTTTTAAGGAGGGGTAACCTATTATGATTCTCTCTATATAGAATCAGGAAATATGAACTAGATGCCCTGAGGATAGTCCAATCTTTTAAGTGCAATGAACCTAAACATAAAAGGTATTTAATGGATGATGTAAAAGTTCAAACTTCCCCCTTTTTGGTAATGGAAGATACAACCTTTTGAGAAACATACATCAAGCCAGTGCCTAATCTTAAGGGCAACAGAGTCACAAATGCAAGCTATTAAGTAAATATAATTGAAATACATTAGTGTGCCTTACACACCCACTATAAGTCCAAATAGGTTTCCTTGCAAGCTATTATGTTAACTAAATATTGTTATCATCAGATATCCACACAAATGCATTTACTCTCCAGGATGAAATATAAGCACATTTAATTCTTTCCTTGAAAGAAGCTCATAAGATAGTTAAGAAAATTGCCTTACAACCGGTATATTTCAAATGCCTAACATGAAAAACATACTAGAGTAAAATACATAAGAAAAGAGACAACAACAATGTGCGGCAGAAGTTTCAGTGTATTTGTATTAAAATCAAAACTTGTCACTTACATTTACAATTCCATCACTCAGAAGACTAGACACAAAACTCGGTGATCTGCTTCTAAGAAATCTCCTTCTATTTTCTATATCTCCCAATATCAATCAACAAAAAAAAAAAAACTCCTCTTTACAAAAATTTTACTTTTCTTTAAAAGCCCCTTTTTTCAACCACCTTGGAATTCCCTCATTAATGGGAATGCAACAAGCTTCGGGTGGTTGGAAAACCTAACACTATTTAAAGCATAGAAAAGCAAGAAAATACAACACCCACTCCCAAGTGGTGAAGGAAAAAGAACACATCGGATCAAAGTACAACCTTGCTGCTCAAAAACTGACACTTTCAACTGCAAACATTTATAAAAGCTCCTCGGTTTCAATGAGAGATGGTGACCACCATTTCAGGCTAACCTACACCATTTTTGAATGATAGCTATTTTTCCTTGTACTCCTTGGATCATGTGTCAGGTACATCAGATGTCCTTCTTAATCTTCCTCCAAAATGTCCAAATCAACTGCAGCAGATTTAGCCCTTTTGGGTTTTGTCTTTTCATCCCATGCAGCTACATCTTCCTCTGATGGCCAATTAAAATCTTGGGCAAGTTGTAGTTGGGCTTTTTGTCTTTCCCATCTACTGGAACATGAACTTGTGGAGTATCATCCAATACTACATAATCATTTTCTTTCTTCTCATGCTGCAGCAACAGATCTTTGTACAATAGTTTCTCATTGAATATGACATCCCTGCTTCTTACAATTTTATGATTTTCAAAATCCCAAAGCCTATAACCAAATTCATCAATGCCATATCCAACAAATACATATTTCTTTGACTTAGCTTCCAGCTTGGTTCTATTTTCAGAATCTATAAGTGCAAAAGATTCACAACCAAAGGTTTTGAGAAAAGAATAACTCACCTTCTTACCACTCCATGCTTCCTCTGGAATACCACAGTCCAAAGGAGTAGAGGGGCCTCTATTGATTAAATAAACAACAATGTTCACTACATCTACCCACATATTTTTAGGCAGCCTAGCATGCAACCTCATACTCCTTGCATGCTCCATTATTGTCCTATTCATGCGTTCAGCCACTCCATTTTCTTGTGGAGTCCTTGGTACAGTTTTCTACCTACGAATACCATTAGAGGAACAATATTCTTCAAATTCTATGCTACAATACTCACCACCATTATCAGGTTTGAGACATTTTAAATTTTTACCAGTCTCATTCTCAACCAAGCATTTCCATTTCTTAAAAGTTTGAAATACATCAAATTTTTGTCTAAGGAAATAAATCCATACTTTTCTTGTTGCATCGTCTATAAATGTAACATAATACAGAGAGCCACCAAGGGAAGATACCTAAGCTGGTGCCCATACATCTATATGCACAAGCTCTAATCTCTCATTTTTCTTTTCCTTCCCATTCTTCACAAAATTAACTCTCTTTTGTTTTCCATAAACACAACTTTCACAGAAATCCATATTGACACATTTGAGACCAGGTAAACCTTTATTTGAATGAATTTATTTCATACCTTTTTCACTCATGTGCCTGATTCTGTTGTGCCACAGTGTTGTGTCATAATCTACAGCAACGGTTTGATGTTCTTCCTGCTCAACTACATTGTTCCTGAACATTCATTATCTTTTGAAACAATTAAAGTAGAAGGAACAGTATGACCTGTACAAAGATATAAGGTGCCTAATTTCACACCTTTTGCTACTAGTAAGGAACCTTTTGAAACCTTCCAATTTTTATCATTAAAAGTAACTGTGCAACCCTCATCACCCAGTTGCCCTACTAAAATTAAATTCCTACTCAGCCTTGGAACATGTCTTACCTCTTGTAGTAGCCAATGATTCCCATTCTGCAACTTGATCTTAATTTTTCCCTTTCCAACAATCTAACAGGGTTCATTATCTACCAAATAAACTAGCCCAAAATCCCCTTGGACATAATCAAGAAAGTAACCTCTATGGGGTGTAGCATGAAATGAAGCCCCAGAATCTAAAACCCATGAATCATCAACATTTTTTAAAGACAAAAGAAAAGCATCCTCTTCGGATTTGTTACTTACCACATTTGACTCCTTGTTTCCATCATTTTTGTCTCCTTGATCTTTCTTCTGAGACCAACAATCATATGATTTAACTGTGACTATAAACCATACATCATAACTTTATGCATAACCTTCAACTGACCCAATTTGTCATACTAACCTCAACCAATCTTTTAACCCTAATACTAATCCAAACTCAACACTCTGCATTCCATCATTAACCCACGATTAAGCCTCACCGTATTAGTAACCCTAACCCCATACCCTAATCTTAAACGTTAATGTTACACTAAGTATGATACTAATCCTATTTGTAAACCTAACATCATATCCCTAACCACATCCTTAATCTCACCCTATCCTTAACCCTAACCCTGACTCATAAGGTAAAATATCCTACTAACCCTTACTCTCATCCTATCCCTAACCCTAACCCTAAATGTAACTCTTACTTAAACCCTAACTCATACGGTGAAATATCATGCTAACCCTAACTCTAACCCTATTCCTAACCCTAACCCCAACCCTAAGTATAAGTCTTACTCAAACACTAACTCATAATGTAAAATGTCTAACTATGCCTAAATGTCACCCTATCCCTAACCCCTAGTGTAACTCTTATCCAAACCCTAATTATATTTAAGCTAAAATGTCCTACTAACCCTAACCCTAACCGTAACAGTAACTCTTACTTGAACACTAACTCATAATGTAAAATATCCTACTAACTCTAACTGTCACTCTTACTTGAACCCTAACTCATAACGTAAAATGTCCTGCTAACTCTACATCTTACTCGATTTCAAATTATTTTAATAATATATCTGAGAATTTATAATTTTTAACCATATATGCTTTTTTTTTACAACATTAAACCTAATTGGCACCCCAAACATTTGATTTTATTATATTTTTCTGCCATATACATAAACATTAGAAATCATAAATGTCTACTATGTTGCGCTGCGACTGCTACTAGGTTATTTATATTAATATATCTAATACGCCGAGAGCAATCCTTGTCGAGGTGACTATTTTCTTTAAATTGCAAGTTGTAATAGGTGCCTTTAGAAGGATTACTCTCGGCTAATTAGATATATAAATATATATAAGCTACTATATATTTATGCTGAGAGACGTGGCTATACAATGGGAGCACAAATGGAAATACGAGCATGGAAATATGCCATAATAAATTCCTTATAAATAAAAACTATTCTTTATTAAAAAAAAAATTTATAATATAATGTGAAGACAAATAGCAAGGGCAAAATAATAGGAAGACAAATGGAAAGGCCAAAATACTATGAGGACAAATGGCAAGGCCGAAATAATAGGGCCCGAACTAATAGGACCCGAAAAAATAGGGGTGCCACATGGATGAAGAATAAGTTAAAAAATTAAATAAAATTTTTTTTTAAAAAAAAAGTTTATTATTTTATTTTTCTTGTAATTCGGAGACCCAAAGGAATTAGGAAGCTCGTTTAAAGAGCAAGCAAGCAACCAAATATAAAGGTCATAATTTTGTTTTCTATTTAATAATTTATTTTTTTTGATATAATTATAATTTTAGTTTTAGATTTAAATTCAAATTTAATTTCAGTTTTAGCTTAAGATTTAGTTAGATGTAGAATTATATTTCTCTTACGTTTAGATTCTAATCATTTTTTTATTTAAGAGTTAGATTTAAATTTAAATATGGAGGGCAATGCTGCCATTAGTTTTTTATGTTTTTTTAATGTTTAATATTTATTTAAAATTCGAAATGATAAAGGAATTGCAAAAGACATACTGGAGAATTAAAATTGTATTCTGAATATTTATATTTATATTTTGTTTCTTAAATGCTAGATTTTTTATACAATATTTTCTTTATATATTTATATTTTAGTAATTCACTGATTACATCATTGCGATAAATAATTTTTATCACGGACTAAATTTAAGATGGACTAAATGCTAACTTACATTTCCGAATTACTATAACTAGCACTGACTTTATAGAAAATACTTGATGTTTTTGAATGCGGACTTGTGCATTAAAAATCAAATCGAAAACCCATAACACTTTCGTACCGGTGAGATGACCCGACATGTTATGGCATAGTTTTGCATCAAACGAAAGACCTAAAATGGCAGTAGAATAGGACTAGTTTATAGCTCTAGCTGAGAGCAAATTTATCATGTCCTTGCAACTCCATGCATAGAGAGCTATGAGTCGCTTTGTGAGGCCTCATTGTTGAGAAACCTTGCATGTAATGATTCATATAAGTGTGGTGACTTTTACATCATACAAGGAAAATACCAAATATGTCATATTGAGTCAAAATTAGAAATATAAATATGATTCTTAATATATTTGAAGCATCATTTCTTTGTTTTTTAATGAATGAGTTTATTTTCATATTTATAGGATAAGAAACATATTTAGTAAGAGCCAAACAATATGAAATGACTAGACAAAAGTTTTATCTTCTTGAAAATGAGACGATTTGCCTTATAAATAAAGAAAGATTTGACTTGACTAAATTGAAGGAATAAAAATTCCGATATATATATATATATATATATATATATATATATATATATATATATATATATATATATAAATAACCATCTTTCTACCGTTGTAGCCATAAACTAGCTTATATATATTTATATATATAATATGCCGATCATAATCCTTCTCGAGATGCCTATCGCAGCTTGCAATTTAATGAAAATAGCCGCATCGACATCGATTACTCTGGGTGTATTATATATATATATATATATATATATATATATATATATATATATATATATATATATATATATATATATATATATATATATATATATATATAAGCTAGTAGCAGTCACAGTGCAACATTGTATACATTTACGATTTATAATGTTTATGTAAATGGCATAAAAATAAAATAAAATAAAATTATTGGGGCAGCAATTAGGTATAATGTTGTAAAATTAAAAAAAAGTATATATATAGTTTAAAATTATAAATAAATTATAAATTATTAAAATAATTTGAAATTGGGTAAGAGAAAGAGTTAGTATGACATTTTACGTTATGATCAGGGTTCAGGTAATAGTTTCAGTTATGGTTAGGTTTAGGGATAGGGTGAGATTAAGGGTATCCAGGATATTTTACATTATGAGTCAGGGTTCCGATTAGACTTACAATTAGGGTTAGAGATTGGGTCAGACTTAGGGTTAGCAGGATATTTTACCTTATGAGTTAAGGCTCAAGTAAGAGTTACAATTAGGGTGACGGTTAGGGATAGGGTGAGAGTTAGTGTTCAGTGGAGTGTTAATGTTAGGGTTAGGGTAAGGGATAGGGTGAGAGTTAGGGTTAGTAGGGTATTTTACCTTATGGGTTAGTTATGTTTAGAGTTAGGATTAGTATCATATTTAGTGTAACGTTAAGGTTTAAGATTAAGGTATGGTGTTAGGGTTAGGGTTAGTAATGTGGTGAGGATTAATCACGGGTTAACGATGGAATGCAGAGTGTTGATTTTGGATTAGTATTAGGGTTAAAATATTGGTTAAGGTTAGTATGACAAATAGGGCCAGTTTAAGGTTATGCACAAAGTTATGATTTATGGTTTATAGTGACGATTAAATCATATGTAGTTTTGGGTAAATGAATAGTATTAGGGTTTTTGTGAGAGTAAGATTATGGGCTTAGTTAGCGATGGGATCTAGGTTATAGAGTTATGATTAAAGTATCATACTTGGCAATAAATTTTTGGATGTTGTTTATAGTTTAATATGATAATTATCATTAGTATCTTATTTAATGTTGGCATTTAACGTATTGTAAACGTTAGGGCCATGGTAACAACTAACTTGAACAATTACCGTAAATTAGTAATTATAATGTTAACGATAACATATTACAGTTAGGATTAGGGTTATGATTGGGGATAAGATTCTATGTTTACAGTTAGGATCAGTATCGTATAAGAGTTGGGACAAGGGTTATGATTGGGGATAAGATTCTATGTTTATAGTTAGGATTAGTATCATATCAAAGGTTACTATAAGCGTCACGTTGACCATTTTACTTATGGTAATCAAGAGGGTTATGGTTACAATTAGGTTTTAATTTTAACCTTGGGAGTACTATTAATTTCAGACTTACACCTCTCACATTACAAGCAAAGATTAGGGTAAGGGGTTAGGGTTAGCATTACAGTTAGTAATATGGTGAAGATTACTAATATTTATGGTTTCATTTAGGGTATTTTACATGTAGGGTTAGGGTTAGGACCAATTTAAGGTTGTGTGTAGTGTTAGGATGTATGATACATTGGTAGGCTTACATCATATGTAGTGTGGCATGCGGTATACGATTAGTAGTAGGGTTTGTACGAGAGTAAGATTATGGATGTGGTTAGTGATATGATATAGGTTTTAGAGTTAGGATCAAAGTATCATATTTGGGAATATATTATTTGATGTTTTTTATAGTTTAACATGAAAATTATCATTAGTATGACATATCTCCTTGCAATTTAAGGAAGGGTCAATGGTAGGGACATGGTAACAACTAACTTAAATGGTTAGCATATTACTAAAACTATAATGATAATGATAATATATTACAGTTAGGGTTAAAGTTACGATAATTATTGTTGTTAATTTAACATTGTGTTATGGATTAAGATATAGTTTTATTTAAATAGTTTTTATTAAATATTTACTTTTAATACTTTATTTTTATATAGTTAAAGGTTTTGGTATAGTTGTTTAACATTGATTAGGATTAGGTTAGAAGTAGGAATGAATAAGATGTTCTCTATAATTAATTCCTCACATTTATTCGACATATCCATTGAAGGAATAAATATTAGAAATACAAATTTCAACAAAATGTGTTGCAAAATGTTGCTAGTATAGGGGTAATGAAAGCCAAAAATATTTATTTACTTATTTATAGGGGCAATGATAGCCAAAACCATTTATCTATTATCTTATTCATAAAATGAGTATATAGATAAAAAGGGAAATAGAAGTCCCAATACAACTATTCAGATAATTATGAAGGTTGAAAGCCAATATTACAATGATCTAAATCAATAAAATTTCTCCATAATGATGCAAGTACATCACATATTCTTAAACAATAAAGTTGGTATTGTCACCATTTGTTGGAGATTTGCCACCAAGCCAGTGCTGACTGTATGTTTGTCATTGCTGACAACATATGGTAAGTAGCATGCATGGAAGACTTTTGCAATGAGCTTAGAGTATATGTAGCATGGACATGTTATCAACATGATATCATGGACACAGAGGTTAAGTTTGTGTACAGATAGAGTTGTAGCAGCTTCTCTCAGCAATGTCCCTGACAGAGTCACAGGGAGTGTTCTTTGTGCAGTTCTCTGTATAGTTGTCATGGAGCCTTGCGCCCCTGGATATGTGAAGAAGACATGTTAGTCATCTTACATTCATGAGTGCATAGTCTGTTGTGTAGTACAAGTGTAGTTGTTCACTTGATATTCAACAGTTTCAGTTTACTGTGTTTATTATGTGGAGCCGATAGAGATTTTATTGGTTCTTGAGTTGCGCCTATCAGTTGGGTATGTGCCCTTGGATTTATGATTGGATAAGAGATAAGGAAGTTCGGTTAAGATTGCATGAAGTAATTCATCTTGGAGAGTAAGTTACAGTTACTGAAAAATAAAATTTTAGCCCGAAAATTGTCAAATGAATTAACAATTTATAAAAATTAACATTTTTTAAGTTGTTTGCTAAAAAATGGAAACAACCAAAATACTTCATTTTTGTCACAAAGAATTGAATTGTTATTTGATATGAAATATTCCAACAAATCTACAAATTGTCCAAAATAGAAACATCAAAATATTACATTCCTGGCCTACGATTTAAATGAATTTGAATGTGAAGTATTTC
The DNA here is from genome assembly GCA_027943335.1 of Chamaecyparis obtusa. NCBI lineage: Eukaryota > Viridiplantae > Streptophyta > Pinopsida > Cupressales > Cupressaceae > Chamaecyparis > Chamaecyparis obtusa. The sequence goes on from BSBK01006999.1 coordinate 343,021, forward strand.
AACAAATCTTTATTTTTCTTTTCTCAAATTTTAGATAATTGTTAATTGTGAATTTGTCTTGATATGGTTAATGGAATTTATGAGATAATTTATATCCAAAAATCATTAGAAGATGTTTCTTGTTCAGTATAATTAACATATTAAATTATAGGAAACATCTATAATATTTTGGTAACTTTGCATGTAATTTGGTTGCATGAGCTTTCTCCTTGTAAGTAAGATTGTTGCAATGAAATTTACTCTCCAAACATTAATACCTATAAATGTTCCATATTAATGATGTTATGCTTACCTTCCTAATATTAGGCTCCCAACAATCAAAATGAAATTATTGGTGTTTTCCTCATCACAATTCATTCTTTATGTGACATACAATTTGATAGGAGAAAATCAAATCTCCTATCGGCTAACCATTGCATGCACAAAAGCATGTGACTACTAGTTCATAGGTGTGGGAGTGTTATCCCCAAATCTAAGCATTCCTCCTCTCTAGCTGTCTGCATGAACAAATCTATCTTTATCACCTGTCATGTGATGTGAACAACCTGTTGACACTTCACTCGTCAGTACATAAGTCTTGTAAAATATTTATAAAATTGAAGTGTACATATATGTTCAAAAAAATTGATCAAATTTTGATAAAAAAACCCATAAAAAAAATCCTGCAAAAATATAATGTTTTCCCTCATTAACCAAGAGCCCTAGCGAAGAGTATAAAACTAAGAAAAACCCTAAGTATTTGTCACTTTTTTAAATCTATTTGAGCGTTACTTTTCCTTGTCACTTAAGTTCTTAAAAGGCATGTGCTCTTTTTTTATCACCACGCAGAGGTCATCTCTTGCCTTTAATTTTCCTAAGTCTAAAGGCCTGGTGATATTAATATTTCCCAAGTCCCATGTTAATGGTTATCTCAATATGAAATTGAACGCTAACGGTTTGTCGTATGTTCCCATGGGCCTTTTTTAAGTTATGCGAACATGCGACAAACTGCCAACCTTACAATAAAGCTTAATGTAGAAAAGGGTGGGGCCGCTGACATATCTACGCACATGTTGATCACTCATTGATTATATTTTGCTGACATGGATAATAGTGTTAGGTTTTCTGCTCACACCAAGATAATATTTTTTATATCCACCCGCCGGTTTGTTGATGTGGCAATTTTTGGTTTGATAGTCATCAGTGGGACCATTATCAGAGGGATATTGAGAGGTGGTAGTAATGAGGAGAAGATCAAATGATTATTATATGATCTCATAGAATCTTTCAGGCCTGTGCAATCATGCGACTGGATGTCGATTTTGTTTTTTTTGAAGCATAGAAGGGTGGGGCCATTTCTAGATGTATGTATATAGTTTTTTCTAATTGGTTGAGGATATTTCGTGATGTGGAAGATGTCAGTAATAGCGGCGATCGGTAAGGAAAAAGGAAAACTTACATAACAGCTTGCCAAGTTTTGCAGACGTGGATTCTCCTTCTTGGAAAAGGTATAGTGGGACAGATGGGTTAAGAAAATAAACAACTAAGGTGAATGCTAACGGTTTTTCATGTGATTGGATGGGCTTCTTTCATATTATGCGATCATGAGACTAACCATTCGTTTTAACATTAAAAGCTAAAGAGGACCAGCGTCAGATAAATGGACTAATATGACGGCTTCTTGTATGTTCATATACACTTTTTCCAAGCTATGCGATCATGCGACAAACCGTTTGATTATTTTCTTCTGGAGATTGACGATCAAAATTTAAACTAGAATAAAGTGGATGTAGAGTTCTAACGAGTGGCAGTACAATCTCTCAAAAAATTAATGGTGAAATCGTGCGAGGTAAATTACTGAAGCGATTGGTGATAATTGCTAATATATCAAAAATCCAAAACCTATGCTTTCGGGAAAGCAAGAAAGATAACATTTTGTAGAAGGGTTGAGCGAAAGGAGTTACAAAGACCAATTGCCATTTTCTGAAGATTGTGAAGAAAAGGTTTGTTTTCCTGCACATACTTTTTTTTGTGGAGAAAACATAAATTTTCTATTGTGTTTATTTTGCACCAATTACACAAGCCCTAGAAATGCCGCCCAGGAAAGAATTGTCTAGTGAAACCGATTACCTTAAGAGGGGTCTGCATGAAGACCTATTACAACTTTTGCCTACCTCGACTAAAAGTTTAGTAAAGGTAAAGCAATTAACACCAAAGCAGCCTACGGTAAAAGTAGCAAATGGATTGTATGACATAGGCAATTATATTAGGGATGCTAGGATTGATTTTCCTAATGCAAGTGGTGTCTCTCATTTGACTGGATTTACATTATTCACAGCAGGGTTCAGCCAGAGAAACACCCCTGTTCCCACTTGTAATATATGGGAGAATGATTTAGGCAAGCTTGTGGTGCCTGGTGTCTTCTTAGATGCAGACTTAATGGTTCAAATTGCAAAGAATTATGACCTTATCAGTAGGGAGATTAGGGGGATTAGGGGACAACGGTTACTGTCGGTCTCTGCTGAAGAAATCAGGTTGGTTTTTAAATTAAGTGAACCCTCAAACAACTTGGAACCAATTGACTTTGAAGAATTAAGGCAGATATATGATGCACAGAAGCACCTTCTTAGAAATGGCACTGTAAAGGCATTTTTCACTGAGGTTGGAAAGATGATTGTCACAGGACCACGTCCGCAGGAACCCTTCAAAATAGAATATTTTGATGTAAGGGCAAGAGGTGCATATTGGTCACTATGCCATATTTTTGGAGAAGATGCCAATGAAAAAATGCCAGTACATCTAATGTACATGGTTGTCCAGATATTAAATACACATTTGTCAATTACATATGATTATGCCCCTTTCATTGCTGAGTTGATCCACAATGGGCTAATAGGGATTTAAAACAGTAAAGTTGATAAACCCTTCTGCTGGTATTCTTTTATGATGTACATGTTTTTGTTCAAAGGTGCTGATTATTTTGCAGAGGAGATGCAATTAACAAAACAGAGATATGGAGAGGACATGCCAGTCTAGTTGTGGAACTCCAACATGACATGAGACTTAAAAGATAGTAGTTATATACAGTTTCATAGATATTTTGCAGTGAGATTGAGAGTATTATTTGTCGACAAGAACCGAAGGGTCCCAACTGCTTTAGCTAGACTGGTTAGGCCAGACCAATTTGCAAAAGACCTCAACATAGTACACAATTGGGGTGATTTTATTCTCTATACTTATCAACTATTATTAGATTATATGGTTTCAAAGGGACTCCTTATATATTGCCCTATCAAGTCCCCCTCAGGGTTGGCATTGCAAAAAATTTTAGACAACTAGGGGATATTGAGAGAAACACTCTTACCGATAAGAGTAGGGGGACTTTGTTCCCAAACATTACGATTGCCCACCAGTTTGTGATTACTAAGGGTGGATGGGTTCACATGGACAAAATCCTAGAGCCATATCATTTAACAAGCACAATTGCCCAGACTGCAGATCTAGAGGGGTTCTACAATGATTTGTTCAAAAAGCGTGCCAGATGTTCTGTAATAAACCACATATTTAATTACCCTGAGGACATAATCAGAAATATACTGGGATTAGATGATCAAGCACTTAGAAAGGAACAGTGGTTAGCATATAAGAAGATTCTTTCTTTTGTCCGTCATTTTGGTCTTGGATATGACCCCCTAAGTAGTATAAATCCTATGGGGAAAAAAATAGATACCCTAATGAATTGTTTTCAAAAAATTTATAAAACTCTAGAAGAGAAGAAGAAGAGAGCCATGGACAAAAACCCTGAGAAGGCTCAGTCATTTTTTAGCAAAGATGCATGTCCAAAGATGTTGCCTCTTGGCAAATATATGCTGCAAAAAAGGGCTGATTACAATGTCATAGTCCCTGAATCTGACATTAGAAAGCAGCAAAAGATAAGAGAAGATGTCCCTTCTACATCAAGGGAGGCAGGGAAGCAAAAAGAGGTTGAGGAAATGATAGATACACATCAAGAACAGCTAGCTGAACAAATTGTTGTTTGTTCTCCTCCCACCAAGAAACAAAGGCTACAAGAAAGGCATCCAGATCCAGAAGAAGTATATTCTCCTTCACAATCACCTCTAAACATCAGAGATGATCAGGAGATCATGGAACAAGTATGGGAAATGGGAACTCAGGGCTAGATTTTCATGACTCATGAAGAAATAAATGAAGGAATTCTAGAGCAACCAAAGGAACCCAAATTAGGGTTAACAGTGGAACAAATTGCAGGGACAGAGCTGGACCCTATTGTCAAGCAGGCATGTGATGAATTTCTGGCTGATGATGACTTTGTGAGAACCTGAGCTTTTCTACAATTTTTATGGAAATTGAACATGAATAAATTTGAGGAAACCTGTGAGAAGAAGCACAAGGAGAATCCTCTTAAGGATCTCAAGGTTATTGAGGATGAAATAAGAAAAGAGATGATAGAGAGTTTTGAAAAAACTGCTCCAGAACAAGGGAGAGAATTGGTAAGAAATGCAGGAGTGCTCATCCTCCCTGAATGGGACATAGCTGATGCAGTGGTCCTCGATGTAGTTAGGAAACAAACTACACCTATGCACAAGACCAAAGAAGATGTAGAACAGGCTGTAAAAGGAGTTGCTTTCAGTAATGACCATCAAGCATTGGTCATGTGGTCACTGAACAAGAATGAAAGGAACAAAGGAAAACAAATAATTAAGGATACTCTCACTGGAGGTCTTATAGTAAAGAGGGTTCTTGACACCTCAGCAATTGAAGTGTCGAGCATGGTAGTAGCCACTGCTCACCTTGCAGAGAAGGTGGTTGAAAGAGAAGCAAAGGAGAAAGAAGAGCTTATGATAAAACTTGAGACAATGTTGAAGGCTTATGGGGAGTTGAAAGAAGGGATGTTTCAAAAGGATAAGATAATTGCAGACTTAAAAAAAAAATTAGGGGAAGAAAATTGAATCCAGGCACCACAGTTACAATTTTCTTCTTCTACTGTTTGACATTCTTCTTCAAGCCCCATTGTTGAATATCCCCTGTCTCCTCTTCCCCCATCTCAGAGTAACGAAGATATAGAATGGATGGAGAAACAAAAGTATGAGAAAAGAATGAAGGACACCATCGTACACTTTGCTACAAATGTAAAAGCCATAGAAGTTTATAAATATGCAGCGCGGTTGTCTGACATTTTGCTTTCATTTGGGAAAGAGGTGGATACTGTGGGCCAAATTTTGGATACATGGGTACCTAGGGAGAATATTTTGAAGTTTTTTCAGGATTCAATCAAAGATCATAGTACTGTGTATCATCAATTGGCAAGTACTTATAAAATTGTCGAATCCCTTATTGATTTTGACATAATCAGAGAGGGAATAAAGAGAAAAGCAGGGCTTTTAAGGGTAAGATATTTTTAGAATAATTTCAAAATATTCCCAAGTCTTCTCAAAGCAGATGGAACCATAAAAGAGAGGGACCAATGGTTAGAACAAATTGAGAATGGGGTGTCGGCCATGATGGATGGTGTTTTAGCTACAGAAGATATGCTTCCTTTCATACAGATGATTGAAATGTTGCAAGATGCCAGGATACATTTTACTAAAGTAATGACTGAAGTGCATGAATTGGTTAGTAGGTGGGACAAAATTTTGCCAACATGGAATGACATTTTGGCTTTTAATTGGCCAAGTGAAGATACCTTTGCAACCTGGAAAGCAACGTACCATTCAAAAGTTGGTTAAGAAGTCCAAGAAGAAGAAACATCCACTTAGGAGGAAACAGTTGTCAATGCCCCAACTCCCTAAAGCAAGCACGGACACTACACCTAGCAGAAGCTGAACTGCCTTTGGGAGTTGTTGCAAATTCTTCGCGCTCATAATAGCAAACCATATTGAAATTTTGTAAGAAGAAAGTCTCTATTTTACTTTTCTATCCTATATGACAACTATTTTCTTGTCTTCTTCAAAAAAGATCCGAAGCTTGTTTACAATCCTTTTACTAGAAATTTTCAAAAAAGATCATTATAAGGGACCGGGAACTTGATCAATATGACTGATAAGTTTTCTGAGTTTGGAATATCATAGACTGTATTAGGCATATTTCTATGGAAGAAGAATATTTTTCATTCCAGTTAATTTCAAAAGGTTGCACTGTAAGGCATTTTGTAAGCATATATTGATATGGCATTTGAATAGAATCCAAGATTTTTATCTCTCCTTGAGTTTTTCTATTTGAATTACAAATTGTTCAAATTCATTGCATGGATAATCTCTGTTAATATGTTTACATTTCTCAGCTCTGATCAAAGATCAGATTAAATAAGCTTTCAATGTGACATAAGTTCTCTGGGGTTTTGCTTAAGGATACACCAATAAGTATTAAGAATCTAGGACTCTTTTCATAAAATCCAGCACAGGGTGATTAGTATTTTCAAAGGATAAAAAATATTTCAGATTTCTATATTCATTCATATATTACAATCTTGTACTGGAGGTGGTACCCAATGGATAAGACACTGACCAGCAGTGGTGTTTTTCTTACAATGATCAATGTGTAAAAAGGGTTCTACTGATATGTCCACTTCTAAGTATATAATTGTCGAAATTCTTTTAGATACAGTGATTTGAAGAATAAGTTTGTTACGTTAAGTGAACCATCTGCTGATTTGGAAAGAATAGAATTTGAAGAATTGAAGAATGTTTATAATGCTCAAAGAAATTATCTTAGGACTAATCCGATGCAGCAAACTTTTATCAAAATCGGGGTTTGGTTCCAATAGGATCAAATACAGGAGAGCCTTTCAAAGTAGAGTAGTTTAACCCGAGGGCCAGATGTGCATATTGGTCATTATGTCACATCTTTGGATAGGTTGTTGAAGAGAGAATGCCAGTACACTTGATGTACATGATGGTTCGGATACTGCATCCTTATTCAGCAGTTACTCTTGATTTTTCCCCTTTCATAGCTGAGTTGATCCATGAAAGGTTAATAGGAATTCAGAAGAGTAAAGTGGATAGGCCTTTCTCTTGCTATTCTCTGCTTATGCACATGTTCCTTTTCTAAGGTGCAAGCTATTTTGAAAAGGAAATGGATTTGATAAGACAAAGGGATGCTGAAGAAATGCCACTACAACTATGGAACCCGACGATAACACGGGATAGAAAAGAAAATAGTTTTATCAATTAATTGTAAATAGAACCTTTTCAAGCAATGACCTCTGTAAAAAAGGCTCCACTGCTGGCTAGTGACTTATTCATTGGCTAACACCTACACTGCAAGATTGTTTTCTTTTAAGAAGTAGGGGCATTTCCATCTGTTGCATCCTCACTGGATGTTTCCTCTTCTTTCATAGTCTCTGAAAGGTACATTGTTTCCCAAGCTGCAAAAGTATCTTCATCAGGCCAATTAAAAGCTAGAACCTCATCCCTTTTTGGTAGGATATTGTCCCAACCACTAACCAATTGGTGAACTTCAGTCATTATTTTAGTAAACTGTATTCTGGCATCTTGTAACATTTCAATTACTTGTGCGAAAGGAATAGTATCTTCTGCACCCAAAATAACATCAATTTTGGCTAGTACCCCACTGTCAATTTGTTCCACCCATTGTTCCCTATCGATTATGGTTCCATCTACTTTGATAAGACCCGAGAATATGTGGTAGTTATCCTGAAAATATCTCACTCTTAAAAGCTCTGCCTTTCTCTTCAAACCCTCCCTACTTACTTCAAACTCAAGAAGGTCTTCAACAATTTTATAAGTACTTGCCAATTGGACATGCAGAGTATTGCAATCTTTAATCAAATCAAGGAATGATATCAACATTTTTTCCCTGGGCACCCACCTATACCAAATTTTCCCTACAATGTCCACCTCTTTCTTAAATGAGGTCAAAATGTCAGATAATTGTTTAGCATATTTATAGACCTCCTTTGGTTTTACATTTGCAACATCAATGTAGGATGTTGTCCTTTATTATTTTTTCAAACCTCTACTTATCTCTCTACTCTATGTCCTCATTTCTCGTAGAAGGGGGTAAAGGAGATAGGGGATATTCAACAATAGGGCTCGAGGAAGAAGGTCCAGCACTGGAGGAAGAAATTTGCAATTGTTTTGGTTCTTGGACTGGGCCTTCTTCTCCCAACCTTCTCTTCAACTCTGCAATTATCTTATCCTTCTCAAACATGCCTTGTTTTAAATCACCGTAAGCTTTTACCATTGTCTCAAATCTTTTAGTGAGCTCCTCATTTTCCTTGGCTTCCTTCTCTGCTACCTTTTCTGCAAGCTGGGCTGTGGCTACCACCATACTTGATGCTTCAACTGCAGAAGTGTCAGTAACCCTTTTAAGTATGAGGCCACCACATGACCAATGCTTGATGATCATTACTGAAAGCAACTCCTTTTATAGCCTGTTCTGCCTCTTCTTTGGTCTTGTGCATAGGTGTGGTTTGCTTCCTAACTACATCAAGGACCACTGCATCAGCTATGTCCCATTCAGGGAGGATAAGTACTCTTGCATTTCTTACTATCTCTCTCCCTTGTTCTAGAGTAGTGTTTTCAAATCTTTCTGTCATCTCCTTTCTCACCTCAACTTCTATGACTTTAGGATCCTTATCTGGATTCTCCCTATGCCTTTTTTCACGGGCTTCTTCAAACTGAGTCATGTTTAATTTCCATACGAATTGTATAAAAGCCCTAGCCTTTACAAAAGCATCATCAGCCAAAAATTCATCACATGCTTGCTTGACTATAGGGTCCAGCTCTATTCCTACCATCTGTCCACCTGTTAGGCCTAATTCAGGATCTTTTGGCTGCTCTGGCACTCCTTTATTAATTTCATCATAAGTCATAAAAATTTGACCCTCGCATCCCAGTTCCTGTACTTTATCTATGATCTCCTCATCATCGGTCATATTATAGGGTGATTGGGAAGGACAGTACTCCTCTTCTATGTCTTGAGGCTTGTCTTCTATCCTTTGCTTCTTGGTGGGAGGAGACAAATATATTTTGACTAGGCTGATCATGAGGTGTGTCTGTAATCCCCACAACCTCCTTCTATTTCTCCACATGCTCTGATGTAGAAGGCATATCCTCCCTTTTCTTTTCCTATTTCCTTATGTTAGATTGTGGGATTATTACATTGTAACCAGTCTTTTTCTGCAACATATATTTGGCAGGAGGCAACATCTTTCCAAGTGTAACTTTGCTTAATACTAATTTACCCTTTTTTGGGTTCTCATCCATGGCTTTCTTCTTCTTCCGATCTAGGGTTTTGTAAATTTCCTTAAAACAATCCATGAGAGTGTCTATCCTTTTCCCTATAGGGTTGATACTGCCTAGGGGATCATAACCTGGATCAAACTGCCTAACAAAATCCAAGGTCTTCTTATATAATAACCATTTTTCCCTTTTGATAAAATGATCATCTAGTCCTCCGACATTTCTCACAATATCCTCAGGGAAGTTTAAAATGTGGTTTATTTGGGAGCATCTGACCCTTTTCTTGAACATTTCATTATAACACCCCTCTGGGTCTGCTATCCGGACAGTTGTAGTGGTCATATGATATGGTTGGAGGAACTTGTCCATAGGAACCCATCCACCCTTTTTAATTACAAACTAGTGGGCAATTGTAATATTTGGGAATAGAGTTCCTCTACCTTTGCCAGTGAGAGTTTTCTTCTCAATATCCCCCAGTTGTCTGAAGAATTCTGCAATACCAATCTTAAGGGGAACTTGATATGTTAGGATAAAGGGAGCCCCCCTAAAGCCATACAATCTAATAATAGTTGAATAAGGATAAAAGATGAAATCCCCCCAGTTATGTACTATTTTGAGGTCTTTGGTGAATTCCTGTGGCCGGACAAGTTTGGCCAGGGCCTTTGGGACTCGTGAGCTATCATTTACAAACAATAGCCTCAGTCTTGCTGCAAAACATTTATCAAATTGTATAAAACTACTGTCTTTGATGTCCAATGTCATAGTGAGATTCCAGAGTTGGACTGGCATGTCCTCACCATCCCTCTGCTTTGACAATTCCATCTCCATTTCAAAATAACTAGCACCTTTAAATAAAAACATGTACATCATGAAGGAGTACCAGCAGAATGGATTATCATCTTTACTTCTTTGAATCCCCATGAGTCCATTATGAATCAAGTCAGCAATAAAAGGGGCATAATCAAAAGTAATTGATAAGTGTGGATGTAAGATCTGCACGATCATATACATCAAATGTAATGGCATTTTCTCTTCAACATCTTCCCCAAAAAATCTAACATAGTGACCAATATGCACCTCTTCCTCTCACATCAAAATATTCTATTTTGAAGGGCTCCTATGTACTTTGTCGCATGACAATCATCTTTCCAATCTCACCACAAAAATCCTTCACAAGACCATTTCTGAGACAATTCCTCTGTGCATTATATACTTCTTTTAATTCTTCAAAATTAATTGGTTCTATGTCGCTTGAGGGTTCAGTCAACCTAAAAACTGTCCTGATCTCTTCAGCAGAAATTGTTAACAGCAATTCTCCTCTACCATCCCTAATCTCCCTGGTAATAGGGTCATAATTCTTTGCAACCTGACTCATTAGGTCTGCATCTATGAAAATGTCAGGCACAACAAGCTTACCTAAGTCCAATTGCCATATATTACTGCTAGGGACAGGGGCATTTCTCTAGCTAAATCCTATAATGAATAATGTGAAACTAGTGAAATCAGACATCCCATTTCCACTAGGAATACCAATCTTAGCATCCCTAATATAATTTCCTGTGTCATACAAGCCATCATCTACCTTTAGCATAGGTTCCTTTGGTGTTAACTATCTAGCCTTTACTAAGTCAGTCATTGAACTAGGCAATAACTACAATAAATCCTCTTGTAGACCCCTCTTACTGTACTCAGTTTCACCAGACAATTCCTTCATGGGGGGCATTTTAGAGCTTGCAGATTCTATACAGTTGGTGTAAAAGAAACACGATAGAATGATAATATCTTTTAACAGCCAATGAGTGTGCAAATAATTCACCAACCTTTCCTTCAAAATTTTCAGAAAATGATAATCGGCCACTACAAATCTTCTCCCCCATTTCCCTACAAACTTTTATCTCATTGTGGATTCTAGGAAAGTGTAGATTTATGTTTGATATATTAGTAATAAAAAGAAATCATTTCAACAATTTACTCCACATGATTTCTATCGCCATTAATTATTTGAAAGATCGAACCATCACTCGCTTGAAAGGGAAAAATTGAACTTTGCGCCAACTTTTCTTCAAGTTTGAATTCTAACCATTAATCCTCTTTAGAAAATTGAACATACGACAACCGTCGGATCAGTAGTACAATTGCGTGCAATGAAGACAATCGACAGTTGTCACATGTTCACAGAGGCTCGAAAGATTGCATGCGATCTTGCGACGATCGTTAGATCTTTATTAGATTCTCTTAAATAAAACACGGAGAACCTTAACGAATAAGGCAGTTATGACTTAGGATGGTTGAGGAAAAATTTCTGGGCTTAGACTTGTGAAAAATTTAAAAGGGTTCGGACCTAGGAAATCCAAAGTGATGACAGACCACCCCGAAAGGTGATATATTATAAAACATGCACTTTACAGACTTAACTGATTTGTAAAAGTAACGTCCCTTTAGAACTTAAAAAAAATAATGACCAACGATTTTATGAAAGCAACAACACTTAGGGTTTTTTCTGAAGCCTGGTTTTTAGTTACGACTTGCTATATATAGAGGTTTATATCTCTCATTGAGTATTTGCATTTGAGTTATGAGTTGTCTTAATTCATTGCATGGATAATCTCTGTGTTAGGGTTAGGATTACGATAATGGTTTAACATTTACATATAGAGTTTAGCATTTATGAGTAGGGTTATGATTAAGGTTTAGAATTTAGTATTTTTATAAGCGATAAGGTTTAGGGTTAGTTTTATGATCAGAGTTAGGGTTAGGCTTGGGATTACGGTTAGGATTAGGGTTAGGGGTATTATTAGCATAGACTATGCTTATATTTAAAATTATGATTACGGTTAGTAGTAAGGTTGGGTTTCTTATTATTCATTCGTTAAGCTTTAGGTCAGGGATGTTAATACAATAAGATTATATAGAATATGTGTTGAGTATGGTAATAAAATTAATACATGCTCTATGGCAGGGGTTTTAGAGTTTAGGTGAGGGTTTACATATTAAGGTTATCAACAATGAAATAGAATTGAATTGAATCAATCAAATTAGGGTTATGATTCATAATTGATGGGGAAGAGGTTAGGATTACCATTACATCTAGGGTTATGATTAAAAAAATTGTAAGGGTTACTGTTGAGTTATTTTTTTTTAGTATAGTTACGGTTGTGTTTCCATCATGGATGATATTAAGTTTTGTCTTATAAGAAGGGTTGGAGTTAAGGATTGGAGTGAGGACTCTAGTTAAAATAAAGGTTTACATTATGAGTACGATCAAAGTGAATGTTTAGGTTAGGCATGGGGTTAGTAATTTATTTGATGTTTACGATTACTCGTTAGGGTTTGAAGGCCCACGTTATGGTTAGCGTTAGGTTATGATTTAATGTATGGCTTGTGCAACAACTTCAATTCTTATGACAATCAATGTTTAGGTTGCAGAATTGATTAGAGTGAACTCAGTACTAACTATGACATGTTTATGCACCCTGAAATGGTCGCCTAAACTTTGGGCCCCCATTCTCCAATTTATCAATTTCCTAAATCAATGATAAAAATTGCTTTATGTGTTTACCTGATCTTTTAAAACAAACGAATATGAGTTCTCAAGTCATAAAAACTTCAAAGCTCTCCCCAATAGTGCTATGACATGTTGGTCAACATCCAAATGAAATTAAATGGTATCAAGTTGCACAAAATGACTCTTGGTCTTCTTTCTTCCACATCTGCTGTGTCTTCCTAGTCTCCCATTTTCATCATTTCTCTTCTTCCTTCATGCTTCTTCATCTTATTCATAAACTGTCCACATCCTCCTAATTATTTTCCTCTTATTATCTAGTCTACCTTCTCCTATTCATCTCTTTTGTCACTTCCATGCTTCATTGCTCTTCTTCTAGATCCATGAATTTCAACTATCTTGTTATGGAACCTCTCTTGAGAATAGATGATCTCCAACTAATTGCTCAATTTGAAGAGTAATATTCCTCCAAAAATCTCATGGGTGATAAATTTATAACTAAAACAAAAGAAAAATTGATTAAATCAGACGCCTTTGCTAGGATCATACACATGATCTTGTCACGACCTCCTTCTTCCAAATAGTTATCATCTTCTAAGTCTTCTCATCATTCCTCATCTTCCAAGTCTTACCATGACTCTTCTAGACATTAGTCACATTCCTCATTATCCGACTCTACTTCCTCCACTAAGTCTTCACTTTCCTCTTCATCACAATCTAGTTCCTCTTCTACTTCTCCCAAGAGTCTTACTTCTTTTCTCAAGAGATACCATAATGAACAACGTCATAATCCTTCTCATACCTCTCCGACGAAGACTGACACACCTATCTTTGATGACTATGATGACTCTGATGATGCACAATGTAGTGATACCTATGACACCTCTATTCCTAACAGTCATCCTAGTCGTTTCCTCATGCTTAGTAAAATGGGTTGTCACATTGGATAGATCGTGATGGTGATCCATATGATTCTGATTTTGAAAGAGACTATGATGCTTGTTGTAAACAATATGACACATCTACTTCTAATGAGGAAGATAAATCTTTCCATGCTGATTATAAACATAGATACTATGAGTATTTATCCTCAAAGAACTCTCATGCTAAAAATAAAGATTACACTCTCGAGCAAGATCATGTTGATGCTGGACCTTTGTCTTGTGATGGTTCCCTTCCATCTCCTAAAGTTTCCAAGTCTTTAAAATCTTTCACAAATCCTTCATCCAATAAAATTCCTAATGCTTTCCATGTAGTTTCCTATATTTATCCTCAAGAGCAACTTCTTCAAGAAACTCAAGCTAACCTTCACTTCGATGTAAATACTTCTAATAATGCTAAACCTAAAGAGCCAACCCCTCTGTGCACTATAATGCCTACTTCAGCTAGCCCTTCACCATCTCTTCCAAAGTCTTCCATACAATTCCAACATGCATCCTTGTCCTTAGAACTGCCTCCATGTCAAGAGGACTCTAAAAATGGTAAAGAAAAGAACATAAAGAAAGATCAAGATCAAGAACCCTCCATGTCATCCAATCCTTTTAATGATGTATCATATTCATTTCATGGTTCTTTTGATCGTCTATGCCATTTCTAATTCATTCCACCATGTCTGAAGACTTCTCCTAAGCAAGATCAAGCTACTACTTGCACCATTGACGTTACTGACAATCAAAATAACCTTACTACACTTGCACTTTCCAACTATGATACTTCCATTAAAGCTAGAAAAAATAGTGTTGTCACTTCGATTGTTAAACCCATTAAAAATGAAGAGCAAAATTATACCCTTGTGCTGTCCAAATATCCTTTTCAAGATCAAAGTCTTCCATCTTCTTGTTCTACCACTCCATGTTCACTTCCATTTTCTACTCTTCGTAACTCTTTGCAAGCTTTGAACAATCATACCAAAGAAGGTTCTCATATTGAAGATATACATGATCCTATTGAAAATCCCAATGCTCACTCTAAAGATGTTGATGTCCTTGGTTGTGATATAGATGTTGATGATCTTATTGAATATCCTTTTGCATCTTCCACGTCCATAGTTGGACCTCCTCCACCAATATTAAGGGCTTCACGTCTTCCATCCATCTGGGGCCCTTATGTCCCTTCACTTTCCCCTACCAATTCTCCTAATTTTTCATCCATCTCGGGTCCATACGTCCCTCCATATCCTATCTTTCCTCAAGATCAACATAGCTGCATACCCTTGAATCCTTTTCATTCACCTACCCATCTAAACCAGTCATATCCTCCTTCTTCCACAAGTCCCAAATGTTTTGGAAGTAACTTGAATGTTCAAAACAAGAAAAATAAGCAATACCAGAATCCATCAAAAAAGAAGATCACCAGCTCTTATCTGAGGGCCTCAATCCTAAACCCCTACACTCCATGACTAGAGAGCTATGAATCCCCTTTTGAGACCTCATTCTTGATTTTTCTTGAACCAAATGATTAATAGAAGTGTGATACATTTTTAGCACACAATGTGTACCCATACCCTAACCCTAATCTTCAAATCATAACCCTAAACCCTAAATGAAAAACCCTACTCATTAATCATAAACATTGATCCCTATCATAATTCATAAATCATAAGGTCCTATTCCTAAATGCTAAACAACAATCCTCATTCTGCTAATTTATAAATCCTATATCCTTACCTAAAGCATAATGCTAAATGGTCAAACCAAATTATAAAGGATTAACTCTAATAATAAAAGCTAATCCCTAATCCTAAATGCTAATTCCTACTCATAACTATAATTGTAAATGCTAAGCCATCTAATCCTAACTGCAATTGTAAAATCCTAAATGCTGAACCCTATGCGTAAATGGCACGTGCTTACGAGTACAGTTATGATTAGGGTTAAATCATAATCTAAAATACTAAACCCATGTCGTAATCCTAATCCTAGCCATAACCTTGAATACTACATTGTAAACCATAATCCCAGATGAGAGTAACCTAATTATGAATTGTAAACTCTAATCTTAGAACCCCAATCATAAATGTTAAACCATAATCCTTATGGCTCTAATATAATCCTAAATGATAAACCCTAATTCTAACCTTAATCCTAAAGGTTAAACCCTCATTCTAAGCCTGATTCGTAAACCCTAAATCCCAAATCCTAATATAAAGCATATTCTTAAATGATAAACTGTAATATTATATGGTAAACCCTAATCATAAATGCTACATCCTAAATTCTAAAACCTGATATTAAATATTAAACCCTAACTATAAAACTTGATATTAAACACTAATGGTTAATATTAAACCCTACAATTAAATGTGAAGCACTAATTACAAATTATAGAACCTTATCCTAACCCTAATGCTCAACACTAAACTCTAATCCTAAATGGCAAGCCTGAATACAATACCTAACCGTAACTGTAGCACCCATCATGATGCGAACATGCACCATTATCCTAGTCATAAGTCTAACCCTTAATACTAAATGGTAAACCCTAACCTTAATCATAATACTAACAATACATAAATTGACACCATAACTCTTAGCATGATCATCAATGTAAATATCAAACATAATCCCTAATACTAAATGCCAAGCCCTAATCCTAAATACTAAACCCTAGTGGTAGATGCTAAACCATTAATCCAATATCCTTGCCTAAACCATATTCATAAATGATAACCTCTACTTTTAAATCTAATCCTAAATGGTAAACCCTAACGCTAATCCTAACTATAATACTAATCCCTAGAATAATATATCTATTCCTAAATGCTAAACCCAAAACCCAATCCTAAATGGTAAACCCTCACCCTAATCCTAACTATAATACTAAACATGTGTAAACAAGTATCATAATCTCAATCGTAACCATAATCCTAAATCTTAAATGGTAATCTGTAATCGTAAAAGTGAAACTCTAATCCTAATACTGGTCATAAATAGTAAACCATAACCCTAATTATAAATCTACTCCTAAATGCTTAACCCTAATCCTAACACTTACCCTAAATCCTTACCCTGACACAATCCCTAACCTTAACCATAATTTTTTGTACTATTTCTCAATCCAAGTGGAAAACCGTACCAAAAGTATTGATTATGTAAAATATCAAGTCCTTTAAATAAAGTCTTGATTTGGTTCCTCATGCTTTGATGATATTATTAAACCTCTAAGTCTTTGAACTTTACCATGTCTCTGTTGACCTTAGTGAAATAATATATTTACTATTAATATATATATATATATATATATATATATATATATATATTCATTCATTTATTTATCTAATCCTAAATAGTGAACCATAATCATAAATGCTAAACCCTAATCCCAACACTTACCTTCAAACCCAAACCTAATACAATCTCCAACCTTAACAAAATTATAATGGCATGCCCAAAATATTATGTACTTTTTTAGTCAATCTAAGTGAAAAACTGGAACAATTTTATTCATTATGTAAAATATCAAGGCCTTTATAAAATCTTTCTTTTGTTTGTCATGGTTTAATCATATTATTACACCTCTAAGTCTTTCGACTTTAGAATGTCTATATTGACCTTATTGAAACAATATATTTATTTCTCATGAATTAAAAGGTAAAACATAAATTAGTGTTTATGGTACGACATTTTGATGTGACCTAAGAAATTCTTTACTCATTAACTAATATGACAACCACTAATATATTTATATATTGGCTCTTTTTTCTGACACTAAAATTCCCTCAATAAATTTCCATAATTTTTAATTTATTATTCATTAAAACATAACAAACTAAGATTGTAAAATCTCTTTGATACTAAGTTTTTCTTAGAACATTCTAAATTTTTCTCTCAACAATTCTCGCATACATTTGAATTTTATTCTCTTTCTAATATCATTCTATTCTCTATTATTCATTCTACAACAAATTTCTACCAATATCTCCCTTTGTTGTTTAACATCAATCAAAATAATTTTGTGAATATCTTTCTTATTATTTTTCCAATTGTTCATTTATTATGTTTTTCAATGGTCAAATATATTATTATATTGAATGGTATATAAGAATGGAATTTAGAGAGAAATATCTTAATAGAATTAAACACAACTCACGAAATTCTAATAACATATCACCCAAGTTAACGTGTTAGATAGCAGAGTATTTTTTTTTCCTCCCGACAAAATGCACCGTCGTACAAATATGAAAATTTTGAAAACACCATGGATTTTTATGAAATTTTCAGGCTTTCTTCTTCATGATCTGTAGATTCTAAATCGAAAACACCAAAAAAAATTTGAAAACAAATCACTGTGTTTTCGTAAATCTGAAAAAAATAAATTCGTCTATAGGTGCATTTTGTCGGGAGGATAGCCAGCGCCTTTTTTTTTTGGGTCAAAATTTGAAGTTTTAAACAACCAAACTAGTTCAAAAGCTAGTGCACCAGAACATACGGATTAAATAGAATGTAATTATACCATAAAATGGTTTTTCCATTGCAACTATGTTTTTGGTGTCATTTGATGCTATTAAAATACCCTAACGACCCTTGACAAATATTTCAACTCTTAATTTAAGCCATTCAAAGGAATTAATTATCTGTAATACACCTATGGCACAAATTTTCACACCATTTACAGTCTAATTGAAAGAAAAGGAAAGAAATTGATTGTGGTATGAATCTTTTAGATAATGAGAAACCAAGTTATTAACTTAAAATAAGTTTTCACATCATTTCGAAGTCTGCTGCTGGACAATATTGTCAGCCAACGAATTCAAGATGAACAAATTTAGGACTGCCACCATCATTTACAAATATTGATCAGATGGCACTCGCACTAACAATAAAAGGCAAATTTACTACAAACTAACAACAACATAAAAATGCAATTTCGGCCTGCGGCTCGCGCTTGCACTTTTCAGACAGCATCTGCAAAGAATATAGACGGAAGAGCAGCATGAGAAAAATACAAAATCACATTACCTATTGCACCAAAAGCAAGTAATAAAAGAAAATTCATTACTAGCCAGTACCCCGTGCAGGTGCTGCTTCTTGTGGATGGGGAGCAATTTCCATTCTCAGATTGTGGCTCAGAAACATGATGATGGCGCCAACTCCGATGGCACAGAATAGGAAGATCATACCTACGCTGCCTCTGGAGATGGGCCACAATTTAGTGGCCATGATTGCCAGGTAGCTACAAGCGGATAACACAACCGCTAGCCCACCTAGTATTTTAACCACTGGATAACTCAAACCTATGTTGAGCAAGAAGGATATGAATATGAATATAATGATCAAAGAGCTGAGTACCGAAAGCAGAGCAACAGCTGGAGACGTGTCCCCAATAAAAGCCAGGAAGGTGAAGTTAGTTGGAATAAGAACAAAAATTGAAATGATGATTATATCTTTTACTTCCAACCCAGATTCCCGTGGTGGCATACTTCGGATATTCAGGGCTCTATTGTGAATAGTCCATGACGTATATAATATCCTGCAAAACTGAAGCTCAAAGTTCTTAGTAATGTGTTTGTAATGTACAAAAATAAAATAAATAAGCATGCCTTACTTTATGGCAATCCTTACTTTATTCCCTTTCCATAACATTTAAATAAATTTTTCAATACTCCCTAAAAATGCATCTATATAACTCAGATATATGAATATTCCAATACAAATATAACGGAAGCTAGCACATCCTCTAAAATATATCACAGTCACTTCAAGTGTAAAACAATAGTAAATGTAAAGCTGTATCAACACTTAAGGTCAGTATAACAGATAACTTATTTGCTAATAAAGGAACTGGTATGTTGTATTAATTCAAAATATGCTATTTTAATTCAAAATATTAAACACTTGCAACTGTAATACATATTGAATATGACTTACAAAGGATCGTGTCCTTTCAATAAGTTTTTTTCAAAATTAACAATTCATAACAATAGTAAACAAACAAAGGACTGGCGTAAACAAATATAATAAGGATTCGTCAAACCCTAATTTTACATTCGAGCCATCCTCTATCTATTTTTCATGTTCCTACTGAATATAGAACCCCGCATAATGAAAACCCCAAATCCGCTAAGAATACATCTATTCTGGGATTTTTAGTTTTCATAAACCCTGAACCTAAAAGTGTTCTGTGTTTCCGGTATAGGTCTACCCCGGAAACCCACAAAGTTTGCGGTCTCCCACTCTTCACCAAAAGAATAGAGTGCTTTGAAACGGATAAAATAAATTTACATATTAAGACAAATACAAATAGCTACAAACAAACCTGTTATGAGATTCTCTACTTTTGGTTTCTCTACGACTCACTAAAGATCGAAACTACTGTGTATATTCGAACATTTAGGCCTTTGAGACAAAAAAAAATAAAATGTATTTTTTTTAACTATTGAAAGAAACTACTGTAAGCTGTAACCCAAAACAAAATCCACACAAATACTAATAAATATAAAGCCAGCTATAAATGTTGTTTTTAAAATTGTAAATATAAAACACACCTGTCTTCTTTGTTATTCTGGACCCAAAATGTTAAATCCTTCTGTATTTGCGATCAAAATATTCCCCAAAATTACACAGTGTTTGTCATCTCCCACTATTCACAGAAATTCCACAAACACAAATACTTTCAAACGAACAAAGTTATTAAGGAAACAGAATGAAGTAACTAAAGGCCGTAACTTACTTAATAAACTTCCCATTAACTTTGACGGGAAAGGACAAGCCAAAGTGGAGTGAGTTGGTCATCATTAATGCCATTAATTCATGCCAGTCCTCAATTCATTCTCTCATCCTTTTTGGCGGTCTTTCCATTGCTCATTTGAAATAGTTGTTCAGGTACATTTTCGAAACTGTTATGTATTTTCCCCAACTTTTCCATTTTAGTTGCACAAGGCCGCGAACAAAAATATCAAGTAATTTTGGGGAAATCGCTTCCACTTGTAGGAGGAAATGTCAAGTCATCTCATCGGAATGAAAGTGTTATGGGTTTTCGGTTCGAATATTAATTGTGCAAGTCCGCGAACAAAAACATCAAGTAATTTTGGGGAAATCGCTTCCACTTGTAGGAGGAAATGTCAGGTCATCTCAGCGGAATGAAAGTGTTATGGGTTTTTGATCATTATTTAATTGCACAAGTCCGCATTCGAAAACATCTAGTATTTTCTTTAAAGATGAGTCATCTCAGTGGTACAAAAGTGTTATGGGTTTTCGATTCGAATATTAATTGTGCAAGTCCGCATTCAAAAACATAAAGTATTTACTTTAAAGATGAGTCATCTCAGCGGTACGAAAGTGTTATGGGTTTTCGATCATTATTTAATTGTGCAAGTCCACCTTCAAAAATGTCAAGTATTTGCTATAAAGTCAATGTCAGTGATAGTAATTAGGAAAGGACGGGAAATGTAATTGCGGAGGTATGATGTGCTATCGTGCATACACGATTTTTGAAATAAAGAACGGTTACCCATTTCGCACAAGCACAGTTTACATTTCAAATATTAATGGTAATATTAACCTGAACACTTCAATTAATGCCCATCCACTCTTCTCCTATTCTAACACCATTTTCGCAGTCTTTCATTTGATGAAGAACTATACCGTTACATGTCACTTAACACTATGATATTTCGGACATGCGCAGTTAATATTTAGTCCCTCTTAAATTTGCAATGCTATGAATCTACGATTTGTTTCACACATGCGCACTTCTAATTTAGTCCTTCAAATTGCAACTCTTTTGGTCTGCGATTTGTGTCGGACGTGTGCACTTAACATTTAGTGCGTCTTAAATTTGCATGGCTATGAAGATGCCATTGATCTGGGACATGCGCACTTAACATTTAGGCCTCTTAAGTTTACATGACTAAGAATCCGCGATTTGTTTCGGACATGCGCACTTAACATTTAGGCCTCTTAAATTTGCATGACTAAGAATCTGCGATTTGTTTCGGACATGCATACTTAACTTTTCATCCACGTGGCCATCCCGTTTTCCATGCCATCACGCTTTTTATTGCTATGAATCTGTGATTCGTTCCCATCTTTCCAATGAACAAGGCAATCATCTACACTGGCAAAAACCTTTTAGAGATATTTGGATTTGAACAATAACAGCTACTAGGTCTAGATTTAAAACACAGCCATCGATCTCCTTAACTTCCCTGCAGACGAACGGTCTAGATTATCCTTGAAACAGTCACAAAACTCTTTGAAAAAGTCAAAATCCACCTCAGCACACTACACCCAATGAAAGTTTAGCATGTCGGCATATTACCAGCTTTGACCCACTTCAACTTTCCACTTTTAAGTTATTCAGTGACTGCGCGACTGAAAAGCTCTAGCCCAGACTTGCGACTTCGTCAATCTTTTATTCGCTCTTGACTACTTTATCAGCAACACCTCGGCAACTCCTCTGACAACGGACCCACTGCAACCAAGGTTCCAATCGAACGGCAAGCGCATGATCTCATAGCTCTCGAATATTCCTTCTGCTCATGCACCATTCGTTGATCATTTTGACCTGGGGACCCCACTGACACACGGGTCCACCAAAAATCTGGAGATTACGCGACCTAATCCGCTCGCTGAGTCGCTACCTGTTTGGACTTAACCACGGGGGAAATTGGAGATCTAGCGACCAAAGGAAATAAGTCGCCCGCTGAGTCACTAGATGTTTCATGAAGACCACCAGGGAGGAAGTGACAATGACAATGCTGTAGTCGCTAATATGAGGACCAATGAGAAATGAACACCTTAGCAACTTCTGACAACACTCGGTCCCATGGCACAACGGGCCTAAATTGAACGGAAGTCACTTGATCGCAAAGGAGAAGAATATTCCTTATGATCATGCGATAACCATAGATCATATGTCATTTGCCACCCACTTGAATACTTCGGGCTGCCACACCTGCCAGGTCACCTTAGGCAATAAAACAAAATCAACGACTGTCGCATGATCGCAAGGTCTGAAGAAATCCCTTGCGAACATGCGACAACCATCCGATCCTCTGCTGGTTGAAAGCCTCCTTGGAGTATGGTCCCATAAACTAGTCGCAGCAGCCCGAAAAGGAAATGCTGACCATCGGGGAATAAGTGCGCAGATGCGACGAGATCGAAAACATCTAGGGTTTTCATTCAGAACAAAAGATAATGAGGAGACAAAAACATTGAGAGTTTTCAGCATTTTGGCATATTCTGAACTATCGAGATCAAAAATATCGAGGGTTTTCATTCATAACAAAGATAACGAGGCAGAAAACATCGAGAGTTTTTGACATTTTGGCATATTATGAACTATCGAGATCATAAACATCGGGGGTTTTCATTCAAAATAAAAGATAACGGAGACAGAAAACATTGAGAGTTTTTGACATTTTGGCATATTATGAAATCTCCTGCAGACCTTAAAACTCAAAAATCTCCCTGGGTTTTGCGATTCAGCACGTGCGCTCTAGATTGGACCTTGGCAACACATTGAAGAACATGGGGCTAAGGGCGTGAATCATAAAACTTTGTGGATTGACTTCGCAGGTGAAACATAGGATAGACATGGAAAACCAGTGACCTTGAAGCAATCCATTTGGTATGGAGTTAATTCTAGAACACAAAACTTTGACACAGAGACAAAATTGTGCACGAGCACTTCTTGGAAAGCAAGGAAACTATCCTAGAAAATTGGAAGAAAGTAGGAAAACACAAGAAAATTTCATATTGCCACATATCCATCGAGATTGTTACAATTTGCACATTTGAAGTAAAACATCATCAAGGTTGTTACAATTTGCAAATTTGAAGTGAAACATAAAGGTTGTTACAATCTGCAAATTTATGGTAAAAACCAATTGAACCCTTTAAAGTAAAACATCGTCAAGGTTGTTACAATTTGCAAATTTGAAGTAAAACATTCATATAATGGCTGTGATGACTGAAATTAGCCATGCTGTCCCTTTTTTTTTCAAAAAATGGACGTAGCATACAGAGAAGTGTGTGCCTGCTGTATATGGTTAGTCAGAATAATACAAATTATTTCCAATATTTTTCATATAATAAACACCTTCTTTTAAGATCAAGATCAATCACCACATTATACAATTGAAAAGTAAATGTGCAATCCATGGACATACAAGACATGGCAAGAGGTGCAATTTTTTCATTGCCAATAAATGTCTATTTTATGTATTCAAGATCACTGTTGAGGGAAGACACATGATGACTGTAATTAGCCATGCTGTCCATTTTTTACATATACATAAATGTCAAAGAACACATATTTTCCATCACTTGCTATTGCATTGCTCAGTACAAGTGGGCCTTGTCCGTTAAATGAATAGCGTGCAGCCTATCATGAACGTGTTGTATTACACAGATAGAACTATCCACACTTTGACAGCCCTCCCACATACATGGCAATTTGGCATGAACGGAACAGGTTCTTAGATACTATCAGGAGTCAATCCAGCTACCTCCGTGAATTTCACCTTCTAGACATCTGCATGACGTCTCCAAACATCTAGCATCGCATCATACTTAACAGTTGATTCGGAAAACATCTTCTTGTTACAAGCAAGGGCTGCCTCCACATTGGTACTAATCAATTTTTGTTCAAGAAATTCCTACTCCTGCTTCACAATCTTCTCCCTCAACTCTACAAATGACCTCTCTAGGTCCCTGTATTTCTTTTGCCATTCTAAATTTTCCAACAAAAGCTGTTTATTCTCTACTTTAGCAGCGTCCAACTTCTGCGATATCACAGTAATGTGATTGTGCTGAAGCAAAATATGACTTTCAGTCAATTCCAGTACTATGCTCTTCAACGTATCAGTCAATTCCTCTACTATACTCTTTAACGTATCAGCCGCAGGGGATCATCTGTGCCTGCATTATTTCCAATCTTGGCCACACCACCAACATCTATTACTTTGGCCAATGGTGCTTCCATTGAAGAAGGTACTTCCCTTTGACCAAATGAATTTGTCGACATTGCATGCTTTCCCAGGCTGTCAAACTGTGAATTTCCTACACATGTATTGGGAGGGTTATGCTTGCTAGATTTTTCCACGACCTTTGGCTGTGTGGAAGCATCTTTCTGTTTGGCCATCCCTACTTCCCAACAATGCAATTATAGTTCGTTAATCAGGAGTGAACTTTATTACGACTCACAGAAGTTTCCATACAATCAATTTCCATAAATAAGGAATGAACACATGAGGGCATATAGGAAATTTATACCTCCACTGTCAGGCCACCAGAAAGCTGGTATGTAGTGTCTTCTGCCCGATTTGCAACAAAATCAACAAAAGAGGAATCATTAAAACTTATTTTCAAGATACAAAGGGGGAGCATCTTAACAGAAAAACATATACCCCCAATAGTTACCACAAAGAAATATGGAATATCAATAACATCAAACACTTAAACTGGGACCCAAACAAAGGGATGCACATGAACGCACAAAAAAAATCCACCTTATAGTGCCAAACATCTATAGCCCACCTCTTCAGAGTACTATACTGCAAAATATGCCACTAAAAAAGAAAAATGTGAATCGAAGTTTAAGTTGATACCAGTAAAGGTTAGCATTATACATATCAAAGATAATCCTTCGGCGGTGCATCATAACAAATCACCAATAATTTCAATAAAATTACTATTGTACAGAATAATAATATAATGACTCATCATTCAAATATGCAACACAACAACACAAGTAATTAGTAACATGATAACAATGTTCCACAAACCGAAATGCCTTGAATGTCAACAACACACAATGCAAATATAACAACGTACGAAATCAACTATCCAAAGGTACCAACACATTTGGGCATTGAACAAAGAATAATTAACGCAAGGAAATCTGTGCACGATTTGAACTCGTCGCAGATCCCATTCAAGCGTACATCACCAAATTAACTAAAATCAATCTAAGAAAGGTTAGTATTAGTAACCCTATTGCAGCACTCACTACACTAATGACTCAATGCAGACCCCTCATCATTTCCTCCTACACTGTCTATTTTGCGCAAGTGAAAAGAGTCCTGTATAGAATCTGCTCCACTTCTTAGGGTCCTTCTGCATCGTTGGAGGGGTTATACCAAGGCATCAAATCCTCACACTCGTTCTTCTAACGGGAGGACCGAACTACTCGCCAGGCTCTATGTCCACTGTCAAGGCATCATCCACTTCATCCCGAAGTTACACAGACAACTTCTGATGAGTGCTTGCCCCAAAAGAATGTCAACAAGAATATTACCATACACCTAAAGAAATTTTATAATCAGACATGAAAATAATTGAAATGAATAATACCTTCTGCTGCATCACAGGCAAAGTACGGCGGAGGTCTAAAATGTTCCACACCTCGAAAGACTTAATAGAGTTGCATAAAGATTCTAAAAATGAGTGGGGAAAGGGTAACCTAGAATTGGGGTCAATGGCCTCTACAATGTGGACTTTCACCGTGCCCGACGTCAGTCATTTGTTGTAGCATTTGACATTCCTGCCAACACCTTCAATAATGCCTTTGCCAAACAATACACTATTCGCTAGCAACTCGACGTGTTCTCCGCTTGCATATGTGTGACCACCTTCCTCTAATAGCTTCTCATCGATAAAGGGTGCCTGCACTTGGAAAATGTACACCGGAAAACCAAACTCATGTCAAAAAAACATATGATTCATGGTTCAAGAGGCATATGAAATTAAGGAATCCTACTATTACCAATTTAGAAAGGCTATGGGAATTGTCCACTTCACCATGCCAAACTTCACCAGCACTATGAGTTTCCATCCCAAACTCCATTCGTGCAAACTCACCAATAATGTCATGCCCCACATTCCTTTGTCCACGTGCATTTTCTTCTATACTACAATCCTGTAAATTACATAAAGAGTAAAGGGACTGGTATAACACTATCAAAGAGACTGCCAACTACAAATAAGACATTGTAATACATCGTTGACAGTATAGCATGGTGCAGGACTTGGAATGTGCAATAGCTCATAACAGAACATTCCTAACACCTTTTTGGTTTCCTCTAAAATATGATTCTCGCTCACCGGCACAGAAGCAGCTCGAATGGGACTCTCCTGTAAGACACTAAATCAGTTTACGCTATGTCCGCATCCACCTTAATTTCTACTGTAACACGTTGACAGATAAAATAAAATGTACAACTCTGGTTGGGGTCTGCATCATGGGAGGGCTCTCCATGCCAACCCCAGCACTCTCAGCCTACATAACATATAAGAACATGTTTTAAGAACACATGTTATCGATGAGGACAGTATCCAATGTGTGTACAGATAAGTGCGTACATGTTACAACACTAATTATATACATACCGCTTCTTCGATTGAATCGGCACTCACCTGTTGACATGCACACCCGCCCTCACCACCATTGCCCTCCAACATAGGCTATGTCGCCATTGAAAATGGTCAACATCATTAACACTGACAAAATAACATAGATAAGGAATGGCGTACAACAACCACACAAGACTTACCACGACATCCCTATCGTTGCGATCCACTGACATTTCTTTTCTACGCATTCGTTGCACCAACTTGTATGAACTCCCAGAATTCTGCCCAGTAGAATAAGTACCCTTTTCATAAGCACCGGGATCCAAGATTGTGCATTCATCTTCACCACTCTATTCTGCCAGACCATGTCCTTTATCCATAGAAGCCTGACATGGCAAGTAATTCGTAAATGGGGTCACATTGATTGAAATTTTGAATTTGAAGGTGAGTGATGAAATGGAAGAATAAATGAAAACTTATAATACCATATTACCTTTTCCTCTAACTGAACACAATCACAAGAAGATAATTTTCTCTTCCTCCTTTGCTCCAGACTTTGACTTCTGTCAGTAGAGTTCGACCCTGTTTTGACAACCTCAAGCACTTGAGAAAACTCAAAAATGTTGTTTTTCTGGGAAGATTTCCTCCTCATTTCCATCTTATTCCATCCCATGGGGCATCGCTGCATAGGTCAATTACCAGCTGCAACTGGCGTGGCAGGCAATGCATCAACTGGTGTATCCCTATCAACTTCCTCACACACAATTATAGATGATCCTGGACTACCCTGTCAGTTGCGCATTTTTTTTTCAATGTGAGTGAAAATAACAGCAAAGTGAAAAACTCTTAAAAAGAATTATAAACCAAAGTCCTATTGCATCCTCCCTTTGCCAATACCTTATAATCTTTTCTCTGCACCAATGCTAACAACTTTCTCAGTCTTTTCTGCCTGGCCACTGTAGTCTCATATTGACCCATTTCTTCTTCAATCTTTGCCTTGGTTTCTGCTACGAGGAGCTCCACTGATGCCTTCTTGTACAACTCACATATGCACTTCTCTACGCACTTTCTTTGGGCTGTAGACCTCATCCTCCTCTGGTATTCGACATTTTTCTCCCTCCTTTGGTAGTACCCCTGATCTTTATAAGAGGAGTAATGCCATTTTGGGTTCGCTGAGGCGGGTCAGCCGCATTTGGGCGCTTTGATCAATGGAAGTGCATGCATCTGCATTCTATGAATATTGATCCTTGCAATGTCCCAAAATTTAAGACCTCCATCTACCGAACACGGACCTACGATGCAGTAATATACCAATCTATTGTTGCACTTTTCAGTTCTGTAATCGGTCCTCCCCTACACACAACGCACTAGAACAATAAAAATGAGATTTGTAAAACTAGAAAGCTTAGAAGATACAAAACAATATCATCGGGCAAGAAGGATGACTCCACTATTCCTAAACATTACATCATGATTGAAGGTTTCTCAAAGAAATCAAACCTTACAATCAATCTGAGAATCCAAACAGTCTCCCCGACCATTGTGAATATTGGGATCCTCCGAAGCACGATAGTTCTGATTTGTAGCATAACTATCATCCCTCTCTTTTTCTTCATGACTAACACTGTCGACATAAGAACTCCCTCTTCCAACCTCAAGGGTGCCTCTCTCAACATGACCAATTGGATCACATTCAGCTGCTTGCTTCAAGGGGTCCTCCATCCCAGGCACAGTGCTCATATCACCCTGAAGTAAACAATGTTACGACAACAACAAAACACCCGTCATTTAAAGGTTGAAGAACATGAACCAAATATTTATACATTTTTAAGGCACACTCATTCAAACTATATCATATTGGTATGATGCAAATGATTACCAGTTTCCTTGATGAATGATCAGATCTCGCATGTTTGGGAGATGTCCTTCTGAAATCCCTCTTTGTGTACTGACAAGGCCAAGTCCACATATTAGTGAGCTACCTACCTCCTGGATGGACTCAGACAAAAGAATAGTTATAGACATCCCAAGACCATACTATCTTGCGCTTCTTACCAACAAAATTTTTGCATCATCCAATACCCTCCGAGTTGCCCCATGATGCATCCCAACAACTGAATCACGCATCTCGATAAATCTATCCATATACTTTAGCAACATACTAGCCTGCCCATATAAAATAACAGTAGTGTTACTGGCCGCTCAAGCGGCAGATACATTCGGTGCCTTGAACCTCTCAGAGAAAACCACTTTGAATGGCATATCAACTTAACATACAGATCTTAGTTCACAATATAAGTATCCACATTTCTTTCTTCTGCTTATTTGCATCTACCTTTTTTTTTATTATTACATTTTACAAATGACATCTTATATACAAATAGTCTAATGGCCTAAATAAGTGAAACAGAGCTTGCGCATTTATATATGGATAGACTGTCAACGTATTTACCATTCGTATAAAATAATGCCACATAAGAGTCCACTCTTCTACCGAACCATTATGTCCATGAGGAGGTCCCCTGATTCAAGTACAAGCTAAATTTTATATAAACCTATATTTGACAAGTTGCCTGCATCTACCCAAGTGATCTAATAAAATAGCTAAGTAGAATTCAAAAAATCTGGCTACTCCCAACTATTTTTTCTTCGCTCTCTGCCAATTTCAAAATGGACAGTCTTACATTGAAAGCGAACAGAGCCGTGCCACACAAACAAACGGGCCTCTCCCAACCAAACACAACCATATATGTAAACAATCAGCCCAGCTAAATAAAGCATTGACTCGGAAATACAAATAACACCTACGATCACAATCTGAGAACTTATAACATCAGAAGGGGCAATAGGGATATCGGCCAGAAATAGCAATAGCAACAAATTCTACTCAACTACATGACAGATATACTAATGAGATCCCTTATGTTTCTCTCTCTCTCTCTCTCTCTATATATATATATATATATATATATATATATATATATATATATATATATATATATCAGTTGTTGAACTTTATATGACATTAGAATGGCTATTTAGGTGTAATTTTCAAACAAACAATAGTTCATTACAGCAGAAGATACTACCACTGGAAACAAATATCATAGTGGGTTTTCTATGTCACATCGACCATGCTAATTAATGTCCAAACACAAGCACACAATTCTTAATGAATAATGCATACTATGACAACAGTATATGAAACAATTGTTCAAACTTCAAACATCTCAAGCATCAAACCAGCTATACCTTTCAGCAGATGGGGTGAACTGCATACCCATTAAATATTGCAAACAACAATATGGCATAAATACAATTAATTACCCGTGTTTCGAGAACAATTACCCAAAAAAAGGGCTCTATTGCCATGTCTCTGCTTTTCATTCAATTCATTCCATTCGGTTTGCATTAAACGTATATATTTCAAACTTGTTCCACCTGACTGCCCGCTCTCATTGCATCACTAAAACCTCTGGAAACCAACCCAAATAATTACGAACAAAAGTCCCCACACTCACGAAATAATATATCTGTCACATTGTCAATTTAGCAACACAACCTACCAGAAACAATGGAGGTTACAATATTATCCCTATACTCACACATTCACATTGACCCAAACATATAAAAAAAAATAGGGGAGCAATATTTTTGACGTGCCCAGCACACCATTCTCATTCTTTGCGATCTACAAGCTATTACTCAACATCTGCATCATCGTTCACTCCAACTTCTTCTATTCCTTCAAGAGTTTGATCCTCATTTGGAACACATGGCTCAAGGCCAAACACACTGTCTTCGTGTTTGTGTTTAAGTAGGAATAAAATAGATCCATACATCTTGTTCAATTCCTTGATCATCCCAGCATTCAACCCTTGACCATGCCTCTCGACTCCAACCCGAGAAATTTCGTCGTCAAGATACATTGCAGATTGCATGTAAGCCTGAAGAACACATCTAACACTTGGATCACCATTAACCATCTCTCTTGGCACTATTCCTCCTACCTAGGATTTTCCCTCGTATAGGTCGTAACGCCTTATAGCGTCATCCAGAGTATTGCCTGGAATATAAACTTCCTTGACAAATGCCAAGGCTGTTTGTTGACACAGCCCAATGCTCTGAAGGAGATCCATGCAGTTTGACAGAAATATAGATATCAACTGGGATGGAAATATGAAACGGGGCTGTGAATAAAGAACATTTCGCCCAATGACATTTGCAATGGAAGATTCCACATAGATACAGTCAGTTTTGAACCAGCGTGACAACATTATTGGTACAATCCATCCCTCTTCTGCCTCATCCCATTCCTATATAGGGATATGCATGTGGTAGTTGCGAGGGAGCAGAGCCATCCACGGTAAGATAGACAAGTACAATTTCTGTTTCACACTAACAATAACAAAAAAAAATTAGATCCTTTACTATACAGTGATGTGCTACAAACAAAAATAACAGTCGAGTTATCGGTGAAATTTCACAGTACAGTAACTCAAAAGTGAAACGGTCCAGGTATGTTTCACAACAGAAACCCTAATTAAAATTAATTGACAAAGACATGCCCCCTGTTAAATTGACAACAAAATGTTTCACATAAAATTAGGGTAACCAACCCTACGTGTCCCAGCTACAAGCCTCAGGTTAATCTGACAACATAGATGCCCCTACTAACTATCTAAACATTGCAATACCACTTGATACAAAAGTTAAAAAACTACTAATTAAATAAAGAAGATAGTTGTTACAGATTTCATGCTTTTGTAATCCCTACTGTTTACAACAGGTTATGATGGGAGAAAATTGTATTCAGGAAGATTCAGATCAACATTTGGGATCACAATTTGACGTCCATGATCAACATGAATGATATGGTAACAGAGAGGAGCTCCTTGCATACATAATTTAAATTTCCAAGTACAGCAACAGATGGAACACATTTTATTTTGTGGGAGATTATAGTTAACGCATAGCAAATGTAATTAATGGTTTTTAGAGACAATTATTTATTCCAATTTTAATTATTCCCCCATTCTTACTTATTCTAATTTAGGCCACTAAGCATGCAATGATGAGCTTTCAAGGATCATTGATTCATTTACTTCCCCGCCATCATTCCATGCAAATCTTGTATCGTTCAGTCTGAATGTTCAATTGACTGTGAATGTTTAGTTGAGCCATAACAGACACACTGGATAGCCACATAGTTCTCTTTGGACCTTTGTTGAAAAGATTTGGTTGCTTTCCTAATGTGAGGATGATTAGAAGAAGAATAAAATACAAGGGACACCAGTGCTCAAGTTATGTTCGAGAAAATCTTTGGCAGATTTGAACATACATATATGTTTTTTTTTATAGCAAAATTATCCTTTTCCATGCAAATCTTGTGTAATTGAGTTTGAATGTTTAGTTAAGCCAGTCTTTTAACAGTCGCACTGGATATCTGTGTAGTATTCTTTAAATCTTTTTTGAAAAAAAAATTCTTCTTTTTCCATTGCGAGTGTCATCCCAAGAACAATCAAATACGATGAACACCAGTGCTCAACTTATGATGAAGAGAATCTTTGGCAAATTTGAACATTCTCAAACTTTGTTTATTCTACAAAATTACATTTTCTTTGTTGTGCTTTCTCACAATCCTTGCTATTCCATTTAATAGCCCCAGTTGTTTTTCAGAAAAAATTACAACTCTTATGTTGTGCTCTCTCAAGATCCTTGCCATTCTATTTATTACCCCTCACTATATGATCTATATGATCAAGAAAAACATCTTCTCTTTTGCCATCATGCCTCTGATAGGCTTTGATCTTTTCTAAACGTTTGAATTGAATATATTGGCTAGTCATTTCATATTGGAGCTAGTCTTCCGGAATATACATTTTTTAGTTATATTTATGTCTTTCAGTATTATCTTCATCTGCCATACGGAAAGATTTTTTTCAATTGTTTTAGGTGCATGAATCTTCTCGAAGGGATGGCGATGCGATACTACAAGAAGATAAAGATCAGTATGGATGTCTTGTATATTTTGTTAGATAAGGTCAAATTTAAAATGATAAATTATGTGTCCAAATCGGTGTGGTGTAATGGTTAATAGGGTAAAAAAAATTGAGCAAATGTGTGTCCTAGTGTTTACTAGGGCCACACTTTTACAAACTGGAAAACAAACAAAAATCCTTACACTGTTAACAACTTCAGATGACTATTAACACTATAGAACTATAAGATACCCTGCCCCAATTCATCTACCCAATGGACTTTTTATGCAGATTAAACCTCTGTCCTCTACATGCAAGTGTCCAGAAGTACCACTTCTTAGCTCCTAAAAAAAAATCCCATTGCAGACCTGCTGCTAAGGGAAGAACAAACACCTAAACTGAATAATTAAACAAAAATATATAATAGACACCATAGTCATTACCATCTGAACAAATAAGATAAAACAATGAAAGAACACATAGATAACAAAAAATTTGAGAAATCCTTTATATATCAAACCCCAAAATTCATGTTCCTTCCAAAATCTACAACTTCTACTCGGTACAGGACAACTACACCTCACACCCTACATATTTGCTAAACCACACATACCAAAAAATTTGAGATATCCTTTATATATCAAACCCCAAAATTCCTGTTCCTTCCAAAATCTGCAACTTCTACTCGGTACAGGACAACTACGCCTCACACCCTACATTTCTGCTAAACCAAACATACCAAAAAATTTCCCTTTAAAAGGACATCGAAAACCAAAATTGGCATCTGTCCAAACTAGCAGCTCCCACCCCACAAAGGAGCACATGAACTGCTAAGAAAAGGAAGAAACCGATCGATAGTGGGAGCCTATCAATTACTAAACAGAAACAATTACATCTTCTGTCTTCGAAAGATTTGGCAATTTTATTATTTTCCCCATTTTTTCAAAGCTTTTGAACCTCCACTTTAGAAGAAATAGACCATGTTGCCATCCATATGAAAGTGCAAACCATTTGGTAGGCCTGTCATCAATGTTTTCTCTCACGATTCTTTGACACAAATTTGGATCATTGCCAAAATTTCCAACTCCATTCTTCTTGTGGAGAGGTGTCCAATATTGATTCCACAATTCAGACGGACCACTAAAACTATGTGAACTCCCTAAAGTAAAATGCATAGTAGAACCACTAATAGACTTGAAATCCTTCCTTCATTCCAATCACATTTCCCATCACTGCTGTCATACTAAGTTATATAGTCACTTTTTACAAAAAAAAATGGATCCAAGGAATATTTTTTATGATCATACTCATGTCCCCATAATTCACAATCCCATTGAACCATATTATAATCAACTAAAATTCCAATATCTACCTTTGAGATTCAACATTCATTTTCATTGGTAGAATTTCATTGCAGCTCTGCCTCAAATTTGGTTGAACTTCACTCTTGAAATAACTTCTCTCTTTCGCTGTGGCTTTTTTCTTGAATCCCCTTTTGGGCTGATGTTCACCTTTTTGTTCAAGCTCTAATCTAGCTTCTGTTAAAAAAGACAAAGCTACCACTTCACATGTCCCTTCCTCTTTGCACTATTTTAAGATAGCTTTCCTTCCTTCCTGTTTAAGTTCAAAAGTATTTTCTCCACCTAGATATAACATTGCACTATATTCTCATGGCCTGCCCAGCAACAAATCACATGCATTGATTGGCACCACATCATAGAGTACTTCATCCTATACTCACCAAATTATCGGTAGATCCACAATTTTTTATCACCTTAAATATCTCATCCTTACATTTGCATTTCCTTCACATTACACTTATACTTTTCCAATCAATTTCATATGTTTCTTTGTCCCCTGCGATTAAAGTTTTCTCAGCATTGGCTTCTATCCTGATTCAGCCTCAACTTCTTCTTGCCAAGGTTTTTCTTCTTCTTGGGCTACCATCGCCCTTTTGGGGGTTTTGAGGACAATCTATGACCCTGTGGGTTAAATCTCAAATAAAATGCTTTATGAGCTTTCCCTCTCCCAACGAGGGTTGTTCACATCATCTACCTCTAAAGCTTCCCCTCCTCTAAAGTCAACCTTTGCATTCTTAGCTTATTCTAGCTCCTCACTAACAGTAGGTTGTAAGTAAACCTCTTTCTCTTTTCTTTGACAGCTTTCACCTCTCTTACTCATAATTTTTCTTTTCTGATTTACTTTCTCCTCGGCCTTTAAAGCATATTCACATGCCTCGTTTGCAGTGGGAACTTTCACCAATGCAAGCTTGAAGTTGAAATTTGAGCCCATTCACATATCGAACCACCTCTTCTCATGCACTCTCTTGGATACTTGTTTGAATTTGAAGCCTCATAAACTGTTCGGTATAAGTATGCACTGACTGATCCATTTGTTTATAATTCAGTAATCCCTTAAACAATTTTTTTTGGTAATTTGAGGGCAAGAATTGGGCTTTCAGATGTTTCTGCATCTTAGGAAAAAAGATGAATTTTATCTTTTCCTTGTCTTATTAAACTTTGCACATTTCCCCACCATTGGGCTGCATGGGATTTGAACTTGTAGGCAGCAACTTTTACTCTTTTTAAATCATCTTCATCTATGTCTTCCATGTCAAAGTAATTATCCAATTCTTCAACCCAATAAAAAAATGCATCTGGGCTGACCTCACCTTTCAAATAAGAAATATCAACCTTTATCTTCGAACTCTATTTTGCCAATGCCTTAATAAGCCTCTCCGTAACATTTGATATCCTAGTAGCATTCACCAATTTCCCTTGTTCCTCCTGAGACTCATCCAATTTTAATGTTGGCTAAAGGGTGCCTGCTCTTCTAACCAATTCACAAGTATTCTTTTCAGCGCCTACATTCCTACTACCCCTTGTCACCCACTTGATGCGAAATCCCCTATGATCCATCAAATATTGCTCTAATACCAAGACTAATGTAGATTAAACCTATGTCCTCTGCATGCAGGTCTCCGAAAGTAAATCTTCTCAACTACTAACTAAAGATCTTATAGCACTCCTGCTGCTAAAGAGAGAACAAATGAACAGCTAGACCAACTTATCAAACAAAACTATCAAATAGACTCCATAGTCATTATCTGAACACATAAAAGAAAACTGTGAAAGAACACATACATAACAAAATTCAAAAAATCGTTTACATTTCAAACCTCTGAAAAAATTTAACTTACAAATTTTGCAGCTTCTACGCATTAGAAGAAAACTAGTCTCACACCCTACATATCTACTAAACGATAAACGACAAAAACTTACCTAAAAAGGAGAAAGAAAACCAAAATTAGCAACTAACAGCTGCCACCCCAAAAAGTAGCATACGAACTTCTCAAAAAAACCAACTAACCAATGGATAAACCGCTACATCTTCTCTCCCTTAGAAAGATTCAATAGTTACATTAGCTTGGAAATGTAGTAATTGGCGAAATTAAGCAATAAGCATAACATAACCAGGGTATCATCGGGTGGTGGCTATCCAACCACGTAAATTGTACATTTGTCTTATATAGCTTTTTGCAAACTTTTGAAAAAAAAACTGTGTTCCCCCTTCGTATGGTTAACAATTTTCATGGTTGCATTGCCGCCGCTGTATCATCGAGGGTAGCAGCCAGAATAAACTTGCCATCGGGGGAAAATTAACGAAATAAACGGCAGGCATCTTCTCATCAATGAGCCTCTTAAGGCATTTCCCATTGGAGGCATCCCATATCTTGCCTGACCCATCATGACTGCTGGAAACAACCAGTGACCCGTCGCGGTTAAAATCGGCAGCTGTGACAGGATCCATATGGGCGTGAATAGCCCTAACACATTTCACAGTCTTAACATCCCATATCCTGACGGTTTCATCGAAACTACTAGACATAATGAGGTTAGAATGGTCATTGAAATTGATAGTGAAGACCAAATTAGAGTGGCCCTTTAGGGTTTTAACACAGTCCCTAGTGTGAACATCCCATATCTTTAGGGTTTTATCATTAGAAGCAGAGCAAGTGTAGTGCGAATCATAACTGTTTTTGACAATTGTAACTGCCACGTCATAGCAATTGTCGAAAACACGTAACATTTTCCAATTTCACACCTGCGCACACAACATTTCATCCTTCAAGTGGGACCGACTTCAAAAAAGTTACTGGATGTTTTTAATCATGCACTTGCGCACCTACAATGGAAAATACATAACAGTTTCAACAATCACACTTGCGCACTTGTGATATCGATTGTCGAAAATGCCTAACATTTTCCAATTTTGCACCTGCGCACATAACATTTCGTCCTACAAGTGGGTCCGACTTCACAAAAATTACTTGATGGTTTTGATTGCACACTTTGTTGGAATGTGCCCTGCCCAAACTTTTGCGAGCAAAAATCGCAACAATTTTCTTTTTAAAACAAGATTTCTAGTTAACTAGTTCATAAAACATCCGAGTGAAACATAGCTGCTTCATTAATACAACATGATTAATGGACAAAATCCATATTTTAAGTTACCTTGGTGAATGTCCTAGCGCTACTGTCACCATCCAAAATGGGATGCCAGTTTACCTGCCATAATTAGCGCTTAGGGTTACCTAGATCTCGTCTCTCAGGACCCTGACCTTCAAGGGAAGCTCATGTGGTAGTGTAAGAACCTCTCTTAGAGACAAGGTGAACACTTATACCTAACTTTTTCAGGTATCTTCTCCCACTCCCACCCTCCATCTGTACAAGTATGTGAGACATGGATGAAGCACAAAATTAATCTATTTACTATTTAAACCCCAATTCATTTTTATAATTATCACTTTTTTTTACAAACTTGCCATATATTACCCAAGTCTGACCACTCACAGGCTCCAACCCATAGGGAAAGACACTACTCCATATAGTCCCTACATGTCCATCCTCAAGTTCAGAATAGAAACAGTGTCGCTATCATAAAGAAATCCATGAATCCTAAATACTCAAGTATTCACACGGATATAGAAGCGACATTTTCATACGAGTTCATTTGAATAAAATACATCACATTTCCATTGTGGCACTCCCATCAATGAACACTCATTTAAATTCAATGTAATTAAAAGTACCAGAACATTATAGCTTTAAAATACAAAAGACCATTAAAATTAAAATAAGCAATCAGCAACCGTTTTTCCATAATCTAACACCCAACTATGAACAACGGGTGAAATACAAAGAATATCACTCACAGTTTCAAAGACATAATACTAAAAACTGAATCATTCAACAAGAAAATTGATGTTCTGGCTAATAAAATTAAACAGAATCGATGTATCCGTACAGAGATAAATATATCATCATGGTTTTAAGTTTTAAAGAAAAGCTATCAGTCCAGCCTCTGTATTTGTTTCAGTGTATTTGTTAATTCATCTGGTAGAATACCCTGCATGATTGGAACTGTATAATGTTACAGACAATGTATGTTTCAGGAAACACCAGTCATTGGTTTCCTATTTGAATTTCATTTTTACAACAAGTTCATTTCGACAGTTTTGAGAAGGGTTTCTTTATGTGCTTATTCCTTTTTTTTTCTTTAACTCAAGATACTAAATAGAGGCGGATACATGCGTCAATTGATAATAACAAGGTAGGATCAAATGAACAAATAATAACCATGATTAAACAAATCTGTTACAGCAGACTTATTGATTCGATATATAAAATTACAAACATGGAACTCTAGTCAGACACCGAACGCACAAAAGAATCTACCAATCAAAACACATTTCATACTCTGTCCCCTAGTTTCACCGAACCAGAATCCACAAACAAAATCACAACACCCTTCTCCAGTTAATTAGAACAAATTAGTACAGACCAACAACAAGTTCCTGAACTTTTAGCAAATCTGTCAAACCCCAATACTTTCAACGATGAAAACAGTTTCACTTTCAGAATGCAGTTCCAACTTTCAAAAACGAAAGTAGGTTATTTAACAACTTCAAACCAGTTCGATAATGAATTTATCTATTGGTTATCTAGGCATAACTTTGTATATTTTATTATTTTACTAATAATTTTAACTTGGTATGCAATTTTTAAGCTGAATAAATGTTATGTTGTTTCACTTTTTAATATATATATATATATATATATATATATATATATATATATATATATTATCAGTCTCTGTCTTTGTCTTTGACTGAATCAATTGATTAAAACATGTTTGATTAAATATAGAATTGATGAAAAGTTCACCACGAGCTTAACTTTAACCGTGTCACTCATCTCATTCAAGACAACCTATGGTGTGGCTCTAATTCTACAGCTAATTGACAATAGCCTAGCAAACGACGTTACCTAAATGAGCTCAAATTCTCAGACTGGTAACGTCATCCAGTTAAAAAACTCTTACTATAAGTGATAGTCTCTTCAGAAAGTTCTACACCAAACACCGGATATGCATAGAAGAAATAACTGACACATTATGTATCCAATGTTTCGTATTCAATTTGGAAGCCACTGAAAATTGCCCTGATAGTCAATATAGACAGTCTTATTATTTGTGGATGCTATTCTATCCACATGGCTTTTACAGGGAAGATGTCTAAGTCAATTTTCTAGCTATTCTGAATATATTTCATTTCATTTTATTATTGCCATTCTTTATTGAATTGAAGTTGAATAATTGAAGGGGATCGTGAAATCAAAAGCTTAGCCCACATTGAGCATATCTCTAATTTTCCATTTCAAATTCAATATTTGCACATTTGCATTTGCCATGTATATGGGATAGATAATTCTTTACACGCAGTCTTATGTACTTTTGAAGACCTTAAATTCTATAAAGAAATGTTAAAGTTTATATCATGAATGAATACGGTAGGTAGACTTGGTTTTATTTTTTTTGCCAATTCTATGCATGGAGAAGATTTAGTGGTCTGGACCCAAACATTGGATAGGTGCACATATATTTTTTACAGAACTTTGCATGGATGCCAGTAGTACACAGTTTCTAATTACATGTGGAATCTTTCCATCTACCCTAATAGAATTATACTCTGCTAAATGACACCATCTGTGCCAAAGCTACAATAAAGGCATTCCATGCAACCACATCATAGTTGAGTATTTTCTTAAAGAGTTCTGGACTACCTCTTCAATACAGCCTACATGGGCATACTCGGGGACCATGACACTCCACGAGTGTGATGATATGCAGATTTCTAATTAGCAGTGTCGAAGGCTCCAGTTAAGTGTTTGTTTACTATGTTTTGTGTGCTTTCAGCACAGCCTTACACAAACACTAAGGAATGGACAAGAGACTCATTTCAAAGGAATGGTATCTGATTGCAAGTTTCCTCCATTTTTTCTTTTGACTCAATGGCAGTGATGGCTTTTGCAAAATTTGTTCTCGGGGATGATGGTATTGGTGTCTTTGGCCTATTCTTCCCTAAGAAGATTATTTTCCAAGACTTAATGGCAAAATTGGCTATGGGAATTATCCTTATCCTTTCACATTCGCTGTTGTTTTGTTTTTTGTCTTGTCACATCTGCAATGGGGCACACGAATCCCATGCTCCAATTCTCAAAGAATTTGGCCTCCAGAGGTCTACTCGCTAGGTTCGTCACTTTCAACTACAATAGCCACAAAGCAATACAGGCCATGGAATCTCTACAATGCCTCAAGCTGGACATACGCTTTGAATGCATTCAAGACGCTCTTCTAGAAATCTCCACAATTATTCCTACCTGCCCTGTTTTTCCTCCCCTATTAAAATATCTCTGGTTTCTCATAAACCAGGCTTAATTTTTCATCATGGAGATGAGGATCGATAGAAAATCAATCATATTTACAGCGAATCCAACGAAGGCACAACAATTGAATCTGAGCCTCTCAGATTTCCAGATGCTAGGCATGAATTAGATTCAGAATGGCCTCATTTATTCAAAGCCCAATGTCTCCCATGAATTCAAAACGACGGTGGACAAAATGAAGAAAAGTCTCTCAGACACTCTGGTGCACTTCTATCTGCTGGCCAGAACATTGGCCATTTTTCCGGAAGGCTTGGTGTATATTGATTGCAATGACCGCAGAGCAAAATTTATTGAGGCATCTGTCCCTAACATTAGGGTTTCAGATGTGATGAAGGAGGCGGTTAGTGATGTTGTTGCCAAGCTGTTTGCCCTCAATGGAGCTCTCAATATGGATGCGCACTCTCTACCTATCTTGGTCGTGCAGGTGTCAATCATAACAAACACGTATCACAGACTAAGCGGCCAAACCCTCCACACGCTGGGAGATCTCTTCCCTTTCATGCTGTGTCAGAGTTATCTTTTGGACTTGCTGCAGGTAAAATATCTAAAGTCCACATGTAAAGTTCCAGGCAAAAATCAACCTTTCTGATGACTTCAATGGTAGTCATTCTACCTAGAAGATTTACAACCATTAGATCCAATTTTTTTCTTGGAGGTGTTCATAGTGAAACGCCTATAGCATAATAAGCCTTAATGGCATTATTGAGTCTAGAAGATACCTAGGGGTCACTAGGAATAGATTTTGTTGATCCTAGGTTACTGGTTGTTGAAAATGACCTATAAAGGTCTTAAATTATGTAATAAGGCCAATAGAGCCTCTACGTGATGTTAAAAGCACTCAAAGTGCAATATTTTGTAAATTGCCTAAAATGGCAAAAATGGCCTCAAAAGGGCTTAATGGAGTCAGTTGGGTTAGTAAAGGTTATAGGGTGATAAAGGTTCTCACTAAACCTTTTATACGTCTAAAGGTTAGTTTAAAAGTGTTATGTTGTCCAGTTGACAACTTTTGTTGTCAACTTGACAACTAAATCTTATGTTTGTCATTTTAATGCTCACTGTTGCAGATAGTTTTAGGGACAGTTAGAGTTGGTTAGATAGTCTTGGTCGAAGCTTAGTGTCTATTTTAGGAGACACACATGTGACGAGTCAAGGATGGTGCGGGGAAGATGAAAAGATTGGAAAATGTAATGCTCAGTCAATAAAATTTTAATTTCTCTGCAAACTTGTAACTCTCTATCCGTTGTACAGTCAGAGCAACATTAATTTATTTTGAATGTAAGAAAATGTGATTTTGGTTGAAACAAGGTTAGAAGACATTTATTTGTATTTCCTTTACTTGCTTATGCTTTAACTTCATCGTTTGGGGTTCTTTTAAAGTCAAGAACGTGACTGTTGTTGCACAGACAGGGACTGGTTGGGGTACAGTCAGCAAGTAGCCCTGAGAGTTTTAGAATGAAGTCACCCTCCCATTTTGTGACTTCTATGAAAGGTGGGAGGGGAATAAACATGTATCATACTCCTTTTATTATTGTTTAATGCAGGGAAGTGTGAAGGAGGTATGCTACAGCGTGGACTGCTGAACAAACAGCAAAAGGTGCATTGTTCAAGCACCAATGGTGGTTGGGTGATGCCCGATGAAGGAAATGAGAAGGTGATGATTGTAGAAGTTTATTGGGATGCATTTGAAGGTTTTTGAATCAATTTTGAACTTGTGTGTTGCAGGGAAGGGTTTCTTCTAGAAAGCCCTAGGTCATTGACCCCAAAGTGAGGGTTTGGTAGATAAACAAGTAGATCTGATGGTGAGACCAAATAAAGTTGAATAGGGTTTGGTCTATTGCAAAATATTTCATCCTTCTATAACTCAATCTTTATAATCTGTGTCTAACCATGACATGACATGACCACACAATTATTGCATGACATGGCATGACATGACAACGATGATTTGATTCCTTTCTCCAATCTTTTGACTGAGATGAATGTTACATCAAATTCATTGACAGAAAAGCGCGTGGGAAGAGAATTAGTGCAGGACATACATAGTGAAGCGCATGGGAATGACTATACAAATCATTTTACTTGGACCTCACATGGATCAAGAGGGATAAAGCGGGGAGACTTGCACGGTACGCCTGCTTTCGCGGTATCTGGACTCCATTCCTCATTTCATTTTCATTTTCATTTTCATTTCGCTATATGTGGGATCCATGCATAGTAATGCGGTATGTGGATTCCATGCATAGTAAGAGTCCACTAATCCTCTTATACGGGACCTTGTACAAGTTGAAATTTCTAACTGTAGCAAGCTAGTCCTTGAGAACTTGATTCTCAATGATATGAAGTTGCTGAAGAGTATAACATTTGATAGAGGGGTAGATTTGAAATATTTTAGGTTGGATGGTTGTCCAATGTTGAAAAAAATACAGTACACTTATAACAGGCTTATAGAATATTTCAGCATTCATGACTGTTCGGAGCTTAATGTAATGCCATATTTTATAAGTTCAAGTTGCGAAGAGAGTATTATAATTGATGGATGTGGGAATTTAGAATATCTTCAATCGAGCGGTTGTATGTAGATTCATTTATAAAGTTTGGATTGTATTTTATAAGAATGGAACAATATTTTTGAGAGGAAACTTAGTCATTTTTAATGTAGAATTAGTATACAGAAATTATTTACTTGTAGGAGTAAATATTATTGTTGTACTTAAATTAAAATAATTTTTTTTGTTGAAGAATTTTTTTATTTTTTTCTAATAGTAAAAGA
This sequence comes from Chamaecyparis obtusa, assembly GCA_027943335.1. Classification (NCBI taxonomy): domain Eukaryota; kingdom Viridiplantae; phylum Streptophyta; class Pinopsida; order Cupressales; family Cupressaceae; genus Chamaecyparis; species Chamaecyparis obtusa. Next base: position 386,558 of record BSBK01006999.1, read on the forward strand.
TATGGAAGTTTAATATTTTCATTACAATATGGGATCATTTTCAAGTTGAAGTTTCACAATGTTCTAAGGAATACAAAGTTTTCTAACCTCTTCAATTCTTTATGAAAAGACTTATAAGATATGGGTTAACAAATTATTAGAATAGGCTTAAGAAATGATAATTTAGAATGATGTTTTTGATAAAAATTTATTAGTTTTTATTAATTTTAGTAATTATTAGTATTTTAAAAATTTATTTTAATTAATAATAATGATATTAATAGCTAATTAAGTTTTAAAAATAATGTTAATATTTTTCAATGTCAAAGAACACTCAACAAGTTGTGTGTACAAAAGTGTAGAGTTTTGTAAATAGTAACAATAGTCCGTGATTTTACAAAGCTTATATGACTGATTATTAAAGATTCTTTTGAACTTGAGTTGCCAAGTCTTGCCAAAGCTAGTTGGTTCGAGAAATCGAGATTGGATCCTTTGACATGCTGCATAAAATAGCGAATATTGATGATTTCATATAACAAAATATATCAGACTTAGTTATTGCAGCAATGAATTAATATAGAATTACATTCATAAGTTGAAGTAAATGATTTTAGTGATTCTTTTCAGTAGGCAATCATAAATTTTATTTTAACATTGGTGTTCTTATATCATATTATTGACCTTTGTTCTCATATGATAGACAATATTTTCATTATTTTTTAAAGGTTTTAATCTATATGCAGTGTTGTAAATTTTACACCTTTATTTAAGGTATCCTATTTCACACTCTCCTAGCACATCTTTTAATATTTAGCATTCCTCTATTCATTGTAGGACCTTTAATTATTTAAATTAATACTATGATTCCTCTTCCACTTTAATTGATCAACACTTTATTATTTGGATCCTTAATTCTAGTTGTGTCCTTTATTTTAATTCATTTTAGCTCCCCCTTCATTTAAATTTTGAAGACACATTTTCCACATATACACATCACATCTCTTTGCATAAATAATTTTGGGGCATATAGACCCTATTATCTCTTCTTCCTAAAAAAAATTTAGACTTTAATTAAGACTACATCAGTCAAGACGACCTAGACCTGTACTTTTATTCCCAAAATTTTAGGTTGATAATATGTTGGTCTTATCCTTTCTATAACTACCCTCAATAAAAAATATAATAACTCTAGGTCAGCCAAAAGACAACTTTACTTTGATACCCTTATACAATGCCTCATTCTCAATTCATTTCTACACCCCTCATCAACAACTCATTATTACAACACTACAAGATGATATTTGATCCAAGGAGAAGTAGACTACATTCAACACATCTTTAATCATTGTTTCAATTATAAATTCAAGATGATATATCATGTTATCACATTAAAACAAAGAGGAGTTAACCTAAGAAAATTGCATCATAAATTGAAGGTGTACTCATTTCCAATCAAGCATTTGAATTCAAATTTATATTTCATTTCATTATTATTGTAGGCTTCAGTCCCAAAATGAGGTATGACTAAGGAAATCCCCTATATAGCCCCAAACACAATTTTTCTCCTTTTTGAATCAAAAGGAAAAAAAAAGTGATCAAAAGACCTAAATAGACCTTCTCTCTCAAGTTTGACACCAAAATCCTCATCAAAGGCACTTGGGATGCCCTTGTCCTAGTTAGGGGTTGATGCAAATAATAGTGGTCCAACACATTTGTCCTATGTACTAAGGACAGATTTTTCAACCTAACAATGAGAAAGTGGGAGACAGAAGATAGTTCTAGCATATTTTGTTAGGCCCAAAAGTAGACAAGCACCATTGAGGAGGGTGGGCGGGAGGGAGGGGGGGGTTAATTAGTTATGTAGAAAACCTAGTTTTTTTCATTTGAGAAAGGAAAAAACCTAGATCGAATCAGAAGCATTAGCTACTACTGTGATCTATGAAAACGCACTATAGACCAAAAAAATAAAAATAAAAAACTAAGATCTCCAAAAACGCAGCGATTTTTACCAAAATTTTTTTGTTGTTTTCCATTCAAAACATGCAGATCATCGATATTTTCTATGTACCTGCAATATTGCAAATCGATCTCTTCTCTCAAATGGTATGCCGAAACGGAGCCTCCAATTCGTGCCCAAAACCCTCTTTGTGCACACGGCGAAAAAACCTCTAATTTGCGGCCGAAACCCTGCACACGGTGATAAAAACGTAAAAAGGCAGAAAACACAGAATAATACAGCGTTAAAAGGCAGAAAACACAGAATAATTTTTTGCAAACATACGTTGTTCGCCTGTCCAGATCTTCTGCAAATGGCTCTGGAAATTAGCTACGCCCACTTGTAAAAAACGGTCTAGATCTGGAAAATAGCTATGCCCGCTTCAAAAAAATGGACTGTCTTTGAAAATCGGCTATGCCCACTTAATAAAAACTGACTACCTCTGGAAATCCGTTACACCCACTCGATAAAAAATAGCACTGGCTCTGCAAATCAACGCTCTGAAAACCACAACTCGCAGACCCTTCTCAGCCCAAATAAAACCCAAATGAGAATGGACGCAGGAAATTGACTATTTTTCAGTCCATTTTTCATTGAATGTGATACATCTAACTCACCTACCGGTCAGGTTAGTAAACCATGGTTAGTAGCCCACAGTTACCAGATCCAGTTAGTAGACAGTTACCAGATCCAGTTAGTAGACCGCGGTTAGCTGATCCGATTAGTAGACCGCGGATAGCTGATCCGGTTAGTAGACCGCGGTTAGCTGATCCGGTTAGTAGACCGCAGTTTGCTAATTACGGTTACGATTGCGGTTACAGGCTCCACGGTTACAGGCTCTCCTTTTGACATGCCAGCGAATTAGATATCCGGCGTCAGCCTTCACGATCGTCTTGTCAGATCGCCCTGTCCTGCCTGCTGAATTAGTCCTATCGGTACATGCTACTATAGGCCAATACTATAGGGAGACACATGCACTATAGGTGGACGATTTATCGGGAGCTTAGCTTCTCCCAATTACTAGTAGTTAAAATAGTTATGAATTTGGAAACAGCGAATTTTTAATTTCACTGATTAAAATCGTTAACTTGACTTTTAATGTAAATATTAAAATCTCCTCCTCCCCACACGTTAAACTCCTCTCCTCATCAGATTCCACCTAAACTTACATATTTTTAGCGTTACCATATATTATGTTCAGTATAGCAAATTGTGTAAGCATATATTTAATAGTTAAAATAGTTGTGAATTTGGAAACAGCCAATTTTTAATTTCACTGATTAAAATTGTTGACTTGACTTTTGATGTAAATATTAAAATCTCCTCCTCCCCACACGTTAAACTCCTCTCCGTATCAGATACCACCGAAACTCATATACTTCACATGCAACAAAAAAAATCTTGCCGACCTACGTCTTCGACTTCATGTGAGGGCTGAAAAGCATTACCCATGTAACTAAGGACAGCTCGATCTTGAAAAGACTTTCATGTTGATTTAGAGAATATAATTAAGTGTATTAACCATTATTGTCATTCCTCGAATCTTGCTCGCCCTTTCCACATCGCTCCCCGTGCAAGCCCTTCCAACACTTATGTTGAACTAATTCATCTGTCCTGCAAGCTCCATGTCGACGACAGTATGATGAATGCAGCCAATACAAATATTCATGAAGTGACTATGTTGATTGGGATATCCAGAAGGTGCAAATATTTGGGACTTCTTTTCTGTAATATGCCAAGCATAAGAGAGGCTCGCCATTAGACAAGTTGATACAATTCCATTTTTTTTTTCTCTTTCAAATTTATTTGGGAATTGAAAACTTCAAATTCTAACTTTTATATTTTTTAAAGATTAATCAAATGAATCGTTAAAACTTAAAATAAATGGAGTAGTGGCTATGTATTAATTTACGAAATAAAAGAAACTTAAAATAGCGAGAGTGAGGGAAGCACCTGAATTTTGGCCAAAATCATTGCTTGGATTGTGTACAACATCTGAGGGATAAAGTCAAGCTGTCTGTCATCTGTGACCTGCCAATCCACCAGCGACCTACTTGATGTAAATTTTTCTGTCATAATGCAAGCAATGTTATAAATGAGCCATGCCCCTTTTTTATGGCTATTATGTACCTCATACAACAGTATTAAACGAACTTGCCTCTGCCCAAACCCATATGCTTGATCTAGAATTCGCTGACTAAATTAATGTGTCCATTATATAACATAATTAAAAGTCTATCAAGTTCATCTGCAGTCTATATTGAGCAAATACCATGGTGCTTTGAAAAAGATAGCAGATGTGCTACTACTTATAAAATTAGTATAGCATAGATGTCTCAAATTAGGGTTGAACCAAATAAATCTTCTTTGCTGTGCATTAGATATTAACCATTGTCATTTAATTTGAATTCGTGGGGAGGCCAAATGGGGCAACGTCTAAATCATAAATTAAAACGTATATCTTATCAAGGGGACACTTAGTTTTTTCTTCAAACTTTTTCTAACTTCCCTTACATATTTTACGTTTTAGTTTCCTATTTAGCCAATACCGGCCAAAGGATGTTCGCCTTTAGCAGATCTTACTATCTTATGGCATCATGTGTACCATCTTCTAGAGCACAATAACTATCAAATCAAATCAAGAGCTATATTTATTAAATCTGTCTCCTTGAGTGGATGGGTTACGGGTCTAAATCAATACCCAATTCTTGGTGTCCTTGAGGCAAGTCATCACTGCTATCGTACCCACTGTGCTAAGAAACTGACTCCTTTTACACTCATCTCGGAGTAGTTGGTAGCAATGTTTAACTCCTTTCCTGCTAGTGTAGAGCTAGAAAGCAATAGTATGTTCCTCTTGTTCTTTCTCTTTGACATTCTGATGATGGATCATGTAGTAGGATCCGAAACATTGATAGAAAAAATTCTACACGATCGAATCCAAAAACTAATATAATCAATAGTTAACGCATTCAAATTCCATTATAAGTTAAGTCCCATCACATTTAATTGGTACTGGTTATGGTACAACTTATTTGTATTGATCTAATTTGTCCATCCCATGGTTATAGCCCTTGTCAGTGTGCGTTCAATCAGACCGCATCAATCGAACCTTACCCACCTACAATCTACAATCACTGAACTGTTAGGCCATTCATTATTTAAGAAAAAGTTGATATTATTATAAACTAGAACTTGCACTCATATGAGGTGCACGGGATGAGTTGATAGGCATTTAAATTGAAAGCATAATTAAAGCATTGCATACTAAAAGTATGTAAAACTGTAATGCAACATAATGAAAGCAAATTAATATGAATCCCAAATAGTTAATAAGTAATAATTAACGTTATGCATAAATAAGGGAAATTTGTACACAATAGTTTTTTTTGAAGTGAGTCAAGGTAAAATGATATGCTATGTTATACATCCAAGACCGTTTGAGTAGCTTCTCATTACAAAAGATAGATTGAAGGTCTACGATGTGGAAACAAACTATACTGTCAATCTAATTAAAGTAAGTGATTTGAGTTGTACTTCTACAGACATGTTGCAGGAGGGAAGGAGTATTGTATATAATAGAATTGAACATGGAATAGTTGACTGTAAAGTACCGGTAGAATTTATTATGTGTAAGTCCTCCCAGAAAATCGAATCAATTGTATTCGCAGCAATGATAAGTAGGCTTTTCTTTTCTTTGGAGGAGCACACGCAAACCTATACAAGAGGAAAAGACAAAATAGTTAAGATACAAATGGTTGGCTTAAATGAGGGAAGGGAAAAATATAAATAGAAGTATTTAAAATGAGTGGGCGGGGAAGTAACATCACATACCCAATCCTAATTTGAGAGAAATTGCAGACAAGCTTCTTCTTTCTTTCTAATAATGTTGTATGGATTCTTTTTCATTTTACAAAAGCACTCAAAGGTGAAGGAAGGTTCTATTTGAATTCTCTACAGGGATTTGACTCTGGAGATTGTTGTAAAGTTGAGGCCTTGTCTTTCATATTTACCTATATCAATTGTGGCCCTATCCAAGGTGAGGCCTTGGGAATTGTGTATAGTGATAGCCCATGCAGTAGCTAGTGGTAGTTGTGTATGACAACCTTGAGTTATTAGTTGTATGGGGATAGTTGTTAGGTTTTCAAGATCCCAAGGTGGACCATTGTAGCTATCAAATTTGACTGAAACATATGCAGGCAACTCTGGGGGCTTAGAGCCACAAGGATATACAATATCATTGATCATTCCAAGAGATCCATTGACAATACCAACTTCTATGCATAGGTTTGTTATAAGCATGACACATTGAAATTTACACAAAAGGACTTCTTGGGGAAGTTGGTCATTGTTATCAGATTCACCTTTTTTACGTTGTGTATTAAGTGCAACATAGAGTGCAATAGGAACATTTAGATGTTTTAGCATTTTTTTATTGTGTATTGCTACAAGTTCATTTGTAGCAAATAAATGTATTGCTTGGTCAAACTTTGCTTTCTCAACTGGTGTTAGGTGTTTGTTTGTGAGAGTCATTAACAACTTCCAATCATGTTATGTTGGGTTTGCATTACACTTATTTTGTAATGCTTGGCAAAATTGTACCTGAACTGGGTCATTAGATCATCCTATCTAAAAATTATATTCAATGTTACAACTATATTAAATTTGTGCCATAAATTTCTTACAACTATGTGTGATGCATAGATAGGTTTGTCCATTATTGGTGAAAGTTGGGTGAGGTCTCCAATTAGAATTATAGAGACACCACCAAAGAAAATGTGATGTCTTTGGGGTATTGCTTCACGTAATCTGCTATCAATTGTTAAGAGTCATTTTGGGCCTATGAAACTCACCTCATCAATGAGTATGTATTGTATTTTTTTCATGTCTTCTTGGAAAGTTGTTAATGTTTGGGCCTGTAGTGGTTTCATTTCTCTAATTGGGATTTTTAGTGTTCCATGTATGGTTGATGCATGAATATTAAATGTTGTGATTCATGTTGGTGCGAGAACAAGGAGTGGATTTATTCCTTGTGGTCTGCAGTTTTGCAATGCATTTCTTATGCAACTAATTAGATATGATTTTCCAGTTCCCATTGTTCCTTGTATGACCATGTACACAAAGGTTCAGTTGAGAAATTAGTTATGGAGTGGGTTGTAATTAGAGAAACTGTCATTTTTTGGTGATGCGATAACCTATAGTTTTGGTTGTACAAATTTGTGGGGGGTGAATATCTTGTTGAGACATCTTGTTTCTCTGAATAGATTGAATTGCTAGTATCATGCAGTTGCAGAGTAACATTGTGGTCATCCCAAATGTGATTGTTGTCAAAATCACACTTTCCCAACATGTCAAGCTCATTCAAGTTGATACTATTAGAAAGACCCAATTGAGAGAGTATCTCCCACCCATTCAACTATGCAGGGTCTTGTGTACCTATTCCGCTATCACTGTCACTTTCCTCTTCAAAGATATCTTCATTTGGATATGTACCATTAACGTGCCACACAATATATTTTTATGTATTCATGTGCTTCTAATTATTAATGATCTCTTCTTTGGTTAGGCCTATATCTCTATCTATTGTGCAAAAATGCTTGTATAGAAGTAGCTCACTCCAACTGAATGCCTCAAAATTGGCAGAATCTTCTTTTGGAATGGTATAAAACCTTGGAAAGACTTGGACTATAGTGTTTTCCTTTCGACTATGCCATTTGCATCCTTTACGATTGGCAATATATGTGTAACATATTGTTGATTCTATGAGTGTAACTAGTTCTGAGTGATCTGGATGTTGTAAGTAGGATTGCATGTATGTAGATTGTATCTCACTTCTATTGGTTGTTTGTTTGAGGTGGTGGAACACTTTTTTACCTACATTTAGTGATACGAATTGGTGATTGTAGATCACAAGAGGTAGTTTTTGTAGCATGTGGTATGTTTCTTGTGCACTTATATCTCTCTCTACAATGACCTCATCCATCAACTTTAGGTATGCTTTAATGGCATGATCTTGTTGGTGTGTAGAGGAGCATATTCTAGAGAGCATATTAATGCAACTCTCTAATTTCTTTTCTGCTTTTGATGCATATTTGGCAATATATCTAAGAACAAGAAGTTGTAGGGTGACAGGTTGGAAATCTATATTAGCCCTCCATATGGAGAGAATTTATAGCTTATGGATGTTCAGCCTGTCATCAGTTCTTGATTGTTCATACGATTTGTGTCCTGCTTCATCGCATAGTAGTTTTGATTCTTCACATTTTGTCGAAGGAGCTTTATATCTACACTCCACATGATTTCCTTTCTTACGTAGGAAAGTTCTTTCAGTACATCCGATGTGCCTTTGCACACAATTTAACAACTCTTCATAATCAACATAAGTATCTGTAGCAAATATTTCATTTGTGTTTAGCACACATGGATCATCAGTTGGATTTCTATGCATCATGTTTCCAATTTCAGATTTAGAACAAGGGTTCCAAGCAGTGACTTATTTGTCAAAGAACGCTTTTGCATTATGTACTTCAGACGGGTTGCCTCAGTCTAGTGTATCGATGTTTGGTTTATTTTTAATCCAAATGAAACCATGGATATGTGTGGATCCTTGACTTTGTCATTCATAGTAGTACCAGTAGTTAACTGTCCCCATGAGTTTCTTGATGACCTCTTCCCGATAGATTGTGAAATGTCAAGATGTAGGTACAATGTTATTGTGTGGGGGTTTTTAATCACATTATTTGTGCATTGTTTATTGCTTAGGAAATAAAATGTATCATTTGGTGAAAGGACAACATGGAGATCAGGCCACTTTATGTTAGCTACACTTAATGTGAAGAACAATTTTGGCGAACCTATTTGGGTTATCATATTTGTTAGATTAGTGCGACACTTGTTCCAATATGCACGTGTCCCTTGTAAGGTAGAGCCAAAATACATCAGTTATTCTGCCAATTGATTATCTGGGAGGTTAGTTAAGTGGGAGCGAAGGTCCTCAATAGTGGTAGGTATATTGTCTTTGACTTTTCATTTAATCAAGATAGCTACAAGAGATTGGCTATGGTGACACATCATAAGGTTTAGAAGGAAGTATCTAAAGCGTGGTTGTTGGCCAAATTTTTTCTCATGAAATCACATATGGTGCAAGGCATATTAATGAGGTTGCACTTCCCTTTCTCAAGGTTGCATGGGTTGTACATTTCCATTTGGGAAAAGAGTGGGAAACACCATGTCAAATAAATCTTCAGTAGTGTACTCATTGATGGGGGTTGAATCTATATGTGGCCAATCGAGAATGGTGTCACTTTCCTTTTCTAGGTGCAAAAACTCCTTAATAATTTGTAATTCATGACATTTGTTTGGTAGTTTTACCATAAATGATGTAGAGTATTTTGTGTCACTTTCAATTCACTTTGTATGCTTTCAGAATCAATATTTGTTGGCATTGGGTTGTCAGCGTCAGCGTGAAGTATTTGAAACATTCTTGAGATGTCAGTAGTAGAATCAGGCAGGAATGACAATGTAGAATCATTGATTTTAACATCCCTATGGTAAGAGTCGTGTTTGGTTTTGTATACTAGTGCGTTTAGAACATGACTTCTACTAACATAGAAATCATATACCTTCTGATGTGTATTAAGTTTGCAAATTATTAATAAATCCAGTTCTTGAATCATACGGGGTAAAGAAGTTGTAATTGTTTTAATATCTTGGGGGAAACTGATTGTGTGACCACTATATTTGTATTGCCCACCATGGGCATGAGTCACATGTAAAATTTGATTAACAAGTAAAAATGAACATCTCTTCAACTTATGTGAGGACCATCAAATGGTTGTTTGTTCTAGTGGGTCCATATTTTTGCCTACAGAGAAGCGATGTATTCCTTTCTTAGCAATGCATCTCCTACAAGTGAAACCCGTGGGGGTGGAATGAACTTGCATACCAGGGTAACTCTCCTTACATATACTACATGTGTGCAACTTTGACAGAGCATCTAGTCTAGTTCTAAATTCCTTAGTTGTCACCAAAAAGTTAGTGGACACATTCTTATCCATGCCAAGAAGTGAAAGTGGATGTTGAGGCATCTGTGTAGGAAGATGTGTTTCAATGGGAACATAGGAATGTTCATTTTGGGAGCTTGTAGAAGGCTGCAATTGGGGAGGGAATGGGTGGTTTAGTGTTTGGTGGGGATGTTGAATGTGTGTAATGGGATGACTGCACTTAGTTCTTCTCTACGACAAGCGTAATACAAGCGTCTTCTTTTAATGGATTGCAGTTGAGTGCAGGTATTCTGGACAAGCAGGAGACCATAAAATAGTAGATCTGTAACTAGATTTGGAGGGTTTTGTGTAGGAAGTTGTGTTTCAGTGGGCATACACGGAAGTTGACCTTGGTCATTTGTAGAAGCTTGCAAGTGTGAATGGAGTGGTTGGCTTGGTAGGTTGTTTGGATGGTTTTCACTTTGAACGACATGATGCACACTTATTTCTTCTCTATAGCAAGCATAATAAAAGCAACTTATTTCACATGATTGAAGATTGATAGGCCTACTTTGGTTCATCTATCTTTCAAAATCTTGTACATTTGAGTTCATTTTATGGATTACAAATAAGAGGGAAAATATATGGTCACTATGTTACCACATTGATTTAGTTTAACGTCTAAGAATACCTATATCAACATGAAAAGTACATATATATTTCAAGCATATCTTAACTAGAAATTGTAAATTCTTGTCATGGCACTACTAAAGAGTGTAGTTCAATGCATGAGTTTATCACGATGCATATTGTAGTATTAATTCAAGTTGTTGACAAAGAAAGTAAGTGTGCACGAGAATAAAAAATGTCAAACACCTCAAGTGAGCCACATAAGTAAGTTTTCCCTTAATTTATAGTAGAATCAGAAATTCATAGTATGTGGAATATGAAATATAGACAAAACAAATCAAACTTGTTTACATGACCATCCATAACATGAGTAGTATACCCTTTAGAGTTCATAGATAAACCTTAAATACAAGTACTATTTATAGACAATGTATGAAATAAGTTTTGAAGGGGTATTGGAACCCTGTACATAGAAAGATGACACACAATTACGATTCGATAGAAATTAGAAGACAAGGGATAATTACAGAGGCCCCTAAAAAAAGTACTTTTATTTAGTTGTTATTTTGTGCTAGGAAGGTAGAGAATAGGTATTTCACGTAACAAAAAATTGATTTCATCGATGAGGTCAACCTTAGCAACTTCTACAATTGTTGTCTTCATCCATTCTTCATTGTTACATTTTTCCATTATGGCTGATAGGGTGAAGAGAAATTGATTGTATTGTAGATGTCTAATAACATTCTCAGTGCTAGCCTCTTCTTCGTGATTGAACTAAAACATATATAATTCTTTTGCAGGCATGCCAACTAGTTTAGTTGCAGCTTCATCAAAAACAGTTGCGCATATAGAACCTATGTGATCTTCAAGATTGACTTGAAGACCATATCTATAATTAAAATCTGGAAAAGTAGCCATGCATTTTGAGCAAAACAAGTTTCCTTCATTGTGTTGTTGTACTCTTTTTTTTACATTGTTTTCCCCCAATGTCCATGGGACAAGCTGAATAAAAAACTATTTTTTCTTGATGTAAACCAAGATTGCTTTACCAATGCATTTAAGGGTTTTTGGTAAATCTGAAGGGTCATGTGCAATATTGGAGATTGTCTTTTGTGTTGAAAGTAGAGGTGCATCTAGAAGGTTTGTTGCTAGTATGAGAAGATCATTTTTATTCTGTACAAACCAACACTATAGTTGCTTTGTTTCTTCAATCTCACGGTCAATAAATAATTGAGAGGTGCTTAGTGTACTTACCACCTTACCATTATATTCCACAACTCGACCATTTTTTATTGCAAGAACAATATATTTTTGTAGATGGTACATCTCTTGTAACTGGGTGCCTTCCTTTTAAGGTTCTTTTCCCCACAAAGTAACATTTATAGTGGAGGTAGACATATCTATCATGTTTAGACTCCTCCTTAGGACCTCATTTGCATTGTTTTTCCTTTTTATTGAAGAGGAAGGATCGACACATATGACAATTCGAACAAGATCAATAGAATAATTAGTATGTTGACTCAAGATATCTCGAATGGGTGTGAAAGAGAATTGAACTATTTGAATTAAGGGTAAGTGCACAAAGATGGGGGACCAAAAAGATGCCACTTTTCTTTTTGGTCCCCCATCACGCATAGTGCGTACGCACTAAAGGGTGTGCGCCCTATAGCGCGCACGCCCTATGGCTTGGGTTGCCCAAACATTAGGCTCGGGCAATCCAAAACAAAGCGCGTGCACGCTATAGGGTGCACACACTTTGGAAAACACTTTTTAGTGTTTTTCAAAGTGTGTGCACCCTATAGCATGCATGCGCTTTGAAAAAGCCTTATTAAAGCTTGTTGTGGGTTTGAAAGCTCATTTTTCTTTCTTCAAACCCACGTTTTCAGCGAAGGAGGGCTTCCAAAGTACGCACACACTATTCTTTTGGCTTGTGAACTGATTGTTTTCTTTCACCCATCCATCAAATGGCTCCACGACATTGTCAAGTTCGATCTGGAAGAAGAGGTAAGTGTTTTTACAGCCCATGCCTCTTATTTGTTCTAAAATTTTAGTTTTGTTGCAATTTGTTTTGTCAAAATTTGTTTTTGTTTACATTTGTTGTGTAATGAAGATTTTAAAATGTAGTTTTTTAATTGCTAGGAAGAAATAATCTCCCTCAACCAAACTCTCCACCAAACCCTTTGTCTCCCATTGAAGAACCGAATGAAGAAAGAAATGAAGAAAATGATCCTCAATTGCCTCCACCAATCGAGAAACCTCCTCCTAGAACACAACAAAATTTGATGAACCAAATTGAAAGAGGGCAAAAAGAATTAGAATCTTTAATTAATAGGTTTAAAGATTCTAGTGGTACCAATCCCAGAAGGGAAAGACTTGCAAAATCATTGGAAGCAATCTTGACCCATGTAACCACGGTTAGAGGAAAAATTAATTTATGGTGGGATAAAAGAAAAGAACAAAAACAATATTATGCAAATAAATTATCTTATGTGGACATTAAAAAGAAAAAAGTCACAAAAGATGACATTTGCAAACTATTTAAAAAACCAGGGGAAACATATACTCTTAGAAGTTCAACAAAGAGGTTCCCAATTCATTGGTGCATAAATGAAGACATTAAAAACAATTTTTGGGAGAGATGGTGGATGGTCTTTGATTCACCTCCTTGTAACAATCATGAGGTTCCCATATATTTCTTGAGGAAACTCTATTGCGAGTTTGTACTCAAGGAGGCGCCAAATTATTTTGACATTCTGGATTCTCGGGGTAGAGGAGGGGGGTTATCATTTGATCGAGTGGGGGCACATCATGACCCTAACACACCTAGGGCTGCTATTGGCAAGCCACAGGTGGATCATGTTAGTATTCCTTCCACTGTGAAGGAACATGTAGAGGCAGACACACTAGGCACGATTAGTGCTCTGACACAGACTCTCATTCAGTGTGCCACTTCTTTAGTTGAGGGTGACCATGGTCAATCCTCTAGGGGGTGTATTTTTCAGTCATGTGGATGCTTGTGCACACTTGGTACTGGCGAGAGAGAGGAAGAGGATTCTGGAATGATGATTGATAGCTTTCTAAATACGACATTTGACATTGACACACGGGTAAATATTTCTAAGTTCATTAAATTTCTTTGATCATATTTCATTTATAAAAGAATAACTATTTAATTTAGTATCTATTAATTATGATGAAAATTCAGGGCAAGAGTGCTAGTGGCAATGATCCTAATGTCCCCTTTTACACATCAGCGTCAATTCCACAAGTATGTATTGAATACAACATTTTAATTAACATATTTGATTATTATGTAATTATATGAATAATTGTATCCTAACTTATTGTGCATGTGCATTAGGTGTTCACTGGTGGACCATCAACGTTCACAATAGACAGCGAAGGGCATCGTGCAACTTTCCTTGAGGTATCTTTATTTGCATATTAATTTGATTTACTTGATAATATTTAATTAATGAATGAATGACTAAATTACTAAACAAATTATGATCAAACTCCAGAGGCACGATGATTCCATTCTTTCACCTAGGTTTGTGAGGTCACCATTGAGTCCACAGGTATACATGTAATAATGCATTATAATTAACATGTCAATAGTACATTCTTATATGAATGGTTATCTTATAATTTTCCATGTACATGTGCACAAGTTGAATGTTGGAGCTTCGACTTTGACACCACACACTGGAGGACGTGGTGGAACCTTCATAGAGGTATCATTTACTCATTAGTAGGGTTGTAAAAAATATATGTAATCTTGATAACTGCATAATTTACTTTTTTTGTTTCATTTTCAGCTTTTGACATCAGAGACTCCTGCTTCTATCCATGATACTTTGGATCATAGAGTAGCTGCAGCAGTAGCTAGTTCTGAAGCACTGACTGAGGTATGAAAGAGATCACTTAACTTTAATTGTTATTTTAATAGTTTGTATTAAATTTTATAATGATATCCATGTATGTATTTTAATTATTATTTTGATAATTGTCATAGGGACTTATTACTCCAAATTGCTAGCATACACCTTTGGTGGATGAACATAGTGACTATTTGCTAGCGGTAACTGAATATTCAATTTTATGTCATTGTATAATTCAATTTTGATGTATATTAGTTATCTTTATCTTTTTTTTTTATCAGGTCGAGCTACAGAAGAGTCTAGACAGGAAGATGAGTGAGTGCACTTGGAAGACTACAACATCCACTACATCTCCATCGATGCGACGATCGAAGACAACTTGGGATTTGTTTTCTTCCCCTAGCGGGAAAAGACTAGATTAGGGATATGGATTGTATGCCTATATGGCATTAGTGGACATATTTTTTGTATATTGTATAAGTGATACATTGTACATCCATTTGGCTTTGAGGAAGCCAATTTTACTGTATTGAATATATTTAATTTATGACATTATTGGACATATATATTTGACTTCATGCCCTACGAATATATATTTTTTATGTTTTAGGTATGCAATTCATGTGTTTGGAGTATTGATGTATACTAATTTATGTTTATGTGGATGTCTTATGCTTTGTAAATTTCCCATGCCTTATAGTTATGTGTGTATGTTTATCAATGTATGTTTAACTTGCTGACTGTGCTACAAATGCTAGTCACTGTCCTCAATAATAGTCAATTCCTTGACTGTAATAATAACAAAAGTAATGAAATGAATGCAGAAATGTATAAATATAATATAAGGATTCTTGGGGTACCCTAATGTTGGCAAGAGTTCTTTTATTAATAATACTACTATGACAGATGTGGATGTGCAACCTTATGCTTTTAAAAACTAACTTCTAATTGTCCCCTAACTGACTAATTGTTAATGACAAACACTAGAATACATATTTGCACTCATCCTACTACTCACCCTAGAGTCATTGACATCGTTCGAATGACTGTGTGTGCTAAAAAAAGTTGTTAGTAGCATTTATCTGACCATTCAAAGTTGTTGGAACAAATGGTTCGATGCTACGACTGACAGTTTGAAAGATACGCAATGTTGACCGTTTGAACTGAAGAACACTGTGAGTTCTAACATCAACCAAAAATGTGTTTTCAAATATAAATGAACTTGAATCTCTAAAAATTGAGATAGGCTTTTGTAGGCCTTGACAACATGGTCTCGTAGCACCTGACATATCCATGCTACCTCGCACGAGCTCTGAGATATGACCCTGCAAAGATCATTAATTTCATGCTTAAGAGACTTTGAGGGACACTTCGGCCCAGAGTCATCGGTGGGGTTCGAACTACTGTGCATGCCGAATGAGGTTTCCCCTAGCATTTACTCAGCCATTTGGAGTTGTTGGAATAGATGGTTTGATGCTACAATTGACGATTGGAAAGATATGCAATGTTGGCTGTTTGAATTGAGGAACACTATGAGTTTTGACATCGACCGATAATGTGTTTCTAAATATAAAAAAAATTGAATCACTAAAAACTTAGATAGGCTATTGTAGGCCTTGACAACACAGTCTCGTAGCGCTTGACAAATCGATGATACCTCACATGAGCTCTGAGATATAACCCTACAAAGATCAGTGATTTCATGTTGTTGGGACCTTAAGGGACACTTCGGCTCAGAGTCGTCGACGGGGTTCAAATAACTGTGCAAGCTGGATGAGGTTACCACTAGCATTTATCAGACCATTCAGAGCTATCAGAATAGATGGTTTGATGCTATGACCGATGGTTGGAAAGATATGCAACATTGGTTGTTTTCCACTGAGGAACACTGTGAGTTCTGACATTGACCGAGAATGTGTTTCCAAATATAAATGAGCTTGAATCTCTAAAAATTGAGACGGGCTATTGTAGGCCTTAGCAACATAGTCCTGTGTCACCTAACAAATCGATGCTACCTCGCACGAGCTCCAAGATATGACCCCACAAAGATCATTGATTTCATGCATCTGGGACCTTGAGGGACACTTCGGTCTAGAGTCATCAATGGGGTGCGAACAACTATGTGTGCCGAATGAGGTTGCCCCTAGCATTTACCTAACCATTCAGAGCTATTGGAACTAATGGTTTGATGCTACGACTAACAGTTTGAAAGATAGCCAATGCTGGCCGTTTGAACTAAGAAACACTTTGAGTTCTGACATTGACCAAGAATGTGTTGCCAAATCTAAATGGAGTTGAATCTCTAAAAATTGAGATAGGCTTTTGTAGGCCCTAACAACACAGTCTCATAGAACCTAATGAATCGATTCAACCTCACACGAGCTCTGAGATATGAACCCACAAAGATCACTAATTTCATGTTGAAGGGACCTTGAGGGACAATTTAGCACGAAGTCATCAATGGGGATCGAAGGACCGTGTGTGGTGAACAAAGTTGACACTAGGGTTTACCCAGCCATTCAGAGTTGTTGGAACAGATAGTTTGATGCTACGAGAGATGGTTGGAAAGATATGCAATGTTGGCTATTTGAACTAAAGAACACTTTGAGTTCTAACATCGACTGAGAATGTGTTGCCAAATTTAAACGAATTGACATTGACCGAGAATGTGTTACCAAATTTAAATGAGCTTGAATCTTTGAAAATTGAGATATGGTTTTGTAGGCCCCAATAGCATGGTCTTGTACCACCTGACAGATTCATACTACCTCGCATGAGCTCTGAGATATGACCTTGCAAAGATCATTGATTTCATGCATTTGGGACCTTGAGGGACACTTCAACATGAAGTTGTCAGCGGGATTCGAATGACTAAGCATGATGAATGAGGTTTCCACTACGGTTTACCTGGCCATTCTGAGCTATCAAAATAGATGGTTCGATGCTACGACCGGCGGTTGGAAAGATAGACAACGTTGGGCATTTGAACTAAGGAACACTTTGAGTTCTGACATCGACTGAGAATGTGTTGTCAAATTTAAATAAACTTCAATCTCTAAAAACTGAGACAAGCTTTTGTAGGCCTCAGCAACATGGTCTTTTTGTACCTAACAGATCGATGCTACCTCGCACAAGCTCTAAGATATGACCCCACAAATATCATTGATTTCATGCACTTGAGACCTTGAGAGACACTTCGGCCTAGAGTCATCGATGGGGTTTGAATAACTGTGTGTGCTAAATGAGGTTTCCCCTAGCATTTACCTGACCATTCAAAGCTATTGGAACTTTCAGTTCGATGCTACGATCGATGGTTTGAAAGATACGCAATGTTGACCGTTTGAACTAAGAAACACTTTAAGTTCTGACATCGACCGAGAATGTGTTGCCAAATTTAAATGAAGTTGAATTTCTAAAAACCAAGATAGGCTTTTGTAGGCCTCGATAACATGATCTTGTAGCACCTGATAGATTGATTCTACCTCGTATGAGCTCAAGATATGACCTTGCAAAGATTGTTGATTTCATGCTAAAGGGACCTTGAGAGACACTTTAGCATGGAGTTGTTGGCGGGGATCGAACTACTATGCGTGGTGAACAAGGTTGACACTAGGGTTTACCCAACCATTTAGAGCTATTGGAATAAATGGTTCAATGATTTGACCAATGGTTGGAAAGATACGCAACGTTGGCCATTTGAACTAAGGAACACTTTGAGTTCTGACATCGACCGAGAATGTGTTGTCAAATTTAAACGAACTTGAATCTCTAAAATCTGAGACAAAATTTTATAGGCCTCGAAAACACGGTCCCATAGCACCTAATAGATCCATGCTACCTCGCACGACCTCTGAGATATGACCCCACAAAGATCTCTGATTTCATACTGTTGGGACCTTTAGGGATACTTTAGCATGGAGTTGTCGGTGGGGATTGAATGACTGTGCATGGTGAATGAGGTTGACACTAGGGTTTACCTGGCCATTCAGATCTATTGGAATAGACAATTTGATGCTATGATCAACGGTTGGAAAGATATGCAATGTTGGTCATTTGAACTAAGGAACACTTTGAGTTCTAACATCGATCAAGAATGTTTTGTCAAATTTTAAAAAATTTGAATCTCTGAAAACTGAAATAATTTTTTGTAGGCTCTACCAACACGGTCTCGTAACACCTAATAGATTGATGCTACCTCACATGAGCTCCGAGATATGACCCCGCAAGAATCACTAATTTCATGCATTTGGGACCTTGAGAGACACTTCAGCAAGGAGTCATCAACGAGGTTTGAAGGACCGTGCATGGAAAATGAAGTTTCCACTAGGGTTTACTCGGCCATTCAGAGCTGTTGAAATGGACAGTTCGATGCTATGATTGACAGTTGAAAAGATACTCAATGTTGGTTGTTTGATTTGAGGAACACTTTGAGTTCTGACATCGACTGTGATTGTGTTGCCAAATTTAAACAAACTTGAATCTCTAAAAATTGAGACAGAATTTTGTAGGCCACGACAACATGGTCCTGTAGCACCTAACGGATCCATGCTAACTCACATGAACTTTGCGATATGACCCCACAAAGATCACTGATTTCATGCATTTGGGAACTTCAGGGACACTTCAGCATGGATTCGTTGGTAGGGATCGAACAACTATGCATGAAGAACAAGGTTACCACTAGGGTTTACCCAACCATTTAGAGCTGTTGGAATAGATGGTTTGATGCTATGACTGATAGTTGGAAAGATATGCAATGTTGGTTGTTTAAATTAAGGAACACTTTGAGTTTTGACATTGACCGAGAATGTGTTGCCAAATTTAAATAAACTTGAATCTCTAAACACTGAGACAAGCTTTTGTAGGCCCCGGTAACATGGTCTTGTAGCACCTAATGGATCCATGCTACCTAGCATGAGCTCCAAGATATGACCCCACAAAGATCACTAATTTCATGAATTTGGGACCTTGAGGGATACTTCCGCATGAAGTCGTCGGCAGGGATCAAATGACTATGCATGGAAAACAAGGTTGCCACTATGGTTTACTCAGCCATTCAGAACTGTTGGAACAAATGGTTTGATGCTACGATCGACCTTTGGAAAGATACGCAATGTTGGCTTTTTGAACTGAGGAACACTTTGAGTTTTGACATCGATCAAGAATGTGTTGTCAAATTTAAATGAACTTGAATCTCTGAAAATTGAGATAGGATTTTGTAGGCTCCAACAACATGGTCCTGTAGCAATTGATAGATCCATGCTGCCTTGCATGAGCTCTGAGATATGACCCCACAAAGATCACTAATTTCATGCATTTGGGACCTTGAGGGACACTTCAACATGGAGTCATCGGCGGGGATCAAATGAGTGTGCGTGGTGAATGAGGTTTTCACTAAGGTTTACCCAACCATTTGGAGCTATTGGAACAGACAGTTTGATGCTATGACTGATGGTTGGAAAGATACGCAATGTTGGTCATTTTAACTAAGGAACACTTTGAGTTTTGACATCAACTAAGAATGTGTTGCCAAATTTAGATGAACTTGAATCTTTGAAAATTGAGATAGACTTTTGTAGGCCCTAGCAACATGGTCCTATAGCAACTAATGAATCCATGCTACCTCGCATGAGCTCTGAGATATGACCCTACAAAGATCATTGATTTCATGTTGTTGCGACCTTAAGGGACACTTCAGCATGGAGTCATCGATAGGGATCGAATAAGGTTTCCACTAGGGTTTATCCGACCATTCAAAGTTGTAGGAACAGATGGTTTGATGCTACAACTGATGGTTGGAAAGATACACAACATTGGCCATTTGAATTGAGGAACACTTTGAGTTCTGACATCGACCGAGAATGTGTTGCTGAATTTAAACAAACTTGAATCTCTAAAAATTGAGATAGACTTTTGTAGGCCTCGACAACATGGTCCTGTAGCACCTAATAGATTGATGCTACCTTGCACAAGCTCTGAGATATGACCCCGCAAAGATCACCGATTTCATGCTAAAGGGACCTTGAGGGACACTTTGGCCTAGAGTCGTCGTTGGGGTTTGAACGATTGTGTGTGCTGAACAAGGTTGCGCCTAGTGTTTACCTGACCATTCAGAGCTATTGGAATTGACGATTCGATGCTATGACCAACAGTTTGAAAGATACATGATGTTGGCCATTTGAATTGAGGAACACTTTAAGTTCTGACATTGACTGAGAATGTGTTGCCAAATTTAAACAAACTTGAATCTCTAAAAATTGAGACAAGCTTTTGGAGGCCCCGATAACATGGTCATGTAGCATATAACAGATCCATGTTACCTCGCACAACTCTGAGATATGACCCCACAAAGATCATTGATTTTATGCATTTGGGACCTTGAGGGACACTTTAACATGGAGTCGTCAGCGGGGATCGAACAACTATGCGTGGCGAAAGAGATTTCCACTAGGGTTTACCTGGCCATTTGGAGCTATTGGAACAGATGGTTCAATGCTACGACCAATAGTTGGAAATATACGCGATGTTGGCCATTTGAACAAAGGAACACTTTGAATTCTGACATCGACCGAGAATGTGTTGCCAAATTTAAATGAAGTTGAATCTCTAAAAACTGAGATAGGCTTTTGTAGGCCCTATCAACATGATCCTGTAGCACATGATAGATCCATGCTACATTGCACGAGCTCTGAGATATGACCCCGCAAAGATCACTGATTTCATGCATTTGGGACCTTGAGGGACACTTTAGCACAAAGTCATCGGTGGGGATCAAATGACTATGCATGACGAATGAGGTTGCCACTAGGGTTTACCCAGCCATTCAGAGCTATTGGAATAGATGGTTTGATGCTATGACTGACAGTTGGAAAGATACACAATGTTGGCCGTTTGAACTGAGGAACACTTTAAGTTCTGACATCGACTGAGAATGTGTTGCCAAATTTAAACGAAGTTGAATCTCTAAAAATTGAGACAGGATTTTGTAGGCCCCGACAACACGGTCCCATAGCAACTGACAGATCCATGCTACCTCGCAAAAGCTTCAAAATATGACCCCACAAAGATCACTAATTTCATGCATAAGGAACCTTGAGGGACACTTTAGCATGGATAGCGACATTACAGATCGATGCAAGAACCTTTTCTTTGATATTGCTCACTAACCCTTTACAAGAGAAAATGTTTACAAAAATTGGCATGTACTTGCATGAGGACATTATATATTACATAAATCTCGTATAGAAGCAGCTGGCAAGCCACTCAAAAAGTAGTAACTGATAGCAAGTGGGATAATGCAGATGCTTTAATAAACCACTATCTTCTTTACTCAAGCAACATCTGGTTCATTTGCTCGACTGGGGCATGTTTGGGAACAGACAGTCTCCATTTAAACTCAAGTCTCTGGAAGTAGTTATATTTGTCAGTGGAGGAGATACACCCATTGGATTTGCAATAACTTCATGCTCACTAGAATTTGCATTTCTCTTCAATTGGGATACTCTTTCCAAAATTGCATCTACCCTTTTACCAATTTGGGAAATTAATGGGTCTATTTGTGGACCTCGAAGGAGTTGGTCACCTAAATGAGAACCTTGAGATGAATCATGAACTTCTCTACGAAAGAGATTAGTACCTTGAGAAGCTCTGCACTTGTTAGCTAAATTAAAACCTTGGACCATAGATGGCTGCCCTTTGTTGTAAAATGAGGAGTGAGACTGCCTTGCCAAAGGTGGCAATGAACTTACATTTTAAGGATAATGCCCAAGTACCATAAATGCAAGGCCATTGATGAATAGGCATTTCTAAAAGAAATATTTGTGGTGCTAGAATGAAGTTCATGACCAAATTATTTGCCTACTAATGAACCAATTTGGGAAATTAATTGGTCTATTTGTGGACCTTGAAGGAGTTGGTCACCTAAATGAGAACCTTGGGATGAATCAGGAACTTCTCTATGAAAGAGATCAGTACCTTGAGAAGCTCTCCACTTGTCAGCTGAATTAAAACCTTGGACCATAGATGGCTGCCCTTTGTTGTAAAATGAGGAGTGAGACTGCCTTGCCAAAGGTGGTAATGAACTTACATTTCAAGGATAATTCCAAGTCTCGTAAATGCAAGGCCATTGATGAATAGGCATTTCTCATAGAAATATTTGTGGTGCTAGAATGAAGTTCATGACTAGATTCTTTTCCTACTAATGAACCAATTTGAGGCTTCATTTCACATTGCTCTGTGGATAATTCCACATCACTTGTTACTTATCTATCTAAATTTTTTGTGTCAGTGTACATGTGCATTGAAGAGCTTCTGTCACTACTTGAGCTACTACTAGATGGTGAGTACTCATCATCATCATCTGACATAGGCTCACACGCATATCTTACTTCTTTCCTTTGTTGCTCTCCCCCTTTCTAGCTCTTCCTCCTTATCTGTAACTTCTATCATGGGTCCAAGAAGCTCTTCCCACTCTTTCCCTTTAACTGTGGGCTTTGTCTCTTCATCCTGAGTAATTTTCATACCTTGGATGGCACCAAGATAACCATTTGCTTTTGAAATGTCCTTTTATCTCACATTAATCTCTCTATTAAGAAGATTTTCTATATCTTCCTCTATATATTGAATAGATGTAGCGGCAATCCCATGTTCATCAAGAATATTTCTTGCACCATTGAGTAATATATCATGCAATTCCTTAATAGTTTCATTCTTAATAGAATTCAT